>CM035235.1:56144270-56744270 GCA_020226215.1 Sindora glabra | reverse complement strand
AGAATTAGGGAAACTTCAATCTAATTTTTCTTGATTTGGTATTAATTAAAGCAAGCCTAACATTCTTCCAATTTCCTCTTATCACCTCATACTAAGGTAACTAGATAATTTACTTAAATCAATTGGTTATTTGTGATTTCTTTTATATAAGTTTAAATGTTAAATATATATTGGAAAGTTGATGATTATATTGATGACTATGTGCTGTTAAACTATGTCTTAGAATGAGTTAATTTCATCTATAGCTTGAAAATGAATTTAGATACCTGTATTGTGCTAAAATTTGTGTTATTAGTTATGTATATGCATAAAAGAAATAAAGTGACTAAATAAATGGTAAATTCATAGAAATTATGCAAATCTAGAGTTTCTTTTTAGATACCTATACTTAAATTTCCCAAAAAAGGTCTTTCTGGCCACAAACAAGTATATACTTTAATATAGCACTTGAAATTGCTTTTTGGTTGCCCATAATTGAGTATATACTTGAATATTTTCCTATTTTACCCTTTTGTGTATTTTTATGAAATTTCAAGTTAATATATGTATATATGGCTCTAATAATTATAAATTGATTATATAAAAATTATTGTTGATGATTATAATATTGAAATCCTTGTATGGAATGTGTTCATTATTTGAAAAGTGAAAAGGCAAATGATATGTGTAAGAATTGATTTAGCACCAAATTTAAAAATATATTTGTAAAGGGATAAAGCAGACGCTAAAGGAATAAGAATAGATTTATGAAGGAATAAAGTTGACTAAGAGGTACAAAAAATTTTAAATGCTTTATGTTATGATTGTTAATGTTGAATATAAAATTATGGTATAAATAAGAACTAATATGGTTAAAAAGGGAGTCGTAAACCCCACTTACCAAATACATTTAAATGATTTTTTTTTGAAATAGATTGTTTATTTACTAAGTCTTAAACTCACTACTTAAAATATTTTCTTTTACAGATGTTACATTAGAAGTTCCTGCTTCACTAATTCAATAAAAATAGATACTCCAAGACTTACTTTATGAAAGTTTACCATAAAAATTATATAGCCTATATATAAAAAATACTTTTAAGCCTTGTAAGATACTAATATTATGAAATAATGTAAATATTTGAATGCAGATAATATGTTAGTATTTATTAAATATGTTATGCTTTATTAGCAACTATGTTATGATGCCAATTTATAAGGTTAGATTAGGCTAGCGAAAATTAAAAATGGATTTCATGATAGTCACAACCTAGGTGGTTCGTGACACAAAACTAAGTTATATTTAATTTCTTAAGTTAGAAAAACCTAATGGGCCAAGTTAATATACCTCCTAAGGTTACAATGAATGGAACTTTGCTTAATTTGGAAGCTCATAACCTAATTTACAAATCAAATTAGCATTTATAATAGTAAAATTTTACAAACTAACTTCTAACTAATGTTTAGCCATCAAAATATCATAATTTCACTAATCCCGAAACATGAAAGTTGTTAGGATGGATCTTAATTGACTTTGAGCTTTCACCTTATTTAGTGTTATAACCTAACTTGATCATGACTAATATAGAGCTCATCTCCACAAAGCTAACCAACTAACTTAAAACTAACAAAAATAACTTTATTTTTGTAAAATTGATTATGTGATGCAAATTCATTTTTAAAAAAATAAGAAAAATTTCCTTTGTTTACAAGCACAATAGTAAGGTCACGTACCTTAAGACATGAACTTATGATATTAATTGATAAACATTGATACATAATTAATAATAATAAATGGACTACATAAGATTATCCAAACACATCCATAATAAGTTCTACCTTAACTATTAAATTCTATTAATGAGCACTTTAAACCTCTATGAAAGCAATATAACTTATTGTAGTCAAGTTAAATTCCTTAAAATGTTAAAATAAAGAAAGAGTGAATTATGTAAACTCAATTAGCATATATCTACCTAAAAATGATGTTAAAGTTGTCTAAAAATGCAATTGGACTATTAAAATTAATTAATCAATAATTTTACTAAGATTCTTATTTGAACTTTATGTCTTACAAATAAGTTAATTATATACTCTTCTTCCCATAATTAATTTAGAGCTATCGCCAAATATGATTAAAGACACCCAATTAGGTTTCCACAGTCTAACCATTTATTTGCTTATTCACATGAATAAAGAAAACCAATAGAATGTTCAAAATGGGGTAACATCCCCAAAAGTAATACATACATAAATTGACAATTAATAAGATTTTCACATTCATTTATACTTTTATCTAAAATCAAATTTTCATTAGCAATTTATCATCATAATTATGACTATAAAATTATCAACGATAGTAATAAAAGTAATTTAAATCTCTTTTTGACTCTTAGTGAACCTTATCTCTTCACAAACCTCATCATTATCCTTTCAAGGCTTATTTTATTCCCTTGCAAATTATTTTTAGATTCGATACTATATCACAATCCCGATATAAGTCATCTCTTTTAATCACATTTCCAATTAATCATTCTTCTATCAATAATTTCATCATAAATCAAAGTTCATATTTATTCTTTTAACATTTCTAATTTTACATCAACAATATTATCTAACAGCAATACCATAGCTCTTATGTATTATTAGGAAAATCATATCATATTAACTATAGTAATTATTTAAGAAAATTATCTTAATTATGTTAATTATCTCATTAATGATATTTAAGAAATATTGTACATATCATAATCAATGCATATTGGGAATGATTCTAAGGATAGGAATCATCAATACATATTAGGAAAATTTAGGAATTTATTCTCTTCATAACTGATATATATTGTAGTCATCTATTATTGGAATAAGACACAAGAAATTACAATAACAATCATATTTGTTATGGTATCAAAGTAATAGGGTAACCTGACCGCTATATGATCATGGCTAGGCAAGATATGAAAAAGGTTAATGCTGCACAAATGTAGCAAGTTCATGGTACGACAACCATACAGATAGGGGGAGTCACTGATGAACGTGAATCCTTTCTCAAGTTAAGCGATAATCAATGGACAGCCTTACTAAACATTTTTAACAACCACAAGAATACTACATCCATTGAAAAATTCACAGGTAAGTAAGTGAAAAATTCTTAATTGCTGGATACAGGGGCTTCAAATCATATAATAGGTGATATTAGTTTGTTGACAAACATAGTTGATATCTTACCTTGTCCCATTAAGCTATCTGATGAAAGAAATGCAATTGCAGATAAGGAAGGAACAATAAATTTTAGGAAATGCCTAATCTTGAATAATATGTTATATGTGTCCAATTTAACATGTAATCTTATTTCTATTTCTCAATTGATATATGATTCAAATTGTGCAGTCACTTTTTCTAATAAATTATGTGTAATACAGGACCGCACTTTGAGAACAATGATTGGTGTAGGTGAACAATAGAATGAGGTCTATCATTTTCGCACAGTGACCTTTGTACAGATGTGCAAAGCAAGTGGAACTGACTCCTTTACCATGTGGCATAGGTGTATGGGACATCCTGCAAGTTAAATAGTTAATTTACTTCCTGATATTCAAATTAATGACAAATATGAGAGAGTTTGTGATATTTGTTTAAGAGCTAAGCAAACAAGAGATGTCTTTATTTGTGATATTTGTTTAAGAGCTAAGCAAACAAGAGATGTCTTTATTCCAAATCAA
This sequence comes from Sindora glabra, assembly GCA_020226215.1. NCBI lineage: Eukaryota > Viridiplantae > Streptophyta > Magnoliopsida > Fabales > Fabaceae > Sindora > Sindora glabra. The sequence continues at coordinate 56,740,569 of CM035235.1, read as the reverse complement.
AATAAAGTCAGTGAACCTTTTGATTTAATACATTGTGATGTATAAGGTGTTTATCGTGTTCGCTCTTCTTGTGGTGCTTCCTATTTTTTAACCATTGTGGATGACTTTTTTCGTGCTATGTGGATTTATTTATTGGCAGAAAAGAGTGAAGTTAGGAACATTCTTAAAAATTTTTATGCTATGGTGAATACTTAATTTAACAAGTTTGTAAAAATTGTGAGAAGTGATAATAGAGCTGAATTCAAAGCTTTGAAATCCTATTTCATTGAACATGCAATAATTCGTCAAACTTCCATGGTTGACACCCTTCAACAAAATGGTCATGTGGAGAGAAAATATAGTCATATTTTAAATGTAGCTCATGCTCTTCGATTTCAAGCTAATCTACCTATTGAATTTTGGGGAGAATGTGTTCTTGTTGCAGGATACTTGATAAATCACACTCCTATTACTCTTCATAAAGGTAAAAGTCCTTATGAAATGTTGTTTGGTAAGACCCCCATTTATTCTCATATTCATATTTTTGGATATTTGTGTTATGCCCACAACCAACCTCACCAAAAGGACAAGTTTGATGAGAGAAGCCGAAAACGTATTTTTGTGGGATATCCTTATGGAAGAAAAGGATGGTGTCTGTATGACCTAGAAAGTGGGGAATATTTTGAGTCTCGTGACATTGTATTTTGTGAAAATGAGTTTCCTTTTATTAATCATTCTTCTGTACTAGATAAATCTCATACCCCCATACAAACTTTATGGAATGACGGATCTCCTTTTATAGATGAATTTAGCACAAGTATGCTTGGTGTAAGAAGAAGTAGTGAAGCTGAAGGACATATTAGGGATGTACAATAGGATAGTTTGAATTCAAGTTCCTTAGATGAGAATGTTGTATCAACATTACCTACAAACGAACCTCTTGGTCGAGATCATAGAGAACGTAATCCACCAAGCAAGGTCAAAGATTATCTATGTCACATTGTGAGCTGTGCTAATGACCCCATTGCTAAGGCACTCACTCCATCACAATCCTCAGGTACGTTATATCCTATTACACACTATGTGACTTGCAATAATTTTTCTATGAGATATAGACAGTTTCTTGCAGCAGTAATTTCTGGGCATGAACCATCTCGATTCTCAGATGCTATCAAAGACCCTTTATGGTGCAAAGCCATGAAAGAAGAAATAAATGTACTAGAAAAGAATAACACCTGGACGTTAATAACACTTCCACCCGAAAAGAAAGCTATTGGTTGTAAATGGATGTACAAGATTAAGTATAAATTAGATGGGACCGTGGAACGTCATAAGGCGAGACTAGTTGTTCGAGGAGATAGTTAGAAGGAAGGGATTGATTATAATGAGACTTTTGCACTAATTACGAATATGGTTACAGTTCGAACACTTTTAGCTATTGCAACTGCTCGATCATGGATACTCTATCAAATGGATGTTCATAATATTTTCTTGCATGGTGATCTAGACGAGAAAATTTATATGCAATTACCTCCTAACTTTTTTAGTGCAGATCCTAGGAAAGTGTGCAAGCTCCAGAAGTCCCTTTATGGCTTAAAGCAAGCATCACGAAATTGTTTTGCAAAACCTGCTATTGCATTGAAGAAATATATATTCAAACAATCTCATGCTAATTACTCACTTTTCACTTATCATGAAGGTAATGTGATTTTAACTATTCTAGTGCATGTTGATAATCTCATTATTACAGGGAACAATGGAGATATGATTGAACGATTCAAGCAGTATCTTAACACATGCTTCTACATGAAGGATCTTAACTCTCTGAAGTATTTTTTAGGTCTTGAGGTCACCCAAAGACCTCAAGGGATTTTCTTGTATCAATGCAAATATGCTTTGGATATTATCTCAAAAACTGGGTTGTTAAAAGCCAAACTGGCCGATTTTCCTCTTGAGCAAAATCATGGATTAGCCCTTGCTAATGAAACTATTTTAGAGGATCCTGAGAAATATCATCGTCTCATTGGGAGACTTATCTATTTCACCATATCTCGGCCTAAACTTAGTTACTCTATGCACATTCTAACTCAATTCATGCATTATCCTCTTCAGGAACATTGGGATGCTACAATAAAGGTGGTTCGGTATTTGAAAGTTAATCCAGGATAAAGGATCTTTCTTCGGTCGGATAGTGATTTACAATTATATACTTATTATGATTCTGATTAGACCAGTTGTCCTCTTAGTAGACGTCCATTGATAGGATATTTTATTTTATTACGTCGGTCCCCTATATCTTGGAAAACCATAAAGCAGGCCACAATTTCCTGTTCCTCAACAGAAACTGAATATAAATCTATAGCTACTACAACTTATGAATTGAAATGGCTCAAAACTCTTCTGGGTAACTTACAGGTACCACACCTTCAACTTATGCAACTCTATTGTAATAGCCAAGCAGCCATTCATATCGTAGCCAATTTGGTATTTCATGAACGCACTAAGTATATTGAAGTGGATTGTCATTTCATTCGTGATGAAATTCAAGCTGGTAACATTACTACTATGCATGTGCAGACGTACAACCAATTTGCTGATATCTTAACTAAAGCTCTTGAGAAATAACAATTTAACTTTCTTTTAGGCAAGTTGGGCATTTAAGACTTTCATGCGCCAACTTGAAGGAGAGTATTAGGAAAATCATATTATATTAATTATAGAAATTATTTAGGAGAATCATCTTAATTATGTTAATTATCTCATTACTGATATTTAAAAAATATTATACATATCATGATCAATTATGATCAATGCATATTGGAAATAATTTTAGGGATAGAAATCATGATCAATACATATTAGAAAATTTTAGAAATTTATTCTCTTCATAACTTGTATATATTATACTCATCTATTATTGGAATAAGACACAAGAGATTACAATAACAATCATATTTGTTATGTATGGCCATAAATTATCCAATCATATCAAGTGACAAACTTACTTAAGTATAACTACAAGACATTACAATCTAACATCAATAATTTCATGCCTTTACTACGTGGCTATAAAAATCATAACTATTAGTACTTCTTTCATAAGAACAAATGCACAATCCAATATATATATATATAATTATCTACCAAACTACTTAATAACTTCAATAGTAATAGATAATTATAATTAAAGGTCTTCTAAGCTTGAATATATTTTAATTCTATAATTACATTGTTAAAATCTATATGTATATATATATATATATGATCAACATGTTTAACAAGGAAAATATAAAATTTAGATAAATCATTCATTGAGGTAAGATATACACTCATTTCAATGTGTTAACTCTTTCCAAGAATTTCTCAAAGCAGTCATACTCTTCTTTTTTTTTCCATCTACTCAACAATCTAAAAGAATAAAAGTATAAGTATAATGGCATTAACTATTGTTATTCTTAAAACTTCTATTTTAGGCTCTAATCATAGTATTCTAAAAATCTAAATCATTAATTTCTTATTTTCCTAAAACAGATCTAAGAAATCAGAAGTACTTCATCGTATATAGTTTTTTAAATCAAGCTTAATTTAACAAAAATATTAAGATGAAATGCTTCAAAATCACTCATTTACTCCGAGGGAAGCTTCTACTAACTTGATGATGACTAGAACATGATGGTTAATTAGTAAGAAAGGCTAACTGCTTAGTCATTGGTTAATTTCTAACTGCAATTTCATGGCATTTTCGACATCCTTGGGCTAAAGAATGAAAAGAAAGGCGAAAAGGAAAAAAGCAGTGAGTAATAGCAATTCAACAACTCTATGTGATAATGCAATGATGAGAGGAAAAAGATAAAAGACTGCATGAGAGAAAGTCGAAGAGCATCAACAATAAAGTCTAGAAAGAGAAAAATACCCAACTAGAAATAAAATAAGGAAAAGATAAAGATAGTAATAAGGTGTTCTATCTACGATGTAAGCTTAAATTCTCCTTTTTAATCTTAGCCTTCAATTTAGTTAACTTCTAAGGAACAAGCTAAAGGATTGATTTGGTGAAATAGGATGCAAAGTGACCATAAATTAGAATCAAACCTTTCTTATACTTATTTTAATCTTGTTAAATTAAAGCCATTCAATACTAATTTTTCAATAATAATTTAATAAATTTAAAAAATCAAAGGTGTATATTTTGAAGTTTACAAATCCTTTTAGAATCATTTAAATAAATTTTAAAACAACACCTTAGCCTATGTGTATGTGTGTGTGTGTGTAATTTTACATTGGAAAAATATTAAATTACTTGAATTTCATCCTAAGGAAGAATAGATAACATTTAAATAATAAAATATACAAATACTTAATTTATTTATTCAAAATTCACTTATACATGAATTTTTTAAATGATAGCATTAATCAAAATAAATAGTTTCGAACTGAAAAAATGGATTTAAGTAAATAAAATAACAAATAATTTTTTAAGTAATAGTTAGGGTAAGGGCTTCAAAAATTATGATTAAATTAAACTGGACAAAAACATTATTTTATTTTCACAACTAAATTTAACCCTTCATTTATTTGAATTGGGTCTCAATCAAAATATGAAAGTTTAGAGTTTCCTTTTAGCTTTTTAACAATGTAAATATCATTTAATTTAAACCTTTAAAACTAAAGTTATAGTAAAAAATATGAAATAGTGTCAAATTTTAATATGAATCGAATAATTTAATAACATGAAAAAAAATCCTAAACCAATCACAAAACAAAATTAGTTCCATTAAAATAAGCATGTGTTACATAGTAAAAAGTATAAAATAAGAGAAAATAATATAGATAATATATTACACATTAGTAAGGTCTCTTGCATTTTCATGGGATCCATATTGATCAATAGTTAGATACTACATTTAGCTACCCAAATGCATGGGACCCCTTGTGTTTTCATACGATCCATATTAATTAACAATTGGATGTTGTATTGGACTATCCAAATGTGTTAGATCCCTTCATAGGGTCCATATTAATTAATGTAGAAGTTATATTTGGATGATTAAATGCAAGAGATCCCTTGCATAAAGTCCACACTAATCAGCATTTTGATGTCACATAATGTTGTCAAATAAACCTAACTGGATCGATCTATAGATTTAAATGGACCAAACCACTTAAAGGTTAATTCTTTTAATTATGGGTTTACATGGATTGATCCACATAATCCAAAGTTCATGTAGACTTGGTTTAGTTCAAATTGATTCATATATTTTATAGTTAAAGTTTGCAAATTGTCCAAACCAAAGCCTAGACAACCTAAGATGTAATCTATTTTTAATGCAAAATTATGTGGACTAAAGCCCACATGGATTTGGTCTAGTCTAAATCAATCTACCTATTTAACAATTCTAAGGCTATATTTAATTGTTCAAATGCATGAGACTTCCTGTATTTTTATGAGATCCATGCTAATTTTATAAAGTGTCAGTTAGATTTCATTCAAAAAAGAAAAAAAAGTGAATAAAAAACAAAGAATCATCTTTATATATATACATATATGAACTTACCTTAATGCTTGCAAAATATTTTTCATACTTTTAAAAATATTTTTAGAAAATGTTAAGATTTTTTATTTAGTTCAAAATGAACAAAAATTTATTAAGAAATATAAACATTCCTAAAAACAGTTTTATTATGATATTTTCGAAGATGGATATTCTATATTCTTAGATACCATTGCATCATTAAGATCCCAATGATATCCTACTTTCTAATCATGTCACAAGAATGTTTCTATGATATAAAAAGAATTATTTTAACCATTATTCTATTAATATGTTATCACTTTTACCACTTCAACCCACTACTTTCTATTGTAATTGACTACTTGTCTAATACCACCTTTCACCATGACCACCACCCAATATATTAATAACCAATCACTATTATCTCATTGTTATTGATAATCATTATGAATCATTGTTGTAAATTATTATGTTATTCTTGATCATCCCATATCATTATTAATCATTATTCTATCATCATTATTTATTTTTAATCATTATTCATTTTCATTTATTATTATTTATCATCATAGATCATTATCTATTATTATTGACCAATTAACTTTTCAATACTTAGTTTCAAGTAAGGATTTTTTTATAATTTAGTAATAATTTTAAAAATTATACAAATTAATTAAATATAATCTTATAATATTCCTATGAATCATTTAAATTTAATTAAACATGAAATCACATTCCTATTTATCACATTTTAAGAATGTATAATCGTGCTAATTTCCAGTCTTCCACCCTTTTGATCTTTAATTTTGTGAATAAATCATCCAAGTCCAATTTTAATATTAAATCTAAACATAAACTCCCAAAACTTGGAAACTTTTGGAAGGAAACGAGGGGTGCGGGGACCGAGGCTCCTTATGTAGTTTGTTTTTACTTTGCTTACTTTTTATGGGATGCCTTGTACCACCGACAAAATGTTGACAAAAGGAAAAGTGCAAATCTCCAAAAGTTTAGGGCAATGCAATCATAGAGGGATCCAAGGCGACGGGCGACCCTGCCACCAGTGAATTTTTACGATAATAATAATAATAGTAATGAAAAACTACACTCTTCTCTCTCATAATTTCGTCTTTTCTTTACTTAATTAATTTTTTAATTTAAATGTATAATTCATTCATTCATGATTTTATTTCTTAATATTTTATTTATTTAAATTATTTTTAATTCAAAATTTATCAGAAAAATTATATATATTACAATAATTTTTACTTCATCAAATTTTAACTTAATTTTATATTCATTCCAAACCAAATTAGCAAAAAAAAATTTTTAATTCTTTTGAATATTTATCTTTTATAGTTTAATCCACAATTATTAAATAAAAGGTACTAAAGTTTTTTGAAAGTAAATTAATTTTGAGAGATTGAGTCAAAATTTTAAAAATTAAAAATTATAAACAATGTATATAAATTTTCTATTAAATTTTGGATAGAAAATAATTTAGATAAATAAAATTTTTAACCATAAAAAACATAAATTAGTGCGTTGTAACATTAGAAACTATAGATGAATTAAATGAAGAAAATGAAATCATAAATGGATAAGATATAATTTTTTAATAATAATTAAGGGAAAAAATGATTCCAGTGTAAATTTGGAAAAAAATTTAGTCCTACATATTTTTAAATAAATAAAAAAATGCTCCCTTGATTTTTGAAACTACTTAATCATGATATCAAATATGTTGATTTGTCAAAATAGAATAAGAAATGATATTGAAATCTTAATACTGTGACAATGCTATAAATTTTTTCATAAATTTGTCACTTTCAGTGGTGGAATTAGAATTCAAAGGACATTGAAAGCATCAAAACATATAATTAATAAATAAAAAATACCTCATAATATATGTTCACTGTATTGTTTTAGTTACATCAACCAAACTCATAATATATGTTCACTGTATTGTTTTAGTTACATCAACCAAACACAAAACACTCACATATTCTACTGCTCCATGTATTGTTGACATAAATTACCCTATGATCAAATAATTTTTTTTAATTTTTTTTTAATTGTTGGGGTGGTTAATTCTCACATAAGATTTTAAGATTGAATTAAAAATACAAAGAACAGAAAAATTTTTAAATAATATGATATATCATTTAAATTAAATACTTTTAACACTTTTAGATATAAATTTAATTATAATAAATATTTTTCTATTCTAATTTTTCTCAAATCTACAAATTGGGAATTTATTTTAGAAAATGATTATAGTATATTAATCATGTAGTGATATATCAATATATTATTATATCTAATTATTAACATATTATTATATAATATATTAGATTTAATTTTAAAAAAATATAATATGTATTAAATTTAGTTATATATTGACACACAATTACATCAATAGTGTATCATAATCTCTTCTTTTATTTTAAAATTAAAATTCTTATTAAAGAAGAGAAAAGATATTGAGAGAAGAATAAGAAAATCATCCTGATATTGATCATTCTATAAAAGTAATAAAACGATAGAATAAATTACTACAAAAAATTCAAGGGAAAAGAGACTATATATATCAGCCCCCACTTACGTTTTGTGAAGTTTTTCTTTTTTCAAAAAAAATTAAATTACACTCCAAGTTCTTATAATTTTATAAATTTTCTTTATGCATGTTTATAAAAGTTTAATAGGTTATCTCCATATACGTTCTTGAAATTGACAAAGATAGTTTTCACAAATTTAATCCATAAGAAAATTTTGTAGCAACTGGAAAACAAATTTTATTTTCGTGAAAGCATATAAATGTGGAGAATTGAATTTTGAATATATACATATATAATTTTATTCAAACTTTTCACAAATTTAAATAAAAAAACTATTAATACAAGTAATTGTATTTTTATCTCTTCTATTAACAAAGTTTAGTTAAATCACACATAATTTTTGTGGATTTTGTCGGAAAAATATTCTTTCATGAGCACTTCTGACACGTTTCTTTTCATTTTTTAAAATATTTTCTATTTTCTCATCTATTTTTACAATGAAAAATAAGCACATTTATTCTAGTTTTTATTATTATAATTTCTTCATATAAATAGTGATAGAAAAACATAATGTGAAGAGTTCTGTTAGATACTTTGAAAATATTTCAATATCACTTTTTTTTTCACATATAGTAGAGTTTATAAATTTATAGATATCATTATTTAATAGAGGAAAATAATTTTTGAATTTAAGTTATATAATATGATTGAAAATATTTTCGTCATAGAAATGTGTCATGCACTTTCATTCTAAAAATGTATCAAACTTTTTTGAAAATGTAAATCAAAATGTTCTTTTAAACATCACACATGCCATCCTCTTGCAAATAGAATCAATGATAATTGATTTTTGTCAAACAAAATTTAAAAACTGATTAAGCCGTTTACTTGATTTTAATAAAGAATTGGGTAAACTATTAAATTCAGGGGAGATTCTCAGTTGGAAGGCATATCAGTTGCGTAGGCCTTCCATAAGAATGATGATAGATACAAGGTGTTGAGATAAATCATAAATGTAAAAAATTTTAGTAATTAGTTTCTTAATAATCTTTTATTATATTTATCTCAATTCTTATCGGTAACAAATATATAAAATATATATCCACTTGTTAATTAAGATTTTCTTTTAAACTTTGTTATATTTTGTGAATTAACATAATTAATAATAATTTGTGGACTTGAATTAATGAATGCATAAATAATATAAAATATTTTGATTAGACCTAAATTAATAATCAAATTATAATTAGGTCTTATTTAGAAACTTAATTTTTTTATTTTATAAATTTTTATTTTTATATTTTTTATGATGAATAAATTGATTTAGTGACCTATCAAGGAGGTTCCAAGTCACATCCTCCATCCACACATAAAGACACACGTATATATATACACCCTTCCAATTCTGGAAAATTTTACGGCATCCTGGAAGGTTCCAAATCCGGGGTGACGTGGTACATTCTAAGCCATCAAATAAGATTACAAAATCTCATCCGATGGATTGTGTAGTGCCACGTCACCCCAAGTCGGCACCCCACCAGGTTTGGAACCCCTTGGGGTGCCATAGCGTTGCCCATCCAATCCTTTATTGTCTTTTTATCTTTTGTATTGAGAGAAGCTGAATAGGAATAATTTTTAAAATACTTCAATTTTATTATCATGATATCATACTGACAATTAGGTAAATTTTTTATTATAATATATATTTTTAATTAATTATTTTATTTAAATTCATATGTTATGTAATATGATAAATGTGATTAAATAATTGGCTTTCATATTTTTAATCTAATTTTTCCAATAAACTCATCTCATAATTGTTGATCGGAGTCGTTTGACATGTTCATAAATCAGTTTGCGCAAATTCATCATAGACGGACAGAGTTGGACGGGTTTGTAGAAATTAGGAACTGTTCAAGGCTTCATTTATTTTTTTTCAGAGAGTATTTTCATAATTTTTTTACCTATATATTAATAAACGAGTAACATATAATTTATATTTATAATAAAAAAATGATATCTAGAGGTTTAATAGTGAAGTAAATTCTTTTCAAAAATAAAATATTATTTATATATATATTAATTAAGAAGTGATATATCGTTTGTCTTGATAATTAGAGAAAATAATACTTAAAAGTTTAATAGTGGAAGAAGGCAAAAGAATTTTGAAATAGAAAAAGTTATATATTTTCAAACTCTTTATATTAAACTATAAATAAATAAAATATTTTTTATTTTAATATTTTATAATCATATTTTATTAAAATTATTTTTAGTCAAAATAAACGGACCTTATATGAAAATCTAAATCCTAAAACTTGTGATTTGTAGATATTTTACTTTCTTTAAAAAAAATTATTTTGAAACAACTTTTAACTAAAAAGACTAATCATAAATGGAGATGAAAATTGGGCAAGACGGAAATAGATCATTCTTATATTGCCCTGCCCTTGACTCCTATTATCTATCTTGAATTTTCTTCGTCCTTAATATGATTTGTAAAGATTAATATTTTGTGAGGAAATCTACAAAAATAACAAAAAAATTAAAAAATTTTGATAAAATATTTAAAATTTATATATTTAAAATTCACACATAAGTAACCCTTACTATTTAATATATTGTGCAACATAAGTCTAAAAATACAAATAATTTGAATAATAATTTTAATAATTAAATTATTATTTTATTTTATTTTACTCTATGAATACATGATGTAATATAATAATTAAATTTAAAAACTAAAAATAAAGTCATTAAAAAGTACGTTTAATAGTTGAATTACTAAAGACTACATATATATTTATATAATATATATTAATTATATAGGTAAAAATATAATATTAAAATTATGAAACTCCACAAAACAAATTAAGCTGCATTTATTTCGAAATTTGCTATAGAATAAAAATTTGTCTCATAAAATAAATTTTCATATTATATCTACATCCGGTCAGCCCGAATCCAAAAATTTACCATCTCTAATCATGAATTTTAAAATCACGTCTTTAAGCCACAAATCTTATTATTTATCCTACTGTAGTCCTAATTAAAATAAAAACTATTTTGCGTATCTTATTTTTAAGCTATGAGTAATAATCGAAGGATTTTAAAAGTGCAATCACACACTTTTAAAAAGAGATTAATTATTTTTAGATTTATAATTAATTATTGAAAATTTTAATCGCTATATAAACAAACTTATATTCGTGGTGAATTTGGTTAACTGATCTCACTCATATCAGATTCCTATAAAATTGATGATTACTAAGACTGATCAATATTTAAAATACCATCTATCGTTACTAAAAATAAATTAAAATAAAATACCTCCTATCATATTAAATATTTGTTTTATTTTATTTTTAAAAAAATTATACTTTAATCGTTCATGATTTATCAATTTTCACTTAATTTATACATGTTTCCAAATATTAAAATTTACTCATTTATACTTTCTATTATTAGCGCATTATTCATGTAAAATATTTTTCATCTAATTTTTAATAAAATATTCTATAGCAAATAGATTAAATGAATTTGGATGAAATCTCTAAAAGTAAAGTGTAATTTTTTTATATTTACATGAATTAATCTCAAATTTTCTAGAAAGAATATATAACCTTATCTTTTTTATTTTAAATCTACAAATTATATATTATTATTATATTCTTTATAAAATTATTACTAATGAAATACATTAATTTTTTAATTTACTAATGTAAAGGGTTTTGATTTTTTTTTCCTGAGCCATTTATTATAATAATTTTTTCTTAATATAAATGTGCACGAGCAAAAGAAATTATTAAAATAAAAAGACAATACTTATATTTTTACTCGAGAATTTTTAATGTCACTTTATATAAATATAAAAAATTATACTTCATTTATTTGTATTTTTTATTAATTTTATTTAGTTTATTTATCATAAAAAATTATTAAAAATTAAATAAAAATTTAAGTAAATAAAATATTAATAATAAAAATATTACTAAATAAATTTTAACATTTTGAAATATAAATAAATTAAATAAAGTATAATTTATCTTCCATAAAATAATTTATAATTATTGCATCACACTATTAATGATAAGTCGTTTTGAACTGGACTTTTATGGAATGAGGGAAGTTAGGGGATAAGATGAAAAAAAATTTAGATTTGAATTGGGAAGAAAATAGAGGGAAATTTTTTAAAAAAATTTAAATTAATTAAATAATAATAATCACAAATTTAGTATTTATTATTTTTTTCTTTTTTATTTCTCTTGATTCAAGTAAGAAAAAAAATTCAAAAATTTTCTTTCTCCTCCAATTTTTTTCCCTACTTCGAAACAAAGCTTTAAAAAGAGACCACGATCCAAATTTAACGAAAGCACAAGTCTACTGCTAATCTTCTTCTCGTCTGACATGATTTTTAGTTAAAAATTATACTTTCTCTCTCTTCTTGGCTATTGCCCTCTTCTTATTCTCAATCTTTCAGGCGCGTCTTTTGAAGAAAAAATGCCAAGTGATGTTGGGCAGGGGCTGAGCCAGAAAAAAAAAATTAACAGGATCAATTTATAAATGGCAATTTATGAAAAAAAAATACCATAACAAAAAAAAATTATATAAAATACAAACTTAAAGAGTTGGATTGTATTATAATGACCTCAAATTTTGTATTTGAAAGTGCTTAACAATGCTATCATTAATAATATAAATAAATATAATTCTCAATACTTATAACAAAATAATTATTCATTTCTAACATCGCAAATACGATAATTAACCTTAAAAGCAAATATCCTAATCACTTTATAATGTATTCCTCAAAGTTGCTAACTTTTTTGTAAGATCACTAATTCTTTTCCATGAATGAAATCACTCATCGTATGCATATCAATAATTAATGTAATTTTCAAATTGATTATGGATAATTATAAGTTTTGCAATTGATAATTCAAATTGATAAAATTGAAGCAAGGAAATATAAAATATAAGATATGATAATTAGAAGTTTTTGCTTATTAAAAATATAAAATACTGGATTTAAACAAATTATATAGGAGAAAGGAAAATGATCATTAAAATTTTAAGATTACATATTAATTATTATATAAAATATTTCAATATATTAATTCATATAAAATATTTCGCTAGATCTTCCAAAATAACTATATAGGTTTTTTAACAATAATCCTAATTAAAAGTTTCCCTCTCTTGCATAAATTTTGAAATAGAGGGCTAAACATTTTGTTTTGGTAGATCATTTTTCATCTACCATCACCTACCATGTATTATATACATTTGACCTTACAATTTTGTACCTTCCCTCTGAATTTGGTTCATAAAATCATATATATTTAAGAATATTAATATCTTTAGAAATGTAGTTCTAAAAACTTTAATTGTCCAAATTGCCAACTTATCATAGTTGGTTTAATTAAAAATATTGTTACAAATAGTATAATATTGTCTTATTTCATTTCTGCACATCTTAAAAAATTTTGATAGATTATAAAAAATATTCTTATAAAAAATTGGATAGTCAATAATAATAGGTACATGATAAATGATGATTATTAATAATAAGTAATGATAGTAATGATTAATGGCCAGTAATTGGTGGCAATGGGCAGTAATTACTTATAATAATAGAAGTAGACAGTAGTTAATAATAAACACTAATAATGTATAATGATAGGTGGTGATCAATGGCAGTAGGTGGTGATTGATGATGAGAGATAATAATTAGGGGTCACAAGATATGGGTGGTAGTTAGTAGTAATCAATAATCATAAGTGGTGATTGGTAATAGTTAATAATACTAGGTAATAATAAAAATGGTAAGTAAAATATATAGTTTATTTATATCATTAAATTATTCTTATATCATAAGAATGCAGGATATCAACCTCCTTAACTTAAAAAAATTGCAAAATTGTAAATATTTTTAGAAATATTTTTTCAAATTTTGAACTAAAAATTGAAATCTCATATTTTCTTAAAATATTTAAAAAAAATTAAAAATATTATGTAAATCAATCATCACCTTACTTTAATTCTGCATCTCTTGCTAATTGGTAGGACAAACTCACATTTAAGCTTCATTTGTTTTGATGTAAAATATTTTTCATAAAATAATTAAAAAATGTTCAGATTGGAAGAAAATTATTTATCTATTTAATATTAAATAAATAATTAAAAAAATAATTTTTATTTTTTTAAAAGATAAAATTTTTCTTCATTATTATGATTCTAGTTATTATTTTTTTAATCATAATACAACTAATATATCATTTCTTCATCATTATACATATATAAAATGCATTTTGACAAAACAAAACAAATCTTTAAATATTGTGAGTTTAACCCCCCCCTTTTTTTTCAATTTGATATCGTGGACCTCACATAGAAAGTGGAGTCTAATTGTATCACACAAGCTTTGTTTAATGCAAAGTTGCGAACCCTAAACTTGTCATGCTCAGAAGTGAGGAAAGAAAGAAGAAATTTTTGAATTTTGAAAATTTTTATTGTTTGGATGCAAAAAAAAATTAAAAAAGTAAAATAAAATAAAGTAATTTTTTGTTAATACATGCACCATATCATCATTTTAAAAATTTATCTTCTTCACACTCTTTTCTAACCAAATTTTAAGATTTTCTTTGCTTTCTATCCATTTGCTATTTTACCAAATACTGGGTGAATTCACGTAAATTGTCACTAGGCGGTGGTCAGACCACTTGAGTAGTATCTTATCCTCTATTTGAATTTGTGGAAACAGGAAATACTTAAAAAGAGTTAAATATAATTTTTTTAATACTTAAATACTATAAAAATTTGAGGTAAAATGAAAAAAGTTGAAAAAATACCTCATGAATTAGTAAAAAGAGTTTTCTCCAAATAAGTACAGAAAAGAAGTATTAAAATTTGTAATTTTAAAATTAATTTTTTCTAGAGTTTATTACATAACTTTATTGACTTACGAATAACAATTTTGACATTTAACTAGTTTATTTTTTAGTCTTTTTTATTTCTAATAAAATTAAGTAAAAAAAATTCATCATTTTCTTAACTAAGAGTAACGGAGATTCTTCTTTTCCGTAAAAAATGATGGGAATCTCACTTTGCATCAAATGATAGGGTTAGAGTAAAATTCTTGCTTTTGGAATATAGGAAGGACAAACATGACACACTTGTCTCATGTTTTGTTTGGGTGAAGGTGAAAATGGAGGGAGGAGAAAATAAAGGTGAGAGTAAATGGAGGGGAGAAATAATTTCACCTAAATTATTTGGAATTGGTGAAAATGGGAGGAGGTGAAAATAGAAGTGAAATTAATTTATTTTGTTTTGAATAGATAAAATCAGAGGGGATGAAAATGGGATTGAATCAAATTATTATTTTACTTTTATGATGTATTATTAGTTTTTATAATAGTATTAATTCAACAAACCTAACTAAAATATTTATAATATTACGATAGAATGTTATACATTTGATAAGAAGTAATTTTTCAAATAAATTAAATCATAGAGTATTTTTTTTCCTTCTATCTCTAATATTAATATTACATATTATTGGATTTAAATATTTTCAAATATTGACACTTTAATAATATACATTTATTTATTATATTTCAACTTCTAAAGTTCGATAAGTATGAAAATTAATTATTTTTTATTTGTATAAAAAAATTTATTTGTCATATTATAAATAAATTTTTATTCTATGTTTTAGAATTTTATTTAAATATAAAAAATACTTCCTAATTCTATTCTAGTTAAAAAATATTTGATTATTTACATTTTCAAACCATCCACATTTATTTCATCATATTTTTTTTTAATTATTGTTAATTTTTTAAATAAAGAATAATTTTATAATTTTACTTTGCTTAAAAGAAAAAGAAAGAATTGTTGTTTTAGATTTGTTTTTGATAATATACTGACAAAATAATTTATGTCAATTTTAACACTTATCATTTCTATATTTGTATTTAAAATTTAAAATTTAATAACTTTTAAAAATTTTGCACGATAATTTTAAAATATCTTTTGAGAAAATAATTTTTTTTTAATTCCACATTGGCATGTTTTTATTTATGATTTTTTTACCAGCATTGCCTACATTTGGCCTTTACATAATATTCAAGTCCCAATAAAAATAAGTGTACTAATCAATGGGGTAAATCACACTATTGTAGACCCTCCACTAAATCTTATTTCAACCATGCATTGGAATCATGTTAACATCCACAATTATATTTCCCCATGCTTAAAATATAGTATGATAGTTCCTCAATTAAGTTTTAGGACCTAATAACAGTATAGTGTGAACATATCAAGATATAACCTAGACAAAGCATTAGCTAATTTTGAGTAAACCTGGCAAAGCATAAGAGAACATAAGATATTAAGAGAATCTCATGTCACCTTAAACATAACTAATTGTCATATGTAAAGTCTCGTTCCATATGGATTTTGAAATTCTACTAATTATACACAAATATAATACATGACTTTGAATAGATTGTCTAGGCACCGACTACAATAACATGAACTTGAGAAGATAATACCAAACGCAATAATCCAATCTTACTAATGAGCCATAAGGATCAGTCACATCTTCAAAAGGCCTTGAAGCAAAAGTGCCTGCAACAATCAGAAAATATGATGACAATCCATCATTTTGCCAGAATTACAAAATCAATCATTGTAATAATAACAAATGAATAATAATTTTTGCAATGTCAAAACAAGTATCAAGAGACAATCCACACAAAGTGTTCAACCACAAACAAGCTCATAAAAGAACAATAACTACTATATTACTAATAAATTTTCATCCAAGAAGGGGTCACTTAGTTGTGTCATCATTATCTTAGCCAATTCCTGCATTCCCCATTAGTTGATACAAGTACTGCAACTGTACATATGGTGGAACACTAAAAAATTGCCTCCTGACCTTTTCATTTGCAGACAAGAAGTCATAACACTTCAATTGAAAATCCTAGGGAACTCCTATGTTTTCCAGCTCCTGCTAAACTTTTACCTCGTTGTAATAGTGAGGTCTACTACTCTGGAGGAATAACATATTTCTTTCAACTATATTAGCATATTTTTCTCCCATCTCTCTCATTATATCCATCAATTTATTCATCCCTATGTCCATCCTTTCATACCTTTCTTGAATCACATCAACCATAGGCGCCTTTCTTTTAGAACTCTTTGAGGATGAGGTCCTTTGTGACTGAGTTGAGGGATTTAAAGGAGCATACTCCTAAGAATGGTGGGAGGGAGCATTTTGAGGACTAAATACATTATCAAGCTATGTGAAGTTCGGAGCCTCAATTACCCATGACATATCGAAATCAGAGTTAAATTCAAAACTATCGTTAAGGTCGAAGCCTTCTCTCTCCCATTATCGAACTTTGTCAATCGAAGTCCCAATGGCAAAACCCATAGCCCTATCCCTAGAAAAAATTTCTAACAACTTGTCATAGTTATTGATGGGAATATGTTTCCATTTCTGAGCTTCGGGCTTTTCTTGCAAATATAACTTGCATTAGATAGACATTGAATATGAATTATAAGATGCAATGCCTTTCTACATTTAATACTAGATGAAACAATTCCTTCAACCATATAACTTACACGATCAGAGAGTTATGACAATTAACATGCAAAATAGCATACGCCTTTTACTACGTCTGAATGGTATATCATGCTACGTGAATTTTTAAGTAACTCTATAAGTAACACCATAACCTTTAGAAGTACATCATCATATACGTATGTCATATAAGCCAATAATGAATCTATACACATCTTGCAGTAACATAAATAAGATTTGGGATATCCAACCATTATTTAGAGTACTATATTTATTATCACACAAATTTTGTTCCAAACTTCTTGCTCAGCTTCGAACATTCTAGTCATTGGATTCCATGCAATCCCGCTCCACCTGTGAAATAAGTCGTATCACTCGTTAAAGTGCTCCTTTAATGTTCGCATCCTATTTTTTATATGATGCCTCTGAAGCGATGGACTTATTAATTACTTCAGCTTTGTTATAACGATGGCATAAGTCATAAATGTGAATCTGATTTGTTTCCTTTGCATACCTCCTCTAATAACAAATCCAATAGTGTTGTATCCATCTCCATTGTCCATCGTAATATGTCCTTTGACGATCTTTCTCCCCGACTGTCGGATTTCCTACTCCTCGTCATTGTCTAACTGTAACTTGTCATACAATCAAGTAATATAAATTAGCACAAAGGATAATACAAATGTATATCACAATAAGAAGTTAATTCATAAATCAAAACAATAATTGCATGACAAATTTAAAACTACACTTATGTCACAATGATCATATCCATCACTTTATAAGGTACCTAAATTAACCAAAAAAAATATTTTTGTGCAAAACAAATGTATAACACATTAGTATGAGCAAATTTCAAATCATAATTGAGAATCTACACATATAAGCACGACAGCCACTTTTAGCATATGTAACCATTATATTAGGTTTATGTCATATATAGGATCACTCAATTGTCATGTTCACAAGGGTCACAACTCCTTCATTCTAAACATAAATTACAAGGATAAATTCATGTTTCAGTCATAATGGTCACATCTTTCACATTACAATTAATACAAAGATCTACAAGACAGAAAAGACTATCTAAGATAAGTCCTGTTCATAGTCATTCCACATATGAGTAGCTATGCATTCTCTAAGGATGTGTTATTCCCTATAATCTTCTTTAGTATTTCGTGTTCCATGACCCCTAGTATCTTCTACCTCATTATGCAACAACTCACGATCCACCTCATGCATCAACCGTGCATCAGGATCAATATCAATAAAAAAATTATGCAGCACACAACATGCAATGGTGATGTCAATCATTGTTGCAAAAGAATAATAAGGTTTTGTCCCACTAACTATGATAGGAAATCCCTTTTTAAGGGCATCAAATGCTCTTTCAATCACATTCCTCAATGAAGCATGTCGATGATTAAATATCTTTTTTACATTGTGAGGATCACATGTAGTGTACTCTTTTAAATGATAACGAATACCTCTGTATGATGTAAAAAGTCCTGCTTTCAAAGGATAACTTACATCTCCTAAGTAGAATTTTCCTGGGAAATACAACAATTGTGCAAACAACTGTCACAATGTTGGTGTCATTATAAGAAAAATTGTATATAAATGATTGTTATGTCATATTTTAATCAAATGTCATATTAGAAAATGTTATTACCTCTGGGAATTATCAATCTATCTCTTCCCTTATTTAATGCATGTTTAAGAACCCTAGAGTCTGATGCAATTTCTTCCCACCTAAATAAAACATATGTGAATTTCAAATCAAATGAACAAACTACTAACACATTTTGTGTAGGATATTTCTTTCTTCCTCGGAAGCGAGGGGCATCTTCTTTTGGTACCTTGACTCGTATATGAGTGCCATCTAAAGATCCAATACAATCCTATATTTATTAATTATTGAACATTGGGTTATAAAAAGGCTATGTATTGTCGAACTTAACTGAGAATTATACATTGGACTAAACATATATAACTAACTACATTACCTTGAAATAAGGATAAAACTTACTATTATTGAATATCTGGGAAGGAATCTCTGAACTTGAAGGTTGCACAAGATACTCATTCCTAAGCACTACAACAGTTTGTAAAATATTATGGAAGTGATGACTAATTATCTCCCTAGATTGATGAAAGAAAAAAGACATTGTCTTATTCTTAATGTTATGTGCTATCATATACAAAAATTAAGCAACTTGTTCCTCCACTGTTGTGTATGTGGAATCTCTCACTCTACTTGTTGCTTTTAACTTTTCACATAATTGATGAAAAGCATGAGGACTCATGTGCACTAGATTATGACATTTATTAGGATCTAATAAGTTGTGTAACAGTTGTTGCCGCATTTGATCTCTTGAGTCGGTGTCGTCGTCAATATGCTTGGGTACACTACATGCTCATAATTGTAAAAGTTGCATATATTTAGCAGTATAGCATGCCATATGATTAACACACATCTGACACATTCTCTCCCATTCTTTCTTCATATCAATACTAATCAAATTGTATTCTTCTAACTCCTCTTCATACACATCATCCACATTATTGTCCATTGTCACTTGTAAAGTACAGCAAAAGCGCAACTAATAAATTTATAAATCTAAATGATATAATAGCAATGAAACTATATATTGCACCTATCTATATATCATTCATATCTCATCTCAATATCTACCTAACATTTTCACAATGTTTCCTTTTACTGACAAAATCACCGCAATGCCTAAGCCAACTTTGGTATTTCATTGAACAGTACAACGAGACAACATATTAGTATGGAAATGACAATCAAGCACTTATCTAACTAGATTGGTGGAGATAACATGTATAATAAATGAAAATGTACCTTCTGTGATGGGGAGAAAAAAATTTAGACCTAGTCTCCAAAATGATTGGACAAAACTCTTGTCTTTAAGTATAAATTTATGAATTTGATCACTTATAGTAGTTTTCTTCAAAATCGTTGCTCTGTTTGACTAAACGCAACATAAAAAACTCAATCATCTAACACAAGTGATATTTAATAAAAGTGAAGATAATATTACCAGTATAATAATAAACACTAATGATCTTTTATTTATAATGAAAAATATTCTAAAATATTTAATGATAATACAGGAATTATCATATTTCAACTTGCAAGACCTAGTAAGTGTGAAAGTACATTATTTTATATTTTTTCTATTTTTTAATTTTTTATAATTTAAAATAATTTTTATTTTTTACTTTTGATAATTAAATTTTTTAATAAAATATCAAACATATTTTCTAATTTTATATTAATTATTAAATATTTATTATCTTATATTTCAACCTATTTACATTTATTCCATCATAACTTTTTTATTTTAATTATTTTAATTTTTATATATAAAGAATAAGTTTGGATAACTTTTAGAAAGAAATAAAGTAAATTTTTTTTATTTAGCTCAACATGAGAAAAGGTTAATATATCCTTATTATGAATCCCATGATTATTATCTTAAAAATTTAGTTTAACATGAATTAGTGTTAAATGATAACGGGTTTATAATGTTTTTGAATAAATTTTAGTGCTTTCATCATGCAATAAAAAAATGAAATGAATTATTGTAATTTTTCCTCTTTATTTTATATTTTCAATATGAGAAAGATAAAAATTATAAGTTGTATCTTATTAAATGAAGTTATCAACTTGATTGCATTTTTATCCTAATACATTGAATAATGGAGTATAGTTAATAATTCATCTAATTTTTGGCTTGCATGTTACAATGAGTTTCAAATATTAAATTATGGAAATACACAATAAATTCTTGATTTGTTATCTTCAATTGTATATTTATTTTTTATAAATAAAAAAACTTCATTTTGATTTAATAATTAAGAGTTATTCATATCAATCAAGATGTTGCAAAAATTGAAAAAAAACACTTATAATCTTAGTACTCAACTATTGTAATCTATGAACTAGTTATACATTGCAGTAATTATATAACATCAACCAATATTCATTGATCAACTATTTAACATGGTTATGAGAATCTCATTTACTATATAAAATGAAACTTTTTAATTTTTATATAAAAATGCATCCACAAACAACTCCAATATATAAGTATTTTGAGAAAGGAAAAACCATTTCATAAAAAAATAAAAAAAATCTAGATTAAAAGAATAAAAAAATTAAAAAAAAAACTAGTCGGGTCAGGTCCCTATTAACTTAGGTTTGGGTCACATTCTTTCTGGAACATCCGACCTAATTTGACAGAAACTAGACCTTCGGGATCTGTCGGTCGCTGCTGGCCGTTTCTTCTAGATCGACAACAAGATAGCCATTTCTCTTTTCCTCGCACGCTTTCCTATCATCGGACAAGCTCCTCCCTTCCCCACCCCATCGATCCTCAATTCACATCTCTGCGAACATCATGCAAACAGCAATCGTAGCTCAGAAAGGAAGATTTCAACAAACAAAACATACCTACTTGGTTTTTGTCGACAACGACCCTAGCTCGGGCTTCTCCATTGCCAAACATGCTGTGCGTGGTGGAGAAGCAATCTTCACGAGAGGAAAGGCAACAACGATAGAGTGAAGGTCGCAGCAAAAAATGTGAAGAGCAACTTGAAGAAATTTAGGAATTTCACCTCTAAACCCCTCGTTTAAGAGGAGTAAATTTTCATGTGGGACCCAGTGCAATTTTTCACCCCTGGTTACACCCTCCTCACAAATAACAAAATCATCCAAATAGGGTGAAATTCTGAATTTAGCCCCGTTCCACCCCCTCTTCTTCCACCCGCCCCTTCATACCCCTGTTTTAAACAGGGCGTCAATGTTTGTCCTCTTAATTGAGGTGAGTAACCCCTTAGGAGAGAAAATGGGAAGAGGGGGAGATTTTTTAAATTTTGAATAAATAAATAAGAGAAAATTTGTAAAGTTTAAAAATTTTAAAAAATTATAACTATATATTTTATTTTAATTTTTCCTCTTTTCTCTTTAAAAAAATATAATTTTTTTATTCTCTTTCTTCTTTTTCAAACAAACTTATAGACCTCAATTTCTACCACCTATTTACCCCAAATATGGACAAAACCCAGGACACGTTAGGTCTATTTTCAAGCCACAGACAAATGTTGCACAGCTGCTATCATTCCCTCCAACTATCACACCATACCAAAATCTTCCGTGTCCTCTATTTAACAAACCAACTTGATGCTTCTCATATATTGCCAGTGCCTAGTGCCTCTCACCAGCCTCCCTTTGTGAATACCTTTTCACACCTTTCAAGAGATGATTATTGTAAACTTCTAAACATTATCCCCAAGGCTCCATATTCCATAAATGGCTACTTTGCCTTTAATCAACAAATTTTAGCTTAAAGTATTCACTTTTTATATCTCTCAAGCCCCACTTTAAAATTTTGTTATTATACTTATGCCTTCATTTCTAGAACCTTCCCCTCAACAAATGTTAAACTTATGCCCTCAAGATTTTAAAAAAAGATGATAATAATGAAATAATTGACATTTGAATTCAAGAAATAATCCTAAAACTTATCTCACAATTGAGGGACTCTTGTAAGATAAATTCTTACTTGTTTATTGAACATATGCTTATTATTAAGAAAAAATTAAGGATATTTGATTGATTAATTAATTATTTTATTAATTTTTTCAAGTAACAATGAAGTGATAAAATTTTAGTGAGAATTGACACGTGAGCAGAAATTTTATTAGCCGACTATATAAGCTAAAATTTTTTCTCTTGTGATATTTGCAAGTGCAATGATAGGTTAATTTAATAATTAATTATAATGAAGTGTAATAATTATACTTAACTTTTTTTGGGACACAATAATTATACTTAACTTTGTATATTTAAGTACACACTTGTGCAATTTTTTTTAGATAAAGACAATAATGCGCATTGCTAGTAAAATATCCAAGTGTAAGGATCAATAAATAAATAAGAATAGATTAAATTTTATTAAATATAATAAATAATAATTTTTAATTATAGAAAAAAATTAATTAATTGTGATACAATTGCTTAAATTAGAATATTGTCTCATCTTAAACAAGTCACATATTTATAAATTTGTTAACATAATAATATTATATTTATTATTTTTCCTTCAATAATTCTTAGCTTAGACCTATGTTAAAGAACTGTTAATTATGTGTAGACAAAAAAAAATTCCAAACAAATGCTATTAATTTCAAACTAATTTAATCTAGTTTAAATATTAAATGACTAAAATAGAATATTTTATTTAAAAAATTAAATACAATGACTTTAAATATTAGAAATTTAAGTTAAAATTAAATCAATTTTAAATATACACCAGGAGCTCATTTAGAGCATAATATAAGAGAAAGTTGATAGTATAAATATATACTAACAAGTCTTAGTAGATGTTTGGCACATCCATTAAATAGAATAATTTAATTTGATTAAAATATTAAATCCTATTGACATAGCATAAAATTATTGTTTTGCTTTAGAATGATATGAACTAATAGAACAAGAGTAAATTATTTTCTCTATTTTACCTTTAATTTCAAATGATGATAATGTAAAATGAAGTAAGAAGTTATAAATAAATGATGAGTTATGAACTTATATTTAATTATTATTTCCTATCACCCATCATCATTAACCACGACCAACTGCTAATCATTATCATTAAATATGGTTAGTCGCTATTCACCGCTGCTAATCACATCCTATAAGCATCCGCTACTATTGATCACTACTTATCATTTGCCATTATATGTAAATATTTATCATTGTTTACCACTGTCTATTGGCAATTATTATCATTGTCCATCATTGATCATCACCTATCATAATTGACTGTCATCATCATCACCTATCATCATTGATCACTACCCATCACTATTGAGCACAACCCACCATCACTTTCAATGTTAACTACTACTATTGAGCATTACCACCCACTTTCAATTTTAAAAATATATAATTTTGAGAATCTAATGCTATTTAAAGGCAATTTTGTTCAAATAAATATTTTTAATATTGTCCATATTCTATACACATAATAATAAACATCCAATTTTATAGCTCTATGCTATTATATTCTTATACGATTGCACATCAGATATTAAATAATATCATATCTTATTTTTTCATTTATATATATTCTATACTATTATGTTGTTTAAATGGCACCTTATTTCTAATATGATAGTTAAATAATAGAGGTATTTTTTTATTAATGAAAATAAAATTAAGCAAGTAACTAGGTTAAATTTGAAAGGTGCAAATAATTAGGATAACACTTTAAAGAACTTAAACTTTTAAAAGTTAAATATTTTTGTATTATTTTTTTTTAATTTTAAAATAAATAAATTAAAATTAAAATATAAATTTTAATATATAAATATAATTCAATAATGAAAATATTTAAAATTCTAGGAGATCAAATTTTGAAGGATAATATTATGAAAAACTCTACTTTTTAAGAGGTTAAGTGTTTTTATCTTTAATTTACTTTTTTTCAAATATTAAAATAAGTAAATTAAATTAAAAATATAAATTTTAATATAATAAAAATACTCAATCTTTTTGAAAAATAAAATTTCTCTTCCTATTATCTAACTTTTAATAATATCATCCAAATAACTAAATATAATTTTTTATTATTTATTGATAAAAATTTTATAATATATGATTAATTAAATATTATATTATTATTAAATTTAATTATTAATATATTATTGTAAAATATACAAAATTAATTTTTAAAAAATAAATTTAATATATAATTAAATTTAATTGTACATAAGTACACCATTATTAGGTGTGTTTTGATATGTTTTTGTTTTAGTATTTTTAAAATTTCTCTTAAAAATTATTTTTAAATTAAAAAAATTAAAATTATAAGGTGATTAATATTATAAATAAAAATATTTTATTTAATTATAAAATTGATATTTAGAATAAAAAAATAATTTAAAAAATAAGTAAAAATTATTTTTATTTTATTATTTTTAAATTACATATTTACAGAATAAATTTTAAAAATAATTTATCAAAAAAATCTTCTAAAAAAATAAAAAATATTTTTAAAGATAGAAAACAAATACACCCAGAATTTCTGTCTTTATTGATTATTATTATGATATGATATATGCCTTTACCTGACAGTAATGGGGCCCGAAGTATCCTCAAAATCAAGGTGTTGACTCCGAATCCCACGCCAGCGCTACACTATTGGTTGGCCTCTCTGGAAGGAAGTAGCACGTGATAAGCGGTCTTTTCAATCAAAGAAGTGGCTGGGCCTATTATACAGTCATTTGAGTCATTATTACGTTTGTCAGTACGCTATTTATTAGATTCAAGTGAAGTCAGCTACAATAAATATATTGCAGTAATATCGATAATAGAAATATTATACATATCGAATATAAATTCACAAATTTTATATTAATTAAATTAATTTTATAAATTTATCTTATTATATTAAATTAATAATCTTTATTTATATTTTAAATTTTATTTTTAATATATATAATATATTGTATTAATAACGATGATGATAAATAATAATTTATATATAGTAATTATTTAAGTTTATTTAATTTTTCTATCTTTTAAATAAAATGACATATTGGTTGATTGATACATATTTTGGATGAAGAATTAAGATACATTTTCTAGTAAAATATAAATGTGTTCATAAATTAGTTTATTAAGTTAGGCTTGTTACATATAATTGCATAAAGTACAATGATTTAAATTTGAGCTTGGCTAATTTAATTTTTTGAAAAATTTAGTCAACTCAACTCAACTCAACTAAAATTATATACCACCTAAGGTTTGTTTTGAAAATTTAATTATTTTTATTTTTATTATAATTTTATATAAAGGTATTTTTATATAAACATATACATTTAAATAAATAATAAAATATCTAATTACATCAAATTAAATATTTTTATATTAAAAATAATTAAACATAATTATTTTTTATAATATATAATTATATTAATGAAAATAAGTTTATATTAATCATGATCCAAGCCTAGTTCAAATATTAATCAAATTATGAGAATAATTCAATAAATATTTGAGCAAAAAAAGTCTAAACTCTATATTTTCTAGGGTTAGGCTAGATAGCTCCCCTAACCCATGTATAAATCTAGTGAAATATTATAATTATTAATGAGAAAAACAAAGGGATAGTTATAAATTTAAAAATCACTTTTTTAATTAATTATTATTTATTAAAATTAAAATTGTTGATTTTCTACTCAAAGAGTATGATATGTCATTTTATTCTATAAAATGAATCTTATACTTTAGTGCAACCTAATTATCAAATAAAATAATATATTGATTAATACAAACTTTTATTCAATGATGATAATAAAAATATTAGTTAGGAAAGATGATTTAATAATAGTGGGATATTAGTTTATTTTAGAGAGAAAAGTTTAATATAAAAGGATTAAGGGTAGAAACAAGTATAATCAAATTAAGTCTTTACGTAAATAGATTAGATTTACTTTAAAAAATTTTAATTTAAGTCTAATTTATGGTCTATTTGTAGGTTATAATTTTGGCTTAACCTAACTTTTTTTATAAAATATAAAAATCCTAATTTGTAATATTTTAAAATCTGACTTAACTATCAATCTGACAAGATGAGTAAGTTAATGTTGAATCAATTTAACTTAGGGCTTGAAGTTTTGGATTCAACTGCTATAAATCACCCACTGAAATATGCAATTATGTGATTTGGGACGAATTAAACATCGTGACAGATAAAAGCAAACAAAATTTAAAGGAAGATTTCAAGTATGCGAGCGAGGATGGGTTGAAACTCACTATTCAATTCTAACCACAACCTGCTCGCAGACACTTTAAAATATGCTAGTTTTTATATGCTATTTATGATTTCCTTTGCTTATTGTATTTATTTGTTGAATTATCTTATAAATTATGTATAAAACTTTAAATCCTTAATGGAATCAGACGTTAGAATTCCCTGATGATGGTAGTCCTTTAATACTGCATGTTAAGGATCATAATACTTTACTACCCACCTCAAGCATTGGTGAATGTGTAGTGGAATATCAAAGGTTACCTCCAAACTAAATATATAAATCGATCAAGCGAGAATGCTACTCCAGATGATCCTTATTTTAATTTTTATCTATTACCGTAAACATTATGGTTCTCACATCCTAATAATAGGTAAATTTCTCTCTCTCTTTTGACTTCTTTTTAACTCTAATTTTATTTTTTTGAATATTTATTTTCGAGAACCTATGGCAAAGCTTTCATAGGACTAAACTTCTAACCAATTTTAGCTTTTTTTACTTAGACCCACCAGCATCCACAGGTATCTACTAATAACCATGAAGCTTAGGTCTAAATGGATGATATGATTTTTTTGGGTAATTGTGGATCCAATTTTATCACCTATAATTCTAGGCGGATGGTTAATTTAAGGTCCTTAACTATTTTTAACCACCTAATTTTCACCCTTAGTTTAATTGGTCAAATGGATTATTGAACTAATTGTTGTATTTCACTATTTTTATATATAATAAATTACATTTTACATATATATATAAATCAAATGATAAAAATTTTATCTTTATAAGCAAACTTATATTAAAAACCTTTAAGATAGTTAAAAAATAATGTTTTGTATTCAAATTGTAAAACTATCTTTTATTGAGAATGTATATTTTAATAAATTTAACTTCAAATATAATAGCAAAACATTACCTCTAATATATATTTTAATATAAAGTAAATAAAGTAGCAATTCATACTATAATAAATAAATGATAAAGTCACAACTCCTAAAATTTTAAAAATATGAATATTATCGCTTATATATACTTCAATATAAATTAAATATAATAATAATTACATTACACTTTTGGATTGGATTTTGTCAAATGTTTTTAAACAAATGAATGAATGAGTTGATAAGCTAATTAGGTAGTTAGTTCAATCAAGTTTTTAGTAGATTTAACCACATCAACCTAAGTTTTTACTCATAATAGGTTTATGGGTTTGCCTAGTTTATTTTTAGGCCTAAATGCTAGTGTGGCAAATTGAATTGGTCAGGCTAGTTTGAATTCAAAAATATTACTAATTTAATTTATTAGCCTATTTGATTTAACTATTAAAATCTAGATATATATGTCATAAATAGGTCCCTTACTTAAAAAAATATAATAATAATTTGTTAAATAAATAAGAAATTCAAAAAATATGTCTCTTTTTAATAAAATTTTTAATAATTTAACATAACAAATTATAATTATATTTATTAAAAATTAAAAATTAAACAACATAATAATATAAATTTATCACTTATAAACTTTAAAATTTTGAGAAGATTCTTAGGCAAGTTAAAGAAGAAGAATAAGACATAATGACAAAAGAGTACTAACAATAATGTGACTACATCAATTAATTTAAAAGGATTGGATTATGGTAACAAATTAGTTATACAAATTAATAAGTCAATTTTAAAATTAAATAAGTTAAGTTTGTTAAATAAAAAGATCAATATATTAACTTAAACTTGATTTATTTAATTAAATAAATAAGCTAATTCAAATCTTTAACTAGCCAAACCATAAGCTATATATGAATAAATTAATTTATTTCCACCTCTAAAGAGGATATTAATTTATAGCTAATATAAAAAAAAGATATCATTAAAACTATCAGTGTTTTAGTAAAATTATAATGATAACCTTGTTCTTTGGGTTATATATACCGTTATTAACCTTATTTTTATTATCAATATTGTTATCATGGACCTTATTTTAACAATATTATAACATAAGCTCTACCTTCTCTCTTTTCTTTTATTATTCATTTTATTAATTTTATATTAAAATTTATTTTCCTATACATTGTCCAAAAAGAGTAGATTATTTATAATTATTTATCAAAATATATTTATTAAATATAAAATAAACTATATATAATAAACAATTTAAACTCTATTATTAATAATTAATTATCTTTGTGATCTCTCACCTTATGATTATGCTAAACAAGGCCATAATTGGAGCATTAATTTTCTCATAAAAATGAAAATTACTTACAATAAATGTGACAATAAAAATGCAAGAATAAGTTTTGGTGCACCTTTTTTTTGGTGGTGTAGATTTACACTACTAAATTAGTGAATGATGACTATGATTTAATTAATTTTAGGTAAGAACCATTATTATTTTAAAAATGGTTATATTATAGCTGTTGATTTATGTTTGTAGTTGGAAATGCAATATGTTGATTTGAATTTTTTTTTCTAAGTAATAGGCTTTGTTTTGGTTTATTGATAAGGTTTCAAATGGAATGAAATGATATAAATGAATAAATAAAAATAGGGCACTTAAATACAAAAACTAATCGATAAAATGCATAAGATGCTCTTCAATCAAAGCAATTGAATGTAATCTATTTATTTTTGCTTGTAGAATCCATTTTAATGGTATATCAACATTACAAATTGTAAAGACCAATTATTGGAAGCTCCATTGCAGATTGTAGAAATTAGTTGTTGGAAACTCTAATCTTTATTCTCAAGAATAATTCAAGAAAGAATTACAATAAGATTGCATAAAAGAAATGAAAGATAGTAATGAAGAACTACAAATCGATTAGCAAAAATGCTAAGTTTTAGAATATAGAGTGCATTGTTATGTTTCTTTTAGTAGCAATTTTAGGAGAAAAATGATCTTCCTTTTTCTTATCACACTCATCATATTTATAATGTAAGGGTTGAAATAGTCACTCATTCAACAATTACCACTGAGAGCTAGTCCAGTCATCCACGTCAAGAATAACAATTACTTACTCTTATTTATATTGACAAGCTACCTTATCATAACTACTTCATGGATAATGGGTGTTATTAATGCTAATGACCTTGACTACATCCACTTTTTTCGATCAAAGGCATATATTTAACTACCTTACTGAATGGGTTCCATTTTATGTAGTTTTCTTGCAAGTTTAACCTTTCTTCTATAAGGATGTGGATCCTTTCAACTTTGAGGAGAGTCCATTTGAACCAACCTAATCTAACTTTGGCCAACATTACATCCTTGGTCAAAAATTTTGAAGAAGGGCTAACAATTTAGTGGCATAAATTTACACCATTAAAAAAGTGATACACCATAAATTTTTCTTCTATTTATGCAAGTTACATGAACTTTTTTAATCTTATTTGCATTTATTTTATTAGTTTATTAGGAATTAATAAATTTAGTAACTTATGAATGAATTTATTATGATTAAAATAAAAAATAAAATAAAATCACATTTACACTTTATAAAATTATTTAATGAGTAAAAATATGTTATCCATAATACATATTAGATCATTATAAAAATTAAATATCATATTAAGATTATAAATGGAATATAAAATACTTCATAAGACTATAATGCTTTTACAAGACAAATAAAATTTAGTTGCTTAACTTAATAAAATGTAATAGTAAAAAAAGTAGATGTAGAAATCTAAGATTAAGTGGCTTAGGGAGTAAGATTAAAATATTATCTTTTTCTGTTCAATCCAAAGGAGATAAAGAATTAAGATCTTGAGGCTCTAGAATGAGAATAGAATTTGACTTGAAAATAAGGATCTTATTTCTTATCATATAAAGAATTTTTGCTAAAAACCTACTTAACAAAGATAACTCCTGTTGTTAGGACTCTATTTTAGATGTTATTAAGCTTTTTATCTCCCCAAATGATGTTAAGCACCTACTCTTTCCCATTATAGATTTAGAGATTAAAGAGGCAACTTTTAGTTTAGGATCTCTAAAAGCCCTATAATCTAATGATTTTTCTATAGAATTTTCAACTAAAAGTATTGGTTGAATATTCTTTTTATGAATAACTTTATGTCAATTTTTCTTAGTTACACAAATCTTGTCTTAATCTAGAAGGTGGAAGCTCCTAAAAAATATCTAAACTTAAGCTTATTAGTTTTTGTAATTTTTGATTTAAAATTATTACAAATGTTACAATTTCTGGAATTAAACCTTTCCTTCCTAATTGCATTTCTCCTTTCCAAAGTGATTTTATTCTAAGAAGGCAAATTTATGATAATTTTTTAGTTGCTTATGAAGTATTCCACTATCTTAAGAATAAAAGAAATGGGAAGAAATTTTTTTAGAAAACTAAGATTAAATGAATAAAGCCTGTGATAGGCTTGAATGGGATTTCATTAAGAATTTCATGTTTAAAATGAGCTTCCTAACTAGTTTAAGGGGAAAAAATGATGGCTTATGTTAATCATCATATTCTAGTCAGTGGTTCTTAACTCCATTTAGAGGCTTAAGGCAAGAAAACCTTTTGTCCCCTTACTTCTTTATTCTTGCAAAATAAATTCCTTTTAGGTTAATCCAATAACTAAAACTAAAAAGGATGGCAATTTTAGAGAAGTTAATATTTCTAAAGCTTCCCCTTTTTTGACACATTCACTATTAAACTTAGGTTTTAAATCTTAATGACATCCTAAATCTTGATAACAAAGACTAAACAATCAATCTTGAAAAAAATTATCTTTTTCCTTTACCCTAATGTTAGTGCAGAGCTTATTAAGAAATTATCCTTTTTTCCCTTAATTTTCTAACTTTTAAGAATCTAAGACAGTATCTAGGAATTCTTATTATTTGGGGGGATGTCAAAAAGGTATTTATTTATTTTTTGTTTAAAAATAAGGTTGTTGTTAAACTTTGAAGGAAGAAACAAAATCATCTTTCACGTATTAGAAAAGAAGTCTTGATTAAATCAATGGCTATATAAATTCTTATTTAATCTTGTATCTTGCTTCAAATTACCTAAACTTCAATATCTTTAAATTCAATATGATAACTACCGAATTTTTATAAAAGAAAACTTCTTCTAAAATGGCCATCCATTGGAAATCGTGGTCTTTTTTTCCCATTAACAAATTTTTAAAGGGTTTGGAATTTAAAAACCTTAAAGATTTTAATTTAACCTTGCTTACAAAATAGGTATGGA
The DNA here is from genome assembly GCA_020226215.1 of Sindora glabra. NCBI lineage: Eukaryota > Viridiplantae > Streptophyta > Magnoliopsida > Fabales > Fabaceae > Sindora > Sindora glabra. The sequence continues at coordinate 56,707,896 of CM035235.1, read as the reverse complement.
GAATTGTATTTAATCCTAAAGCATTATAGGTTCCAATCTTGAAAGATAAGTATTCTTTTTCATGTTATTTTTTTGTCACTGGCAAAGAAAGTAGGGTTTCCTATAGTTAGTCCAATACTAGAAAAGGTAAGAAGATGTATAATAATGGTGTTTCCTAGTATATTGGTAATGTTAGTCAAGTTAAGATTTGGGAAAACCCTTGGATTTTGGATCTCTATGCTATTAGTTGTTAATTCAAGCTCCCAACTTAAGACAATTCAATTTTATAGCTTTTTAAACTCATTGACCATGCTACAAAATAGTGTGACCTAGTTCCAATAAGGTAGTAGCTGTCCCCAATTGAAAGACAAGTTTTCTTAGAATTTATATTGCATAATTGAACAAAGATGATAAATTAATCTTGTTTCATTCAATTGATGGGTAATATTATGTTAAATCTAGCTATCATTTCCTCACTTGTAGTAAATTTATGGTAAATTCCCTTTGTAGTAACCTTTAATATCTTATTAATACATAGAGGTTATTCCTACAGTTAAACATTTCATTTGAAAGGATCTCTTATGCCTTTCCTATTAAATTAGATTTGTTTAACAAAAAGGTCATAAACTCAGTTCTTTATCATATTTTTGGTAAAAAGCTTGAATTTATTAACCACATACTCTTAAGATACAAATGGATGACTAAAGTTTGGTACCTTTTATCAACCTACTTTTTCCTTTGAATATTAAATTTATGACATTTTATTTAAGCTTGATTGGTCTAAAGAGGAAAGAAAATTTTCTTTATCTCTTATTACCTAAAGAGAATTATTTTTAGAAACTCTTATTCTTTAAGTGGTGCTCCATAAGGCTACTATGTATTGAGGTAAAATGCCATTAGTAGTCTTCCCTAGAGACAAATTACCCTTCCTTCCTACTTTCTCACAAAATTGGATTCTTCGAACCTTTTATTTTGATGTAATAAGAAAAAGCATGGAAAGAAAATAGGTAAAAAATGAAATGAAAAAATAAATGAAAAACTATTTTTTCACTTGTTATTTGGATGTATAGAAAATATCTAAAATTAATAAAAATATTAATTTTTATTAAATTTAATTGAAAAGTAAAAAAAGACTAAAAAAATAATTTTATCAAATGACCAAATTACTCCTATTACAAGTCAATAAAGTTGTTTAATAAATCTTACAAGAGGCAATTTTAAATTTACAATGTTTTCTACCTTTTTTCTACACCTATTTGATAGGAAAAGGTTTTGCTTATTCTTAAGATATTTTTGAATCTTTGTTCTTGCCACTCAAACTTTTCATAGCATCCAAATATTAAAAATACATTTTCAACCTCTCTTCTTTTCATATGTTTTCTTTTCACTTTTTTTTCCACAATTCCAAACAAAAGGTTGATTTTTCTAAAAAAAATTAATGTGGATGATGAGTTTATTTTTGGTAAGGTTTCAACTATAGTAATCGTTAAAGACTTTATTGGTTCCATGATTTTTGACAATATGGTTAATTATTAAGTTTCATTTTTTATTATAGTTAAGGTCTTGATTGTGTTACACCCATAAGATTTTAAATTATTTTATTTGAAAATAAATTGATATAATAGGTTTGATAATAAATTTATCCTTTATAAGAAACTTGGGTTATAAATAGATAAGTAAAAGTAATTTAAGATTAAGTACAGTTAGGGATAAGTAAATAAGTGTAGAGAAGATTGTAAAATCCATTTCCTATTTTACCCTTATGTTAATTACCTTTATATTTTCTAAACAACCAACCTGCATTCCATTTTTTCTCCAATATACACACACTTTTCCTTCTCCTATTAACTTCTATCTTCTTCAATCCTTATTTTTTTAAATTCAAACAAGGTAAGCAATTTTACTTTCCAACTTTTGTATTATATCTCTTTAACTTCCTATTTTGATTTTAGATAATTGAAGATTTTGGATCAAATATGGATTTTGAACTTTAAACCTAACTCTTGATTCTTGATGTTTAGGAGTAAGTCTTCAATCTCATTGCCTATAATCTCTTTTGTAATTTATGAGTAAACATTTTACTTAAATTTTTTTATTTATGTCATTTAGGCAAAGATTAGGTTAAGTTTTGTTCATATTTGTTTAATTTGATGAAAGAAGATATGAAGTGTTATTTAATGCAATTTCTTATTGAATCTTGTGTATATGTTAATACTTTTACGATCAATCATGTGTGAATAGTTTGATATAGTATAAAGAATAAGTTTTGAGAAGAATTTGGTGTGAATAAATAGTAAAATTTTCTATAAAAATTCATAAGTGAATTAGTTCAATAAACCTAAAATGTAAAAACTATAGCCTTAAATTAATTTACAAATCAATTCACTTTGTACAAAACCTAAGTTTGGAGGGCTAATTTGATTCGTAAATTAATACAATGTAGGGTAGGTAATATTCAACTAATGAATTAATTCATACCATCCAAAACTAAAAATTAATCCACCTAAATTAATTCCACAATTAATTCAAGGGATATAAATTTGATTCTTATAGTAAAATCATCTAAAAAAGGCCACTCATGGTATAATTATGCTATATATAAGTTAGAAATGATGCAATAGTATTAATAATCTATTCAAATGCATGAATGGTGATTATGATATAATTTTATTGAAAAATTTCTTATAATTCTCATGAATTGAGAAAAGAAATATGTTAGGACAAGTTGTTGCTATTTGTGACTATACATTAGATCCAGAATCATTTGTAAAGGATAAGGATGACTTGGAGGGATAAAAATAGATGAGAGTTATAGGGAGATTTACTTACCTTGCTTATAGGGAGATTTACTTGCATGTATGTGTATTATTTGAAAATATAAAGTTATGAGTTTTAACTTGTTGAGTACATATGCGTAAACTAAAAACAAGGGAAGGTAATTTAGTTGAGAAGAATTAGTTGTCACAATATTATGCTTTTTTAATATTTATTCACTAATCTCTGAACTTACCTTTCTATATTTATTATGCAAATTCATAAGTTAATGTACTATTATCACAGCGAGGATAGATCTTTAAAGCTATTCTTAGTTGGCTCAAGTAGAAAATGAATATTTTAATTATAAGTAGATTTAACTTTTGAACCATTATTTAAATGACCTTAGTTTGTAAAGGATTTTATGCTAGGGTAGATAATGTAAATGTTAGTTATTCTTGATACAAGTGCTAGTTACATTAGCTTATTCTCGAGCAGGCAATAAAGATTATAAGCAAGTTTAACTCCTGTTTTGTGTGAAAACTTATTAAGTTAAATAGTAGCATTTCTTGATATGATTATTAGCATATAGTATGTGTTCCAAACTTTATATAGGTTGTTGAGTGATGTCTTAGTGTGGAAAGGTTGGTGGAAATTAGGAAACTTGATTCCATGCTAGTTATAGGCTAAAGCAAATCATGACAGGTTATAAAGAGGAGTATTATGCTAGTTATCTTTATTGTTAGTCTACCTTTCATCTTTTGAATTTGATTTAGCTAAAGTCAATTTTAATCTATTTGACCATGCTAATATCATTCCTTATTAGTTGAAGTTAATTATGCTCTATTAACATTCCTTAGCGAATTAAGAGAATTATTGATTATTAATCATATATTGCTTTGACATCATTAATCTCATTTTCTCTAGGATTCCTAGATCTCTTAATATGGCAGCCTAATTAGCTTGTAATGGCTCACCATGAAGATTTGTGTCTTGTAGATTGCATTATTTGGCTCCTAATTCTATTTTTAGGCTTTTGTTGCAGGATACCCTTTTTAACCCCATTATGCTTTGTTTGGATGTAGGAAAATGGAGGGGAAGGAGAGGAAAAGCAATGTTATATGTTATCATTTGCTTTATTTAAAATTTTTACTTAAGGAGGAAGGGAAATGAAAATTTATGGTTAACTCTTTAAAACCTTTTGCTATTAATATTTTATATTCCTTCAAATGAGAGAATTTTGAAGATTATATACTCAATTTACTATTTTGATAATATTTTATTCTTTAATTTATATTTATATTTTTTAATATTTTATCATTATTATTTTCATTAAAATAGAAAATATTATTTACATTTTTTCAAAGGTATCTAACTTGTAATAAATACATATTATAATTGTAAATTTTTTAATAAAAATACAAAATTGTCTTTTTTATTTCTGATAATAATTAGACTTGATAAATGTGACTCATATTTATTTGTATTTTGACCTATACATATTATAATTTTTTTCGAGAGTAAATGTGAATTGAATCATTTTTTATATTATCAAATAAGAATTATATTATATTAATTCATAATAATTTTTTGTTAAATCTTTTTAGTGATAATTATAACATTATTGTATGTTGACTTAATATATCTTTTTCCATAGAATTTTTTTAGAATGAAGGAATATTTTATAGAAAAATTTCGATAAACATTTTTTTTGAAAATATTTTTTAAATCATAAAAAATTTATTAATAAATTAGCTATTTAAAATCCATAAAATTATATACTAATTAGTTATATATTTTGGTTTAACCTTTTATCATCCTTTTATATATAATTTTGAACTTTCAAATAAAGGGAAGAAAAGGTTTGATTTAATCATTAATTTTCCTCCATTTCCTTCCCCTTTATTTTTCTACATTATCTTTCCTTTCCTTTCCTTTTCCCCTTGCCTCTTAAGTCCCAAATATACTATTAGATTTTGCTCTCCATTTTTTTTCTTACCTTGTTTTGTTTGTTACTTATTAAGGTTAAAAAATAAATAGATAAATAGATAAAATAACATGTGTACAAAAATAAAAAATAGTTTTAATTTTAATTATGCACAAATGCAAATCAATCCAATGGTTGAATTTTACACTTATTAACTTTGAAATGTTAAAATTAAAATTTTAGATTATAAAAAAATTTGAAACTAACATCAATTGCTTATTTAATTAAATATATTTTTATAAAATTTTAGAAAAGAGTCCCCGCATTAATGTATATTAATTTATCATGTAATTGTTTTATAAATAATTTTAAATTTATTAATTGTTTTATAAATAATTTTAAATTTATTTGAAGTAATTAATCAAAATTTTGTATATATAATTAAAATTTTATTATTTTTATAATATAAAAATTATGTGGTAAAAAATAATATAATAAAATAGTTGTTAAATAGATATATTAATTTAGGATTTTATAAAATTTTAAACTCCAACTCCATATTTTAGTGGTGGAAAAGGATAAAATCTAATACAAAATTTAGGTAAAATCAATTACGTGTTTACCATAAGATTTTTTAATAAAATTGTGACATGTAAGTTAATTATTCTATTTAAAAATAATTATTACAATAATAATTATTGTTTCTTATATTTTAATTATTAATAATTAATAATAATTAACAAATATGTTGTGATTGGATCGAAGAATTTTGTGTAAAACACTCAAAAAGAATATTATCTAGTCTAGGTTTTATACTAGAATCTTGTCATTTTAAATTGGTGGGAACATTTTTGTATTTTTTCATCTTAAATTAAAATAAAATGTTGCGTTGAGCAGTCCACCTCAAACACGTGATTTGTGAATAAAAAGACAAATATAAACGGACTAGTTGTAGGACTCTGCTGCACGAAAAATTGTCAGCGGCTCACTGTAAAATGTCGTAACGCAGGCCCAGACAAAAGAGTTACTGCTATAGGGTTGTCATCTCGCCTCTTTTCCATTTTCATTTATTTTCTTTTATAATAATATTTGGTTTACATTTTATAGAGGATAAATATGATAATTAATTTTTTATTAAAAAAGATAGTTATTATCATATTTTTAAAATCTTATAATTAATATTATTAATTTTTATTTTTATTATAATTATTCATCTATTCATTCATTTAAAATATTAAAATTAATTATTAAATTACAACTGAATAATGTCTAATACATATTTACTTTTTAATTATATTTTTTTATCATTTAGTTTAATTTTGCATGTGGAGGGAAGGATGAATAATTATAATAAAAATAATATTAAGAGACTAATAATATTAAGTATGAAATTTGAAGATATAATAATCATCACTTTTATAAATGAATGACTAAAATATATATTTATTCTTCTGTAAAACTAGGGTTACTTGCAAGTTATATGAATTAAAAGTTAGAAGGTATGATTTATAATAAAAATGACATGATATAAACATCATGTTATATTTTTATCATATTAAAATAAAATTATAAGTCATTACTTTTAAGATAAAAATTAATTATAAGCAAGATGCGAAATTTGTCTAATGTGGTTTTGTGCGATCAATATGCATTTATTTCAAGTCCATTTTAATTCTATCGAGGAATTTTTGGCTATTGTCTTACAAGTTAACCATTTCTTGCTATCACCATCTGCTTTGGATGAACTCAAATTGAAAGTTGCACCTAGTGTAGTAGTGATCACAAGGTATTTGTGGGAAGTTAGGAATGACAGGATCTTTAAAATTAGATCACTTAATATGGAAGCTCTTATAATCCACATTAAAATTGATTTAGCTATGAAGGTTAATGTTGATGTTGCATGGAAAGATGATAAGACAGCTATTGCAATGATAGTTAGGGATGATTTAGGTGTAGTTTAAAGTGTACTATAAAATTAATTGAGGAGGTGGAGGCACTAGCAATCCTCCAATCTTGTTAATTCACTAAAGGTTTGAGTTATAGGAATGTTATAATAGAAAGTGATTGCAAATTAATGGTTGATGTAGTCTTAGAGCTTAGTTCATGTCCATGGAAAATTTCGAGCATTGTTTAAGATATTAAGTAGTTTTTAGTTGTATCTACCTATTTGTTTGTAGCTTAGGTGTCATAATCTACCTAACCTATAACTGATGTGGAATTTATTTCTCAATTTCCACAAACCAATTTAATCTTACTTTAGAATTATTACAGGAATACTATGAAATAAACTACCTTTTATAATTATTATCAAAATATCTATATTAGTATTTACAATTTATATATAAATAGTCATAAGTTTTCACTATTTTCTACAAGGCTTAAAAACATTTTAATTATAACTAAGCATTGATTATGGTTGCAAAACATGCTTTTCAAGAAAATTTTGTTCTTGAGTTATTGGTGGTGGTTAGGGATTTACAACAAGCAAATCTATGAAACATTTTAAATAAAAATAACAATGAATCATATACTTAGTAAACAAACAACTTATTTAACAAAATTAGACAACCTCATATAACCATTTTATACTAATTATGTACACAAATATAGCAAACCTTAATCATAGCCACATTTCTAATTTAAACATCATACAATATTATTGTTCACTAATGGTAACATATAAAAATCAATAAAGAAATGAAAGGTAGCACACATTTAATCCACTTTATCTGACTTTTGTTATCAATCACAATCATTTCTATTGCAAATAACATTCACATACATAGAAAATGTAAAGGTAATATATATATAATCAATAAACTTTAGTATTAAGGGTTATTCTTATCCTATTTACCATTCTCTTAACCTATTCCCATGAATGACTAGGTAAGATATGGTGTATGTTGTGATACAAGCGTTTGGTATGAGATATGAGATGACAATCTTTGATACCTAATAGAATTGCACCGACCCTCATAAAAAAAAGCCCTTAAGTAAAGAGTCATACTTCATTACTATTCACAAATGAAAGTTTTTGATGTTTGATTTTCAATGCTGATGTGAAGAAAACATAGATTTTGATACCAACTTAGATAAATAAAAGCAAATGAATCACTTTATAACTTTCGAGTTTCCATTTTATCCTTTCTTGACATTTTTCCCTTAGATTTGGCTTCATATTTCATTTCATCAACTTTCCTAATCACATTTCCATATTTCATCACATTCTTATCTTATTCATCATACCCAATGACATCAAACACATTTAATCACAATTTCACATCATAACATATCCTTATTAGATTTGTATCATTAGTAATACCATTCACCTTTGCAATCAATAAATAAGTACTACTAATAAGCAATTCACATGAACATACATTCCTAACCAAAATGCAATTATTAGTAACATGTAAGAATTTACTAAATAAATTTATCATTGTACAATCTATTGCCTCAATGTTCTATCATAGTACCATAATAGGAATCACATAATGTTTAAAGCATGGATACTCGACTGTGATAGTCAAATAAAAGGCTTTATAAAGCCCATATTTAACTATAATAGTCGAATGCTCTTGAGCAAAGAATGCCACTTCTCATAATATTTGATTATAGTACTTGATTATGGCTTTTGATAAGACCTTAATTGAGTATTATACTCAAACACTTGCATTTGGAGATAAGGCCTCCTTATGGTACTCGAATAAGATATTCAAGCATGGTTATTTGGAAATGTAACCTAAACATATATTCGAACAATGTATCTAAATACTCTTTGGAATTTTCCAAAAACTCTTATAAAGTAATAGGATCAAAAGCAAGTTTTAACCTATAATCTTAGTATACCATTTTTATTCAATAACATATCCACTAATAGGATTTTTAATATCAATAATACCATTCACACATTGTAATAATTCAAGTTATCATATTAAAGTCTCATATATGACCACACAATATAATTTTATCATATGCTGATACATATTATCTCACATCGCAACTCATTCCTCTCATTCTCGTTAGTATGTTATTTTTAATTATATATGCATTCATTCATTACTAACTATTTTAATATGAATGCTATATAGCTTCATAATGTTATATAATTTTAAAATACATGCAAACTAAAAGCAATTTACTAGCATAATCTATTACTTAGTTCATATATAGGAAGTATTCTACTATTATATTTTATTACCTAGTTCACAAATAGGAAGTATTCCATTATTGCATTCAATTATCTAGTTTTATAAATAGGAAGTAGTTTACTACTATATTTAGTTACTTAGTTTTACAAGTAGGAAATATTCTACTACTATGTTCAATTACCTAATTCATAAATAAGAAGTAGTTTACTACTGTATTCAATTACTTAATTTTACAAATAGAAAGTATTGTACTAATGTATTCAATTACCTAGTTCATAAATAATAAATAGTCTATTATTGTATTCAATTACCTAGTTTTACAAATGAGAAGTATTTTACTATTATATTTAATTATTTGGTTCATAAATGAGAAGTAGTATGCCATTGTATTCAACTAGCTCATTTTATATATAGGAAATATTCTACTATTGTATACAATTACCTAGTTCATACATAAGAAATAGTCTATTACTGTATTCAATTATCCAGTTTTACAAACTAAAGTAATTAAGGAATATAATAGACTACTTATATCTAGAGGTGAATTCAAATTTTGAGATTTGAATATACTATTCAAATACAACCTTTTAAGGACTAGTACTTAAATACTATATTCGGATAGTGATTTGAAATTTCCTAAAATTCATATGAAAATGTAGAACTAGTACCTAACTTTACTTTACTTAACATATATGCAACAAACTTAAGTCATCTAACATCACTTAAATAATAACAATAACATTTTCCTACTACTAATAACCAAAACTTATTGTAATCAATAAGATGCTAACATTTAATCATCAATTTCATATAAATTCAATTTATAATTAAATTAATAAATTAAACTTAAATTTTAGCTAATTAAGTATATTATTTACTTGTTAATTAATGAAGGAGATGAGAAAAACCTAAAAAAAGGCTTACTTATCCTAACTAACATAAAAATTAAAAAGGTTTTAGTTAGAATCCTTAAACCTTTTTTCATAATAAATCTCAAATTAATCTTTTGATTAAAATCATGAATTTGAAATTACCTTAATTAAAGAGAGGAAAAGGATATTCACTTGCAATCATAAGTAGAATTCTCGTTGAATCTCTTGAGGGAAAAAAAAGAAGAAGATAATGTTAGTTATTGGGGAGAGTGGCTGGTTACTTGGAAAAAGATCAAAATGAGGTTCTAAATGGTTCTGAAGGAGATATAAGTGTAATGGTTATTTTTAGGGATATTTTTATAATTTAAAGGGTAGTGAAGGGGCAAAATGGAAAACTTGATTCCTAAATCTCTCCCATACATACATACTCAATTCTAATTTATATATTAACTCATATTTATTTTAATTCTTTTTATTCTTCTTATAAAATCATATTTTCTTGATTAAAATATTATCCTAAATACTTCTAACACAATTCATTAACTAATATGTTTACATATTTATTAAATAATTAATTAAAATAAAAATAAAAAATCTTGAGAGTTTGACATTGGATTAACCATAGGACTAATGAAGTAACCCATGCTAGAGTTAAATGAATTTTCTCTATAATAAGAAGTGGTTTAGGGTTAGTTCTAGTGATTCCTCCTACAATTGAATATGTTTGTAATCATGATCTACCAATTACTTACGAATAAATTGTTTACTTCTGAGTAAAAAAAAATCATAAATATATATATACAAATTTAAAAAATTACTTATAAATCTTTATTTTAATCAATTGAATAAAAAGTAAAAATACAAGAAAAAATAAGAAAGATTACATATTATTTATAAAAAGAAATATACATCTTTGAATTAAATAGATAAATTCAATACAGTTATTAAAAATAAAAAAAAGTTATTAAATGTCTTTCAAATTTATTGTGTAATAACAGAAAAATGAGCAATAAAAATAGTGAAATTATAATCATAAATTCATCAAAATTATTCTATTTTATAATATATAATATAGTGTTATTTTATTATGTTATCATTTATTAAGTAATACAAGAATATGGAGAAAAAAAAAGAGAAAAATTGGCACGAATGTAACGCGGAAAAAGGAAGAAAAGTAAGGTGATATGCGGCAAAGTAAAAGAAAGTCCTAGGACAAATAGAATAAAAACAATACTTTTTAACTTTTATATAATAAATAAATTTTTAAAATTTTATATAAGTTCACATTTTCCTTTTGACCGAAAAAATTGTGGGACCAACAAATATTCCATCATGCTATTTTATTAAAAAAATTTGTTTTTATGAAAATTTAGAAAAAAAAGTGTGATACATATGAAAAAAATTTATAAAATGTGCCCTATAGTATTTTGGCGGCCACACTCAGCTACATTTAAAAGAAATAATGCACTGATATATTTTTCTTAAACATAAAAAAATAAATTTTATCAAAAATTTAAACTTTTTTATGTCATAACTTTTATGGGATTTCTTTGATATACTTTCAAAATAGGGCGTGCTAGTATGATTATTGCAAATTTTATGTAATTTTTTCTTAGAACTCACAATATTTTATATCAAGTTTACAATTTTTTTCCATAAAATTTCACAACAACTTTTTAAATTTTTGTATTGCAGGATTACTATTTCTTGTGGCAAGATTCATGAATAAAATTATGAAAATTTATAAAAAAAAAGTTGTGAGTTTTATATAAATAGACACACTTTATATCACTTATATCATATAAAAAATTACAAATTTTATGAAACATTGTTATAAAATCCCCAAAAGTTACATTGACATTTAACCTTTTTTTTTGTTAAGGTTGCACCGAAGGAAACCTTTTATAAAGTTATTATGGAATTTTGCACACTTTGTGCGTATAAAGTTACTATGGACTTTAAAGTTATAGAAATGTACGGTCATTAATAATTGTTACCGGATCAAATTGACCTCAACTTCATATTTTATATTTATTATTAAATGGGTTGAAAATTAAATTTCATATAAAATGAAGAATATTTAAATAAATGAATTTTATAATTTATTTTATAATTATATAGTTGAATTTGTAAATTACAAATATTCAATATATATTAGTTTTTGTTAAATAAAAGTACACAAAATTAATTAATTTTTGTTATTAGGTATAAATTCTCCATAATTTAAATTCATAATCAAGTGAAATTTTTTAACATAAAAGTAAATATAATAGAGAAATAAATAGAAACAAAATAAAAAAAAAATTTCATAGCTTGTTTTACTTGAAGTATGTTATATCTAATACTATTTTATGATATTAGTTGTGAGCTATAAAAAAAGTGGATATGAAAAAAGAAAAAATGAAAACGCAAATGCATGCAAAGTATCATGCAAAAATAAAAGATAATGAGTAACTTGTAAAGTAATAAGAATTAAAAAATAAAAATATAATGAACTAATTCAATTAAATTGGTTCTTCAATTTATTTAAAATATTTTTATGATAAAAATAAAAGTCCCATTTAAAAATTAATTGATTATATTAGTGGTCATGTGATTGAATAAACTGTTAATTAATTTAACTAATTGATAATATTAATTATTTATATAAAGTTGTTTGATAAAATTAGTTATTTGTTATTAAGTGTTTGTATATAAAATGATATATAAGAATATGTGTATATTTTATAATTTATTTAGGTATTTTTTATTTTAATAATATTTTAGATTATAATATATTATTTATTATATCAATTTTTTAAGAAAAATATATTATTGTAATTTAATATACTTATTTGATTTTCTTTTAAAAAATGAATAATTATAATTTTCTAATTAAAAATAGTTGTGATATTTTAGTAGATACAATAACTATTAAAGTTTATCTTGTAACTATTTTTAATATTAAATTTAAAATTCATATATTTATCATTAAAATATTAATGAATTACATATTTTAAATATAAAAATATATCATTCACAAGTAATATCATCCCATTTTTTCTTTTATTTTCCCTTAATATGTATTGTTCTTTAATTTCAAAAATATTATTAGGCAAAAGATTAATAATTTTCTCAATACATTTTTTATTATTTACTATGAAATGAAATATATATTCTCTTCTTTTTTATACAATTTGATAGAAAATATATAATTATATTCATGTAATTTTTTATTATTATGTAAATATTTTAATATAATTTGTTATACTTATTTAATTTTTATTTAAAAAATAAATAATTATAATTCATTACATGTATTAAATTTTTATAAAAAATAAATAAAATTTAGTATTTTTCTTATTTATTAAGGATTGAAATATACAAAAATTATTATTATGGGGAAAAATATCTTTTTATATAATAAATACAAATTAACTATTTCAAAAAGTCAATATTCTTAACTTTTTCAAAATAATTATTTAAGGGTTAATAAACTAACTAAAATAACTATTTATCAAATATTTAAATTAATTAATTAATTTGATTAAATAGCTAAAAGCTGATTAAAAAGTTATTTACCAAATACCTTTAACATATACTGTATTATGTCTATGTTATTTTGTAATATTAGTGTATAAGTTATAGGAAACAACATAAAGAAAGAAAAGCCATGCAAGGTGGTAAACAGAAAGAAGAGATAGTGTATGATCTATAAAATAACAAGAGTTAAAAATATAGCTAACTAATTTAATTAAGTAAAATATTTAACTTATTTAAGATATTTTTATAATAATTAAAAGGAAAATATATAACGTTATATCTATATTATTCAATAATATTAGTGATTGAATTATAAATAATAGAAGTGAGCTTGGAAAAAAAAATGCAATGGAGCAAACAAAGAAAAAGAGAAATAGTGTGTCAACTATAAAGTAATAAAATTTGAAAATAAAATATACAATAAATTAATTTAATTAAATAAAATTTTAATTTATCTAAATTTTTTTATAATGAAAATAAAAATGTATTTTACTAGTCTATATTGTCTAATGTTGTAAATAAAAGAAAGAAAAAAATACATATTTTATGATAAAATTTCAATTAATGTATATTTATTTAAGTTAAAACATAGTACTTAACAACTGATAAGAAAAGTATTGATAAAATTTAAATAAATTTTATTTTAAATTTTAAATATTTTTATTAAAATATAGAGCATGTAATTAATGCAATCAATATATACTTTTTATATTAAACTTTTAACTTATTTAAAATATTTTTATATTAAAATAGTGATTCGTTGAAGAAATTTTTTTAAGAGCAATCTATTAAAAGGAGTTAATAAAGGCAATGAATGATCACCCTTTCTACATGAACTATTAAAACACACTTGTTTTAAGAATAACCTAACATAAAAATAATAATATCATGACTTATATAATATTAGGTAGATGATTTAATTAATTCTTATTATTGAATACAAATTAAGCTTGAGTAGAGCTCAAATTAGACTTTAAACTTATAAAAACTTGCAATGTTTATTCATTTTTGTCAATTCAATTAAGCTAAATTCCAAACTTTATAATGTTTAGTCATGATAAGTTCAATGAAAATATTAAAATTATTCTAAGTTTTAACAACCTTATATGTTAGTTAAGTTATACTAGATAATATCAAAACTTAAGTTGTTTTAACTTAGTTCTATTTCTAATAGTATTTTTAGAGAATATTTATTGATAATTAATATAACTTTACTATAGATTCTTTAAACCCTTTCTATATTGTTGCATTGCTTATGGGGATGGGTTAGCCCTAACTTTCTTAGGTCTTTAATTCAACCTTTTAATGAGAATAGAGGCCTTTGCATAGGCATCTCACCCCTAAAACTTGCACAGGGACAAATACTATTAATTTAGATACTATTAACCACTAGCCACTTGCTTGTTGGAATTTTGAGCTTTGCGTTTCATGTTATGTTATCTTAATTGTTTCCTTTACTCTATTGAGAACCTAACATAACCATTTCGTCTATTTTATTTATTGCCTTGCTTTTTAGTTGCCTACAACTCTAACCACTTATTATAATAGTTTGCTTTTTAAGCGGTTCGCACCTTAACATTATTACAAATTTATAAATAGATGTCGATATAAATTATCATTGATGTCTATTTTGATATAATAATATTTTTGAAATTATTAAAAAAATAAAATATCATTTTTAGCTTAAACTAACATCTAATTTATGACATTTACAAGATTATAGAAATTATGAAAACTTAAGACACTAATTTTCTACATAATTATAATCTAAAAGGCATTTCAAGTGTCTTGCCATAAAATGTAAAATATTTATATGTCAATTTTAGACTTAACCGACATTTAAAGGTATAACAACTACTAACTTAATTTGAAAAAGATGACATATAGGTGTTGATGTCTGCTCTAGTATATGATTATAAGATGATTGTATTTGCATATATTATACTACATTTTCTTTATATATAAAGACATTTTAGTTGATTTTTATGTTTAATATGATATCTGTGTAATATAAATAAATATAGTAATTATTCCTAAAATAATTTTTACTATTCCTAAAAGGTTTTTAGTCAAGTATTATTATAAACTAAATAATAATAATAATATATCTAAACTAGTATACAAATTGGCTGATGACCATAGTCATATATATGAGATATCAAGTTAACTCAAAGGTACATGTTAGAGAATAAATGTATTAGACTAACCTCTATGAGAATGCTACATAAATCACTATGTAGATATCATAAGCAATTCTAATAGTGATAGTAATATAAGTAGTTCTTTGACTTAAAATCACTATAGTTTCCTATCTGAGGAGTCGTGTAATTTAATATCATATAATGTCACCTGTAATAAAATTAACCTAAAAGATGGTAATTAGATATATTATGAATTATGCAGAGGGATGTGAGTGATTAAAATATAATTTTGTCTTTCATATATAGAAGAAGGGATATCTATGAGCTCTTTGATTAAGTAAAACTATGAAATACACACTCGTACTCAAATAGATTGATTTATGATATTAATTCATTTATTTTTAATTAATCTTTTAGAAATTAAGAAACACATATATTACACTATGAAAAAAGTGACACATTCTATATCTCAAGTTCAATTTAAATATCCATGATCAGAAAGACTAAATTATAGAGAACATTAATCACAAAAAAGTTATGTCGAATCACTGATGTTCTTTTTACTTAGGTGGTAGTGATGTATTGCTAGATACCACTAATTGTTTATGATACTAAAATAGGATTTTAGGATTACTACTAACATAATAAAAGCCTATAGAATCACACACAAAAAGTGTGTTAAACATTAGAATCATAATATAATTAGGAACTCTTATTCAGATTAAGGCTCTTAATTAGGATAAGCCCAATATGATTAAACTTCATCAAGTAATAGCATAATATAATTGGGTTGTACTTAGAATATGCTAGATATGGGTTGATTACTAACCAAAGTCATATTTAGGCCTGATTAATAATCAAAGTCTAGTTATATTCTTTCTTAAGATAGTTTTAATTAGAGAACAAAAAGTGATTTTATCTGGGAGATAAAATAAACTAGTTAGATAATAATATTTGATTGATTTCAATCAATCTTTTTAAAAGCAACAATCCAGTTAACATATGTATCACGCAATTTGATAAATATCTAGCCAAGATTAGAAAAATATATATATTTCATTTATGAGATAGAGAGCATTGTAATTTGATTGATAGTGTGATCTAAAAACTAGAAAAATCTCATAACTAGCATTATGCTAAGAAAGAGAGAGAGGTCTTTACTAATTTAATAGGTGTATTCAATTGTTTGTGTGGATAACATAGAAATATTGTTCTTTCAAATAATATTTGTGATTTAGGATAACCTAATTAGTGTGTTTGTAAGAGGTTTTAATCATGATTAGAAATTGTTATGTGTTCATTTCTAATCATGTGTTTATGCATTCATGATCGATTCACTTATTAAAAGTAGACATGTTACATACTTTTATTTATAAATACAAATGCAATAGGATTTGGACTTTTCTATAGTGATTTAGATCACATTACAAAAGTATACATTCTAACACTAATTTATGGTTTATCATAAAGATCTTTTGTGGGTTTTGAAAGAAATTTTATATTTTTTATTGTGCTATTTGATCTGAAAACTAATAATAGGATGTCAAATTTCTATTAATAATTAATGTTTATTATTTTTCATACTACTTATAAATTTTATTCTTATTCTTTTTTTGTGTTTGAGTGAATTTGAGCATAACTCACCCTTTCTTAAAAATGCTTTGAATTTTATGAAATCATCCTATCCATTCCTAGGTATCTTTTACTTTCAAATATCTTTTACTATCAAATATTTGAGAGAAAAAGATATCTAAGAATGGATGGGATGCTTCCATCAAATTTAGAAAATTTCTAAATTTAAAGTAAGGATGGATGAGTTATTCTCATATTCCAAATGATACTATAAAGTTGATAATAAAGGCTAATGTTTACAAAATCTTGTAGAGCATTTCAACGTGATTGAGAAGCTATTGGGTTTTAATCAAGAGAAATAGAGCTTTCTTTAATAAATAAGAATTTGTAACAAAGATAAGGATTTGGATACAATTTGGGTGTAAATTTAAATATATACTGATTTTGCTGTAAATATGTATTAATGATTTAGTGTACTTTTTATGTAAGTTATTTTATAGAATTCACATGCACACACATAATCATTTGAGAAGAAATAAAATCTTATCATATATTTGTAAAATTATTTATTTCCTTTCTCATCTGTTTTTACTTTTATAATGAATTATTTAATGATAATTAAATTTACATTAAATTTGTATATTTAACATTTGGATTACAAAGTGTACCAAATAAAAGACATCAAAGCATAAATAACTTTCTAGTTAAAAAAACCTTCTTTTTATATTACTAATTTGATTATAGATAATGTAGTTATAAAATAATTTATAATGTCGATTATTTATAAAACAAGCATTTAAAGATATTAAAAAAGTATTGTGTAAGATAATGTCAAATTTTAACACATCAATTTTAAACTTAACTATTGTATCATATTACAACATTTATGAGCTTACAAGGAAACTACAAAAATTTAAGATGTCAATTTTGTCTATAATCATTGTTGAAAGACATTTTAAAAGATTAGTTGGAAAATGCAAAAATTTTAGACATTAGTTTTAAACTTTACCAATATTTAAAGGAATGATTATAGCCAATTCCTAGGAAATAGATCATACATTAGATGTCAATTTTTTGCAACATCTAAAGTTTTATATAATGCTTATAAATTTTACCCTTATTACCTATTTGAAATATCTTAGCAATGCTTTAACCTTTATTATCTAAACTAAGAGTTAGTTGAATATCAAGATTTTTTCCAGTCAATTTAATTTTGCATCTTTAAAGTTAATAGAGAATCTTGTTGAAGGATTAACTTACTTTAATATATTCTATTTTCACACATTGATAAGTCTTTCAATAAGAATCCTTCTAAATGTAAGAGTTACCAATATATGAAAGTAGACATATTAAAGGAGATAAATCCTTCTACAAGATGCTATATTGTCTCTAAATATGCCAAATGAAATAAAAGGAGTTTTCTTAATACCCCATTTAAACTTTAGCATTGATAATGGAAGAAAATATATTGCTCAAACTTACCAATATGCAGGAAGACTTATTTTTAGAATAGAATAGTATTCAACACATGGGAATTGGTAACAAGGATGGGCTAATTTTGTATGGACTAATATGAAGGAATTGCTAGCATTTCTTATCTATTTATTGCAATATTAATTATCTTATAGGTTATTTATTGCAAATGACAAGCTGATTATTTGTTACAAATTATAGTATTTTTAATATATATTGATGTAATAATAGGGAATTAAGTAAAATTGTATAATATATTTTCATAATAGATTATTTCTTTTCTCACATATTTCTAAATTTATGTTCAATTTATAACTGTTTGTATAAGAAAAATATCTATAAAGTTATAAAGCGAGGTTGTCATAAATAACTAATGTTTTAATACGTTAAAGAATTATAATGCTTTGGATTTCACATAAAGTAACTTGAATAAAAATATATTTTATTAATTTAAAAAAATGATGCAAGTATTTTTTTTAAAAATTACATTTAATTTTTAAAATTGTTGCTTCCAAATGTATTAAAAATAGTTCTCAAAATAAAATACAACAATTTTTTTTACAATTATTAGATGATTGAAGTTAAAAATTTAGTAGGATAATGTCATTTTATTATAAATGATAGTATTTGACAATAGAATCAATATCTAATATCTGATGTAGTTTACCTAACCTTACTTTAGACATCTTTCTTTTTTTAATAATCAATGTGAAAACTAATACAATGTTGCTCTGTATTGTTGTTTGTGCTAACAAAAAGTAGAAATTGATTGGTGAAAGAATGAAAATTAAAGACTAAAAAGCAATAATGCTATGTGCAAAATTAGATTCCTTTAACATGAAACTCTTTGAAGCCTAAGATGAAATCCAAAAAAATTACAAAGCATAAATTTTTTTATTTTTCTATGCAAAAAATATATACTTATCAATTTCTTTAAAAGTTTTATTTTAGATATGTCTTAATATTTCATTCTAACCATGTTTACTTTTTTGCGCTCTATGTTTATGCGTGCAAAATTTTCAACTTAAGATGATTAGGGTTGAGTTTAGGATGTATCACTAAAATATTTTCGATGCACTGTTAGCTCATGATATAAACCATTATCTTGGCTATGGGAATAAATTACATATTAAAACTTGCATATAAGATTTATAATGATTTTAAGTATGTGCTTGAAAAATGTTTAACTTTGGATGATTTAGGTTCTAGTTTTAATGCATATAATTATATGAATGTATTTAGGTTTTGGGTATATAGTTAAGAATACATACAATTTATAATGATATATGTTCTTGTATATATGGTTTTTAACTAACTTAGTTAGTTACAGATTAAAGATGGATGTATGCCGACTGGCATAATGGTGAATATGAAAATGAGGCTAACATATTTATCAAATCTACTACTATTTAAGGGAGGAAATTTATTGATTATCTCATAAGATGCTCTTATATTAAATGTTATTTTGTCAAGAGGTAATAGTTGAGTAATTATGAAATCTTCTATTTATATATAGCATTGACCCCAAGTATACATGACAAATATGATATGGTGAAATTAAATTATGTAGCATATCTATTGATTATAAAGAAAGGGGTTTTAATGCTTATTTATAAGATATGGTACATGATATTAAAATAATTTTATTAAGCATTTGCATGTCTTGGATAGCTTATTAAATGATTTAAAGAAACTATTATAATTTGGGTTGCACTAAATTCACACATTTATATATTATATTGAGATTATTCAACATGAAAGTGGATATTTGTTGGAGTAATGAAAGTTCTGTTATATTATAATTGTTGAAAGACATGATTTTTTAATGTAATGTACTACTAACTAATGCTTATAATGCAAAGAAAATCATATGCCTAATAAGTATAGAGTATAATAAAATTCATACCTATTCTAATGATTGCATATTGTACTAAAAGGAGTATAAAACATTACATGATTATCCAATATGTGAAATGTTAAAATTTGAAAAAACATGATGACAGCATCAAGGAAAAGACTTTGGCTAAAGTATTATAATATTTTCCTATAATACTAAGGTTTAAATACTTGAGATGCAAAAAACTTAGCATGAAAATGGCATATACTTTTATCAACTTAAGCATAAGAAGAAAAACAATGTATCTTGATCATAGGAGATTTCTACCCCATTCCTATAACTATTGCAAGTTAAGAAAAGTTATCAATAGTTTACTAGAGGAAGTACTAGCTTTAAAGCCCTTAATTGGGGAAGAGGTTTATAATAACATGAAAAATATTAGTGTTACTTTTGGTAAACCCATGCATCTGCAAGTGTGAAAACTATGTGGAAGAAAAAGTTTATATTCTTTAATTTCTTATGTTAGAAGGACTTACTTCTCAAATACAATATTGATGTCATGCATATAAAAAAATATGTCATTGTTTAGTTAGAACAGTCTTAACCATGTTAGGTAAGACAAAAAATGCAGTTAAAGTCAGACTAAACTTTGAAGAAATAGCCATATGGGAGGAACTAACATTAAAAAAATGGGGTCAACATATGTATTTGTCTTTAGCTTATAATAACTTATATAGAAAGGAGACAATAAGTTTCTATTAGTTTCTACAAGATGTTAAAGTGCCTCAAAGCTATTTTTCTAACATCAAAAGTCTTGTTTCTATGAAAGATTTGAAATTAGTTGGTCAAAGTCTCATGATTGTTATGATTTAAAGCAATAATTTCTATTGTGGTCATTTGAGAAATATCATTTAAACATGTAAGACAAAGCTATTACGATACTTTATTTTTTCTTCAACATAATATGTGCTAAGGTTGTTGACTCAAAAAATTTAGATGAACTACAAAAGAATGTAGTTATCACACTATATCAACTTGAGAGTATTTTCTACCTTTATTCTTTGACATTATGGTGCATTTGGTGAGTGAGATAAAATTTTGTGGACTAATTTACTTGAGATGGATATACCTATTTGAGCGATGAAGATCCTAAAAGGATATGTGCATAACCAAAATAGGCTTAATGGATGTATTATTAAAAGGTACATTATTAAGGAAGTTATAGAGTTTTGTATTAAATACTTATTAAATACAAAGACTATCGATCTCCCCAAACCTTAACATAAGGGAAGAATTTCATAGAAGGGCATATTAGGTATTTGAGTAAAAATCATAAACTATGAAATATAGGCATAAACACACTTTTGCATCCTCTAAAATAGTGAGAAAATTAAACCTAATAAGGATGAGCATATTTCTTTTATAAAAGAGCTCAATCATGGTAAAAATGAGTAGTGGGTATAAGTTGAAAATAATCACCTATTGATCATGTGGTTTTGCAATTAGGTGCGACGCATGATGGCACAAACACCTAATGCTATTTCTAAAACTATAAAATGGTTAGCTAGCATGCCTTAAACTAGGCTATATCTTATTATGGATATAATATTAATGGGTATTCTTTCTATACAAAGGAATAGGATGAAATGAGTGCTATGCAAAATAACATGTCATTTTGGTGGCTTAGGCAATGTATGTCTCTAGTGCTAAAAACAAAAACCTCATTTACTTGACAATGTCATATTATGAAATCATTGAAGACAAATAAGAACTTGACTACGTCCAATTCAGGGAGTATTAGTTTCGATGCAAGTGAGTGGAGAATAATAATGGCATTCGAGTATAAAAGTTAGGATTCATATTAGTAGATCTTGGTAAAAAGGGTTATAAAGGAAAACCATTTATAATATTATCTCAAGTAAAATAAGTTTTTTATATGATAGACTTAGTTGATAAGAAGTAATCTATAATTTTTTAAAGGAAGAAGCAAATTATTAGTAATGGGAATAAAGAAGACATTATCACTAATATTGAAAACACACTATTTTTCTCATTGAGAAGGTGATTTGGAAGAGTCATATGTGTGAAAAAAAATCATGGTGAAAGAATATGAGTTGACGATCCTTTAAAACACTTTCCTAACATCATTTACTGTTCTTATTTTTAAAGTTATGCTTATATAAAATTGCTTACTTGTTAGTTTATATTTTGTTAATTGTTCCTATTTCATTAATGCATGTTTCATATCAAAGATAATCATGATGAAGGGATAAGGATTTGAATATTCTCACACAAAAAAATCTATAATAATTAAAAGGTAATTTAGCTTTTACCAATAAACCTTTTCATAGTGATTACTACAATTGTTAAATTGTTATGTGCTTATGTTATCCTTATAGTTCGAAACATGGGTTGGCCGTATGCCTATATTTAGTAATTCAATCTTCCTTTGGGGGTATTATCTAGTGCAATGTTTTAATCATATGGAATTAATATAATGGAAAATGTGGCTTCTATTTTAATTGAACATTTTGTATTGGATTAACAAATATGAGATTATGTAGTGTAATATGAAATGTTGATTTCTTTTTCATTTAGAGTATTTTGTATGATTTTGAAATTGAAGTATTATAGAGTTAGTTTCTTTTTCATTTGCGGGATTTTATATATATTTGAAACAAGGAGTAATGGATGACTAAAAAAATAGGAAGTAGTATAGTAGGAAATGTTCTGAGAAACTATACAAAAATGGATAGGGGTGTACAAAGGAGAACAAGGGAACATAATCAAAAGGTTGTATAAAGGAAATAGAGGTTTAGACGGGAGGACATATCATGTCTATTATTTAATATACCCAACATGCTATGTAAGACATTCAATCTCAAAATTTTAAAATTGTTGACATTTAATATTACTTTTCAACAATGGTTCTTTAGTAAAAATTGACATGTTTGTTTTAATAATTGATATTTTGTAATGATGGTTTCATTGATAAAATAACTAATGTCATTTTTATTTTTCAAATTAGTTATATAACAAATGTCATAATAAATACATAATGATACTCAATTAGACTTTAGTAAAAAATTGACATTGACATGTAATTTATTAAATGCTTGATATTTATTTGTAATTTTGTAATAATATAAGGAATGCATTCAAGCCAAAATGGGCTCAAAAGTCTGCCTATGTTTTTGAGTACACATTTAAAGGCATTATTAGCTTCACAAATCTCACTGCAACAACTATCTCTGTATGGAAATAGAAATTTGATTTAAACCACCAAGTCCAGCATCATCAGATCAATAGGTTTGGTCAAGTCTTAAAAAATTTATATACAAATTATAATAGATCATAATTTAAAAATGCAGTAAGCCTATAAATTAGGTTGGACGTCATTTTTTACGCAGATTTAGCTTATTTTAAACAAAAAATTAATTAAGCCTAATTTAGTTCTACTCATTTGGGAAGGGAAAAAAATTCTTAATATAGTAATACACACGTAAATTTTATGTGTGTGAAAGTATAGGTGAAGAATGTGTTGGAAAATATTTTAAAAATATACAGTTATGTTAGCATGTTATTTAATAAAGACATAGAAATAAATAATTTTTACACATGAATTATGAATTCTTTCATGGAAGTTGAATCATATTTTTCTCAATTTTAAGTGTAAACTTCTGTTAATTCCTAAAAATTAATGACCTATATTTACTTATATTTTAATGTTTGATCAATTTATGGAGATATTCTTTTCCTTATTAAAAAATTTAAGAATAAAGACCTAATTTGATGCTTTATTAATTTTTGCTGGTTTTTACCATAAGCCTAACACAAACTCCTGTGTGTTCTCTCTGATCTCATATTGATAATTTATATCTTTAATTAAAAATAATAAAATATTTTATTTATTTTATAACACGAAAAATAACTGTAATTTTAAAGTTTTATATATAGTGAAATCAGCGTTATCCTTTGGTTTGGATACATAAAAAAATTAAGGTTTAATTTATCTTAAAAAAATTTCTTTCCAAATGAATTGAAAATTAATTCATTCGTATGAATTAAATTTTAGTTTTTTTATATATATTTTCAAGTAAGGTTTAGCCGTTTAATTACTTTTGCGTAGACATTGTCGGCTAGTAACTACTTGGGTGAATTCTCATTTTTTTTTATCTCGATGAAAATTCACTTTTTTCAAATTTTATTTTTGTGAGATATTTTTTATTAATTTCATCTTTACGAAATATTAATTTATTTAATTTCATGTTAAACCTATTAATTAGATTAACATTTTACAAAATAAAATTGATAAAAATATTTTAAATTATAAAAATGAAAAAAAAAGGAAAAAGAAAAGTGGGGCGGGGGTTTGGGTCTAATTATTTTTCAAGAACCAGCCGTCTAACCCTCCGAGGCTTTAAGGGGAAATATACAAAATAAAAAGGAACCTGGGGGAGCATGCAAAAGTCCAGCTTTCCTTTATTTCCCTGGCTGCTGAGCCGAAAATCAACTGTGCTGCAACTTTTTTTTGTTCTTCCCCGAAACTAGACTGAGAGTAACTATTTGGGGGATTAATGCAAAATTTTGGCTAGTGTAGGATCAACCCAGAGCTAGCTGGGATGGCCTCTCAAAAGCACGAGAGGATGCAGAAGAACCTGAGAACCCAGCTTGCTGTTGCAGTGAGGAGTATTCAGTGGAGTTATGGGATTTTGTGGTCATACTCAACTACCAAAGAAGGGTAAAAAACCCATTTTTTTATATTTTTTTAATTTTACTTCTTCTCTTTGCTTTCCACCAACATTTTTTGTTTTAGAATCAATTGTCATTTTTTTGCATATATTTTTTTTTTTCCTAAATCAGGGGTTTTGGGTTGATTCTACCTTTGGGTCTGATGTATAAGAGCACCTGTCAAAGTACAGAGAGGGAACTTTTGGGCAGTTTTATTTTCCATTTTGGGGAAGGTTTGTGAGGTGGAATTTTTGACGTAAATGAGGTCAAATTTATGCCTTGTATCTGCATTTAATTTTAGGATACGCAGCGAAGGCTCAACCTCTGGATTTTTTGAGGAATTTCATGATTGTAGAGTTGGGAAAATTATTGAAAGTTTTTTCCCCTCCTTTTTGGGCTGAAATGGAAATTTGAAAAGAAGTTGAGAAAAATGTAAACTGGAAACTGATAGCATTTCCATTGCAGCAAATGGGAAACTAAGTTCAGGGGAAAAAAAAAAGATAGGAAAATCTATTTTTTTTAATATTCTTGTTGTAATTATGATGTTGTCAGCAGAGTACTGGAATGGAATGAAGGCTACTACAATGGAGACATTAAGACGAGGAAGACTGTCCAAACTGCAGAACTTAAAGCTGATAAAATAGGCCTTCAGAGAAGTGAGCAACTGAGAGAACTCTATCAATTTCTTCTTGAAGGTGAAGCTGATTCACAGGCTAAAAGGCCTTCTGCTGCATTATCCCCTGAGGATCTGACAGACCTGGAGTGGTATTACTTGGTTTGCATGTCCTTTGTGTTCAATCCCAATGAGAGGTATTAGCCTTTTCTCTCAATGAAGTAATTTCCAGAGATATGAGAATTTTTAGTTTTTTGCCATTGCTTTGTGGGGCTTAAGATATTTTTGGTCCTCTTAATTTATGAATTGGCTGACCTTAGCCCTCCTACTAAAAATATCAGTTTTGCTCTGCATAAAATTAGGGTCCCTTTGTTTTGGAAGACATTTTTCATAGGAAAATCTCATATGTTCCTATATGGATAATTGAGTGACATATTGTCTTCTTACCTAATTATTAAAAAAAATGATACCTAAACCCATGATAATGGAGAAAAATAACTTCCCCTTTGAAAAAGGGGAAGTTATTTTCTATCAAATTTCTTACATTTAGCATGGATCATATAGGATATTTTTCGCTATCTTAATAATTTATAATTATATTCCTACAGAAAATATTTCCCATCAAAACAAATGTGATTTAATATCAGAACAACAGTGCTAATTTGGTCTCTTTGGAAGGCAGGGCTTCTGTACTAGAAGCTACTTATGGCAATGCATCTTGACCCTTGATTTTTGTGGGTTCCACTATTATAATGACGGAGCCTGCAAAAATCAAAGGACAAAATACATTTGCTATTGGTAGCACCATGTAAAAGGTGATGCCAAAATCAAAGCATGCACCTTTTTTTTCCATCATGTTATTGGTACCTGCAAATCAAAGCATGCACCTTTTGCCAAAATCAAAGCAAAAATCAAAGGACAAAATACATTTGCTATTGGTACCTGCAAAAATCAAAGCATGCACCTTTTTTGTAATACAAGGAGGAAATTTTTTGGGGAATGGGGGAAGTGGGATTTGTGGGGACTGGGGATTCAAACACTGGACTCTATAACACATGTCTGGTCTTGAGAGATGTTACGTCTTGAACTACTTGTTCGTTGTCATTCTGTTTTGTTTTAAATTCTCGTCAGTCGGCTTTTTTCCATCATGTTAAACTGTTAGTTTTCTCTCACCTTGCCTCACAGTTTGCCTGGAAGAGTGCTAGAAAGTGGTGAAACAATTTGGTTATGCCATGCCCAGTCTGCAGATAGCAAAGTTTTTTCTCGTTCTTTGCTTGCAAAGGTTTGTTGTATTTGCTTCAGAATTTGGTTCATGAATTGGTACAAAAATAACTGATGTACTAGGTTATACATCATTTTGCTAGAGAGAACTGATTTTCTTCATCTCTTCAATTTTTTCATCTGGATATGGGCATCAATCACTGTATGCAGAGTGCATCAATTCAGGTATGACCATTTCTTAGAAATTGCAAACACTGATTTTTCTTCTATGTATATTTAACAAAAAGAAAAAGGTTGATAAATGAGAATGCAGGTCCAAAATTTCCCCCTACTTTCAAGAAGTAGTGAATACTTTTGCAGAATCCCATTTTCTGAACTTTCCATTGTAACTAATTTATACTGAAATTTTATATTGCCTGCCAAAATCTTGCAGACTGTGGTATGTTTTCCCTATCTAGAAGGCGTAATCGAGATAGGCACAACTGAGCTGGTAACTTCCTAATATTACATTGTCAATTTTCAATTACTAGTTAAATGCTTAAAATTTAATGTCAAATATTCATAAATTTAAGGAGCAGGCAACTCGTCAAGACATTAAATAATATGTTCTTCTCTATAGGTCTCAGAGGACCTTAATCTCATTCAACATGTCAAAGCTTGCTTCTTAGACTTCTCAAAGCCTCTCTGCCGCAACAAATCTTCATATGCTCTCACTAAAGCAGATGATGATGATAAGGATCCAACATGCACCAAAGCTGAAAATGAAACATCATGTGCAATAGCTTTGGAAAACCTTTGTTCCTCTCCAGAAGAAATCAAATTTGATGAAGATCCAATGAACGAATTGCAGGAAGATAATGACCAAGAGTTCAACATGGATTCTCCTGATCAGTGTTCTAACAGTTTTGAGCAGCACGGCCATGCAGAAGGCATTATGCTCAAGGGGGTCAATGGTGGGGATTCTGAGGTTAATTGTAGCCGTTTCATGGATGATGCCTTGAGCAATGGTGCTGGAGATTCTCTGAGTTCTGGTGATTGCATATCAGATGCTTTTGAGAACCAAGATGAGACTAATAAAAATGCAGGCCAAATGCATTTAAGGGATTTTCAGGACTGCAATCGCTCTAAACTGGGCTTTTTGAACACTGGAACTGATGAAGACTTACACTATACTAGAACTCTTTCTGCTCTTTTGGGAAGTTCATCTGTGTTTAGGCAAAATCCTTATGCTAGTAATTCCAGTTGTAAATCATGTTTTGTAAGATGGAAGAATGGAGGAATTTCTGGAAAGCCAAGGCCACCAGTAAACCAAATAATGATAAAGAAGATTCTGCTCTCAGTTCCTTTGATGTATAGCAGTTGTGTCTCTCCGAAGTCGCAAAAAGAAAATGACAAAACGGAATGGCAAAGTAAGTTGAGAAGTGATGATAATCTCATGGGCAGTGCTTTTTTTTATAGGAGAAGAGAGCTCGAGAAGTTTGAGGTTCTCAAGGACATAGTTCCTTCCATAAATGAGGTATCTACTTACCATTTAAACAGTTTGCCATTTATTTTCCTGCTAAATTTGATTGGACATTAGATTTGCAAATTGTCTGAAGTTACTTTGTAGTCATTTTGAATATAATTGGAAGGCCTAATTGCAATTAAGTCTCACCATCTTCTCAGTCAGAGCAATTTGGTATCTCTACCTTCGATGTCAACAAAATGTCTTACTTTTAGTCCGTACCATCAGTCATGTGACAATGATTTTTGCCACACCAGCTGCCAGTAAAGTAAGATGAGAGGGGGACTTGATTACTATGATTCTGAAGATTGGAGGGGTTGTTTACAACAGTTGAAAAAATGGGTTAAAATTTCAAATTTCAAACATGGGGACCAAATTTACAATGAAGCCTAGTTGAGGTGTCTTCTTTTGCATGAAAATGAACTTGCTAATCATATGCAGGTGGACAAGATTTCAATCCTTAGTGACACTATCAAGTACTTGAAGGAGCTTGAGGCAAGAGTGGAAGAACTAGAATCCTGCATGGACATTGCAGATTCCGAGGCAAGAACTCCAAGGAAATACCCGCTAGAGCAGATATCAGATAACTATGATGCTGGGAAAACTTGTCAGAGAAAGAAATCTCGGACAACCAAGAGGAAGGCTTGTGATGTTGATGAGGAAGACACAGAGCTAAAAGGAATTATTCCCAAAGATGGTGTGCCGGTGGATGTGAAAGTTAACATGAGAGAGCAGGAGGTGCTGATTGAGATCAAGTGTCCTTATAGGGAATACATACTACTTGATATCATGGATGCTATACACAAATTGCATTTAGATGCCCACACAGTTCAATCATTAACAGTTGATGGTGTTCTTATGTTGACACTTACATCTAAGGTTTGTGCTTCTTTCTTTATCTCTAACAGAACTCAAAATACAGCTCCATAACTGATTTTAATTATGAATAATGTTGAATTCATGAGTTTGAAGCTTGCAATAGCTTCACAGTACTAAGACTTGAGAAGGGTGGATCTTGGCATTTCGAGTGGGGTTTTTGCTTTGTTATGACTTCGGAAAAAGTTGCATGGAAAGTTGTGACTTTTTCATAAAACTTGCTGCTCTTATCAAAAAGTTACTAGTGTTTAAGTTGTGGGGTTGCAACTTGAAAAAGTTGCATTTTTTATGGAGTCTTGAAACTTTCTACAAAAGCTTGCAACTTCATTAGTCAGAGTTGCGGGTTCTATGGAAAAGTTGCAAGATTTTGTAAAATAGTTGTTGCAACTTTTATTATGATAATGTGGCATGAGGTCGTATCAATACTATCTTTTGAAGCATGGCCCTTTTAAGTAAGATAGTATACCTCACCACCTCACTCCGAAGGTAGCTGAGAGTAGCAATAGTCTATACCTGTTTCTTTCTTCCGGAAAGTAATAGAATTGATAAAAGGATCCACATAATTTTAGAGAGGATGAGAAAATGATGGTTGATTATCCTGGAATGCACTTTTACACTCTTGTTCAAAATAGAATATACCGAGAAGAAACAAATAATTCACAGATGCTTCTGAGAAAATCTTATCTAGGAGTCAATCTCAATTTTTGTAGTGAGATTTGAACTCTCTTCCAACTCTATTTCAGTTTCGAGGAACGACCATTGCACCGTTGGGGATGATCAAAGAAGCACTATGGAAAGTTTCTCGCAAAGTTTGACTTATCTTCTTTAATTTCTTTAATTCAGTCGTAGAAGCTTCTGATTATGTGACTTGTACTATGTAAATTTAGTTCCTAACAAGCACAAGGAACTTAAACCTTGACTTTGTGTAATGTTTTTGATTTCTTATCTCAGAACAATAAGAGATCAATTCTGTAAAATAATTTGTGTTATCTTATTTAATTCAGTTCATCTGTTATATATGCACATGGCTTGTTTCTTGTTGGCTCTGGGCATGCATGTGGCTGGTTCTTTTCTTTTTTTTTGTTTTTTGGGTGCTCTGAGCATTATGTCATTGCAGGGTTAAGATGGTGGTTAAAAAAAAAATTAGGGTTTCGCTACAGAACACTGCTGAAAAATTGCATGTTTTTATGAAAATTTAATGCAAAAGTCATAAAACTTGCAACTTTCCATGTAAAAATTTGAAACTTTTTAAAAAAAGTTTCCAACATATATGAATTTTGTGAGCAACAAATCATTTGGAGTGGCAGCCAGAAAAGTTCTGGAAGTCTCTTACTTTCTATGAAAAACTCAATTTTATCTAAAAAGCTATAATTGTTAATGAAAATGTTACTAGAGTATGTATATGGGATTTTTTTTTGCCAATAGCAGAAGGAAGAAAATGGAAAAAATCTTAGTAGTTTACTGATGTATTACGAGATTCGACTGTTGATATATCATTTTGTAGCATGCAAGATTTGATCCTTAAAAAGGAAAATCTGCTGAACAATTAAATTTGATGCATAATGATGCATCTGTATATCACTATATCAGTGGTATGCTGAAACCTTTAGCAAGAAAATGATGTTCTCAACTGATGGAGATTGACTTATTCTACTAATGATTATGAGTGGACTTCTAACAATTGATTTACTAAGTGACGATTTTCCAAAAGCTTGAAATGATTTATTTATCACATTGTCTGCTTTGTCTTGTCACGCTTGTGGATGATCCCAAGCAGGCTCTTGAATACTCAATATTGATCAGTAAAAAATGGCTTGATGATTTGATGTGCATAAAATGATTCAATTCAGCAATGGGCTTCACAGAAGAACAGCCTCAGAATGCTAAAACCGGAAAGCAATTAGACATGTGATGTTCTAGACATTATAGGAATGATCCAATATAGAAATATACCTGTTGAATCCTTATATGATTCAAATCAACCCAAGACAAATTCTAGGCAAAAATTTGACTCTTCAATAGGTGGCCTTCGATCTTCATTAAAAATTTTATTTTTTTATATCGTGGACTTGATCTCAAGTTTTTGTATGTCATTTTGTAAATTATTCTCACCATTGTTCCCCCATCAACAAAAAAAAAGAGAGGCTATTTATAGGTTTAGTGCAATTTAGGAAGCAAAGAGCATGAGAACCATTGATGGAAAAAAAAAAAAATCAACCGTTTAAATTTTAATATTATTATGCATAATTAAACGTAATTTATAAATTTACAATTACTTACTCTCTTAATTTTCCAACGATTCGTAATGCTGCAATTCTACCATCTCAAAATGCAAGACGCAAAATTAAACCCTTGTTAATCATATTATAAAGGCATCACTTAGATGCACATCTTGCTACAATCACTAATTAGATTCGTTATGGTTGGTCAAAATTTTGGTTTTCTTTTACAATGGTGATGTTTTGATTTATCAAATTTTTGCTTCAATCACCATCTTAGGTTGGTTCCAGATTCGGTAAAAATCTTAGAAGTCCTGGTGATTACAATCTTAAATCCTCTAATGTTGATGTAAAGAGTGCAAAAAGAAAAAAAATGTGAAGAGGAGAAATGCACAAGGGGGAGAGAAGTTATGGGTTAAATTACTTTACAGCTTTTTTTATAATTTTATTCTATTTTAATTAAATTTTAATAATTTGAAAATTTTGAATTGAATCCTTATATTCATTTTTTATTTTTAATTAGATATTTTCTGCCATTCTTTATTGAATTTTATTAATAATTAGTACACATTAATGACACTTTTTTCACCTGATTTAATAATTGTTAATATAGATTTTCTAGATAATCTCTAATTGTATTTAAGTGTCAAATTTCAAATAATATAGAGTGAATTAAGACATTTTGTGATATTATTTTATTTTTGAATGGAAAAGAAGTGTCATTTGTGTCTTATTTTATAAAACTATTGACAGATTGTTGCTTATATAGATTAATAATTAATAAAATTATCACAAAAAATTGCTAATAAAATTAAGCAAGAAAATGACATAAAGTATCCAATTGAAAATGAAAAAAATG
This sequence comes from Sindora glabra, assembly GCA_020226215.1. Taxonomy (NCBI): domain Eukaryota; kingdom Viridiplantae; phylum Streptophyta; class Magnoliopsida; order Fabales; family Fabaceae; genus Sindora; species Sindora glabra. Next base: position 56,675,645 of record CM035235.1, on the reverse strand, counting down.
AAGGGTGATTTCAGCAACGAATTGTAAGGCCTTGGCAGAGGAATCAACAAGGAAGGGAAGTGGTGAAAATTGTACTTATGAAAAAGGAAATAAGTATGCACATTGACCAGCAACTCGTAATATAACTTGTGAGCTGGGTTTGGTGATTTTTTATAAACCTCTTGCAGATTTTTAGACATTGATCATCATTGATATCAATAGGATTCTTATTGTTAGAGTTATTTTTGAAGAGTTGTGTTTCTTTTTCTCTCTCTTTCCCTCTTTCTCTCTCGCGCTTTTAGTCCCACTTTGTTAATAAAAAAAAAGAAAAGAAAAATTGTGTAAGGATCCTATTCACAAATTTTATATCATAGAGACTTTTAATTAAAAGTTGAGTGAATCTATGAGAAGTAGTAAAATAATTTAACCTAAGTTATCCAATCAAAGGGGCACATGGATTGGACATTATGCTCACGTCTAATGGGCCAACCTGGACTAAAAATTATCGACTTAAATGTGCGGACAGATAAAAGTTGGGCTCTATTTGAATGTGAAGATTTCCTTGATTACAAGGGAACAGCTTTAATACCGACAATAACTTTTCAAAATTTAAACAACAAAACTTTAATTATAAAATATGCAAAATAGAAAGTATTATTATCTTCATTTACTCCAATCACACGTGCTAAGGCTCCGGTTTATCTGATAAGTTATTTAATAACTGATAAGTTACTTAATAACTGATAAGTTAGCTGATAACTGATAAATTAACTGATAGTTGATAAGTTAATTAAAGTATTTCGTAAAATTAGTTATTGAATTAGCTGAAATTGTAAAATGACATAAAAATATATTAATAGAAATACATATAAAATTAAAATAAATTATATTTATCTAAAAATTAAATTATATAAACATAATTAAAAAGTTTAAAACAAAAGTATAATTTTTAATATTTAATTAATTATATTTTATAAATTTATATATTTATTTACTTATATAATCTTTATTTTATTATTTATTAAAAAATTATAATTACTTAAAATATAATTAATTATATTTTATTAAAATTATTTAAATTTATATTACAAAATGTATGAGTTGTAAATTAATAAAAAAAATAAAGATAAATTTAGAAAAAAATTAAAGAAGTAGTAACTTATAAGTTATAACTTATTTTAGATAACTTATTAAATCAGAATAACTTATAAATTAATGCGAGAAACACGAATATCTTATAGTTTATTGTCTAGATTAATAAGTTACAAGTTAATTTATTTATTGCGTAAAACGGAGCCTAAATTTGATAATTTTTGCCTCAAATCTTTTTCTTTTTTCTGAAAAATAAAAATTTAGAACTAAGATAGATTGCTTCATTTCAAGATTAAATATGTCACCAACTTCTTTAAAAGCTTATAATAATATTTATAAATGGCCTAACTCAAATGATTGGCAACAATATTCAAACTTAAAACATGAATGGATTAAGTAAACCTTATCGATTAAGACAATCCAAATAGTTATTCTAGCCCCAAATCTTAATCTAATTATACTATATATGGTGAAAAAAAGAAACAGATAAACAACCAGAGGCAATGTATTGTTATACCTTGCTTCCAAACCTTAAAATATTATAGAAATTTCTCATATGATGTAGACAATTTTTCTTACATTTACCTATATACTTATACCCTCCAAAAATTACATGCTTCAGGCCCTTCATTTATTTATTTATATATCTTTGGCTACATCACTGCCATTAGGTATGCATAGAATTAACAAGTTAATAGATCTCATTTTTAATTTTAACATTTATTCAATTATGATATATAAACATTTGATTTATGAAAATATAAAAAATACTAACACTGAGATTTCGATATTACGGTAAGCTTTAGAAATATCTTCACAAGGTAGGGGCAGTTCTAAATTTTCACAATGAATAAGTCAAATTCATGTATAAAATCCATCTTTTTATAATTTGCACTTTTGTTCGATAAGAACCGATTTTTTTTTTTACTGCTAATCACTGTATAACCGCAACTACCACCGTAACCATAATTCAGAGAATCATGGTTCGATGATTATTGAAATAGTTTTTGACATAAAAAGAATTAAGGAGCCGATTAATACCTTCATAATTAATTACACCCCTTACCTCTTTGTTGAAGTGCAATATCATCTCAAGCATATATGAGGCTTCTCCTGTAGAAGTGTGTGTGTGTGTGTGTAACAAAATAACAGCTGCTTTTTCTCTCAGATAAAAAACAATGGAAGAAAGAAAGCCTAGCATGAAAGATAAGAACCAGTTAGAGTAGCCAAGGAGCTTGCCTATAAGCCAACCAAACAGAAATCATAACTATTTTATAAATGGATATAGGCAAGTCATCCTTGGCTATCAAGCGTGGCTCTTTCATCTTCATACAAGACCTCTCTTCCTCTCTCTCTCCTCTCTTTCTCTCTCTCAATCTATACTTACATACTTACTCAAACTCTTATTTATATAGGACACTATGCCCTTATCAATGGCATCTAGCCCTAGCTAGCCCCGTAGTTCTCTTTTTGCTTTCCCATCTCACGCACGCTAATTATGGTGGTTGCAAATATTACAGAATAAGTTCCGGAACTCTCCAACATGTTCTTCAACCAATAGTATACCAACCTAATTAATTTAAATATTTTGGGAATTTAAAAGTCTCGAGCTGTGTGTTATCAAATTCTTCTGATTGAACAATCAACATCATTCATAGCCATCTAAAACTCCAGCGTAAGTATATGTTTTAACTTTTATATACTTTTTATATATTTATAAAAGTTTTATCGTAAAAATTTAGAATGATAAAATTGAAATAAATGGTAAATAATAATTCTAGTACAATTATATTGTATATATAAAATAAATAAGTATATGTAAACTTTAATGCACATAATATATTTTTAAAAATAAAATTAGAATTAAATAGAAGTTTGAAAAATATTTTGTAGGTTATATAAGTTTCTTGTTTCAAGTAAATATTTGTTTTTATAAAATATTTTTAAGATATAATATAATAAAATATTCATATATAAATTATTTATAACTTCTAATTCTAAAAGAATCATAATTTTATATTTATATTTTTATCAGTATATTTTTTTTATAAAATTTATTATTATTACATAAGTATATAATTTTCTTGTATGTGTTTTAAAATTTTAAGAAAGTTAGAGTGTATAATAACACAAATATATATATAAAAAAATACGAAGTTTCAAAGGACCAGGTGATCCCTAATTCCACTTGTCTTGATTATCTGACATCAGTTTTAAAGGAAACATGATAGAGGTTTGAACTCTCAAGCAAGCTTTTGAGCAAGGTCCAATAGCACTTAACACTAATATTAGAATTTAGTTATAATATTCTTATCTAATAATTCACAAGAAATCTAGCAAGTTGATGCAAGACTTGGAGACTACTGAGTTATATTACATCAGTTGTGGAAAGGATCGATGTTGGCGTACAGATAAAGGTCATTCGCTTACATAATTATCAGAAAATTTATTTCGATCGGTTTATCACATCTTCTTAATGTATATCATCTTCTAAACGATTATATAAAGAAAAATGTATTATGTTCCCCTGCCTGCAGCATGATCTTGCACGTATCAAATACGTCTAGCAAGTAGTAATTGTAATCGTAAGCGATGCTCGACTGTACAATCAGTGTACAATCAGTTATTTTATGTTGTTGAATAAATATTTGGAATCTCCTTAAATTTTATCATTCCATATTTCCTTTCCAACTTTGATCTTGTATGAGAAAAGAAAGGAGAATTTATTCCAAAATATGGGGGGACCAGCATTATTAGAAGCATAGTTTTAAATTGCAGTTATAATTTTATTGTGATTAATAAAATTATAAATTAATATGAAAAGTGGGATTATTGCAGTATGAAATTGCAATTGTAGTGCAATCTATAACAATAATGTTATATATAATATTGTGGCTAACAACAGAAACTTAAAGCCTTACTTGCAGCAATTTTATATGTTGCAAATTTTCTGGTTTGCTTTTATTCTGCAGGACAGGAAATAAAGGATATGGATAAGGGATAGAAAGACAAAGTCAACTGTGCACTACATCAATGTAGCTTTGCTCGTGACATGTGGATGAATCAAATTGCAATGAATCAATTCATTTGGCATTCATTTCTTTCTCAAAAGTTGCAACTAGGTCATTTTCACAATATGGATAAGGAAACCAACGCCTTATGGTTCCGCTAGTAATGGGTTTAATATCCCCTGAGAATCTTATGAATTAAAAAAAAAAAAAAAGGTGTTGTGAAAATTTATTCTTGCATTAGGGTTCGATCTAATTAGATTTCAAATTAGTCAAGGCTCAAAATAATTGTCGATTATCGAAGTATCTCAGACTTAAAAGTAATATGAATAAGGTGTAAATAACATATTCTTGTGTTTTACAATTTTAGCAATTTCAACATTTTAATGTATATATAATGTTTTAAATTTGAATCTAGTATAGGCATAGAAGGGGGAGTGTTCTAAAAGCACAGGCTCTTTTTATTTTATTAAAAGATATTTTTTTATAAAAAATGTTATTTATTTATATATAAGCATATTTTTTATTAAAAAATAATGTATGATGTGGAGGTAGAATAAAACAACTTCCGCTTTCAAATAGATTTTTTTTAACAACATTCCTCCCTTTAACATTAAAAAAAATACAACATTGTTGTTATAATATTTCATAATTATAAACATACATAAATAAAACTATAGGTCTGGAGAAGAAAATATTTTCGGCCAATATAAATATACCCATAATCTCAACTAAAGTTCTGCTTATACTGAAGCATCCAAGGCTGTTATTACATTGTGATCAACCTAATACATAAGAAAAACGGTTGTTTGCACAATTTCCTCTCACAATTTTTTTTTAAAACCTCATACCAGTACATATGACACAATTAACTTGTTTAAAAATTACCCCACAAAATTTAAGAATAATACATAAGACCATTAATCTTCAACTGATTATGTCATTTGCGAGGATATAAAGAGATTGTGAGCAATTACAAAATTGCACTCTTGGTAACTGTCTTAATAGCTACCAGAGTGTTTTTGATTTTTTCCAAATTAATTTTGTTGGATTTTTTTAATGGACATATACATTGTATATATGTGTAAATAACAATAATAATTATATATTATTAGTTATCATAAGGTTTGGCCTAAATTAAAGTGATCAAATAAGTTTAAAGTTAAATGGGTCTAAATCGTTTAATTAAGCATGGGCTTTTATATATAGAGTTATAAAACTTTTATTTCATATTTATGATAGGTGGATTAGGAATAAAATAAATAAATAAGAAGTTCTGGTCCTCAAATTGTATGTAAGAGCTTTATTTTTTAATACCTTATCATTAGAAAATAGAGAGAGGTTTTTTCTAAAAAATTGATATTCACTAATTTAAAAAATCAAGAATCGCAGAACCACAATTTCGTTCATTCTTATGGACACTTCTGTATCTACTATTTTTTTATTCTTTTAGATAATTAAACATGAAAAATTTAGACTTTGATAATGAATTTTATTATTATTGTGATTAAATTTTTTCTTTTTTATCAATAATTGATATTAGAACCTTCATATTAAATTATTGAAAACAAATTTAATTAATTTAGCATTGCTATCTTATATATATATATGTATGTATATATATATATATATATATCTATATGTATATATATATCTATATATATGTATATATATGTATATATATGTATGTATGTATGTATATAACATTGCGATTTTATGTATGAATTTTGCAATTGATTGTATTTCTTCTCAATATTTCGCAATTACATCACATATATATAGAATGATATTCAACTCATGTCAAAAGATGTGTTTTCTAATTTATGGATTCAGAATGTTTATATTTAATTATTTAAGTTTGGATTCAATTTTGGATGCTTTATATATACTATATCCTTTTTACATTTGTTTCGGACATATATGCATTCATAAAAGTGTAGTATAAATTACATTTTGAGTTTTGAAATTCAACACGTATTTGATCTCCAATTTTGATATATTTAGATTTGAATCATGTATTGTTGAAACTTAAAGTGACAGCAAAACATATATATGCTAATTTATAGATTTATAATACCATTTTATAATGTTTATGGATTCAATATATCCATTCTTATAGATTAAGCATACGTAGTTTACTGTTATATATATATATATATATATAACTTATTTGAACAAAGGATTATGTTATCAAATTGAAACATATATAATATATTTTGTTTTGATTTATTTATATATAATATATAGGGATTTAGGTATATATGTTAGGATGATACTAGTGATATTCAATTTTTAAATTTAATATAGATTATGTCAATATAACCTTTATGGATTCAAATTGATAAATTATATATTCATGGATTCAAATGCAAATTTTGGTATCTTTTATTCTTTATTTTTGGGTATTTGATATTTTTGTTAGGAATTCGGATTATCACATGCAGCGAAATTTTAAAATTTTGATCCGAATTCTACCTAAGATCCATGCAAAAAGCATAAGTCAATGATTAGGGTTTTACCTATTGGGCACTCGTGTTTCTACTGATCAAAACTTGAGAACGGATGAATCAAACACCGGCCGGAAGGTACAGCGTCTCTACGGTATCCACACGGAGTGAACAACGACCTCTCACCTTCCACGAATTTACTAGGATGCGTTTTTCTCTCTAAGAATTAGGATTGGATGTTTTCTGAGTAATTTAGGATTTATATGGAAGTTTTGAACATGTTGTAAAAGTGCTGTCCTCAAGTCCCTTTTTATAGAACTTAGGCAAGCTATAATTCTAGTCCAACTACGATAATGCTTCCAAAATCCTAATCACACTTAACAACTCATCTTATCCTTATCCTAGGGATAATGGGAAGAGATAAGACTTATCTATTAATGATTTAATATTAGATAATAATATTATCTCATAATATAAATATCTTAATTATTAGATAATTGCATATAGTTATCAAATATCAAAATAATATTATCTCATAATATATTTATCTAATATCTGATAACGTAATTATTTAATATTACTTTAATATTAAATAATATCACATAATATTATATATATATATATATATATATATATATTACGTGAATAGCTTATTATTATTCTTAATAACAATATATATGCACGAAAATAAGTTCAATTAATTGGATATTAATATAATTAAAGTCTAATTAATTATTATCTTATTCCTACTCCTTTTGTGTGACCTTGTAGGTTGTTATTACGTTGACAATGACTCATTTATTGAGCCATAGATAGTAAGCGGTATCTAGCAATACATCACTGCCACTCAAATAGTAAGAATGTCTGTGATTCGACATCCACCTAATACATGATCAACATTTTGCATCATAACCCTTTTATAATAATATCCAAATTGAACTGGAGGCATGGAATGTGTCATCCTCGTCAATGTTCAATTTATATTTCTTGATACTGAGTAGACTTAAAATAAATAATTAATATCACATATTAATTTAATTGAGCATGGCCATGCATTTCTAAGTCTCACTCAATCAAGGGGCCTAAGAATATTTCTCTTTTATATAAGAGTAACAAAATCTCATTTACATCACTCACTTCCCTCTGCACGATTTATGACACACCCAATCAATGCTCTACTTGTTATCCTGATTAAAGGTGACATAGGACAATATTAAAGTGAGTAATTCCTCATGTAGGGAACCGTAGTGACTTCAGGTCAAAGGTTTATGTGTATTTGTGATCATATGAGAATAACTTATGACACGTCTATCTATGCAATATTCTCATAGTGGGTCAGTCCAGTACATTGTTCACTAGCAATGTACTCATGTATTGACTTGATATCACATATCCATGATTCGTAATTATCAGTTACTATACATGCTAGTCTCGATGTATTATTACTATCTTTTTCGTAATAATACTTGACTAGGGGCATTTTAGGAATAGCAAAGTTATTCCAAGGATAATTATTATATTAAGTTATAATTTACGCATAATAATAAAAATAAAATATAATAATTAAATTTCCTAAAAAACATAATACATTGTGTATAACTTCAATCATCTATATGATTGGTTCTAGGACACACACCAACAATCTCCCATTTGGACTAGAGCCAATCACTCATGCATCTAATACCAAGTGACATAGTATGATCATCATGCTTTTTCTGCGCTAAAGGCTTTGTCAGTGGGTCGACGATATTATCATCTGTTGGTACTTTGCATATATTCACATCTCCTCTATCGATGATTTCTTGAATGAGATGGAAGCGCCTAAGTATGTGTTTGGATCACTGGTGAGATCTGGGTTCCTTGGCTTGTGCAATGGCTCCATTGTTGTCACAATAGAGATCCACTGGGTTTGCAATACTAGGAACAACACCAAGTTCAGTCATGAACTTTTTGATCCAAACAGCCTCTTTTGACGCATCAGATGCAACAATATACTCAGCCTCTGTAGTAGAGTCGGCTACTATTTCCTGCTTTGAACTCTTCCAGCATACAGTACCACCATTTAGGCTAAATACATAACCTGACTGTGATCTAAAGTCATCCTTGTCAGATTGGAAACTGGCATTAGTGTAACCTTTTACAACAAGTTCTTACTCTCCTCCATATATTAAGAATGAATCCTTAGTCCTTCTTAAGTACTTAAGGATATTCTTGACGGCAGTCCAGTGAGGTTCACCTGGATTTGACTGGTACCTGCTCATCATGCTTAAAGCATATGAGACATCAGGATGAGTACATATCATGGCATACATGATAGATCCAATTGCTGATGCATATGGTATCTTATTCATGCGGTCCTTCTCATCTTGTGTTGAAGGACACTGAGTTTTGGATAAATTTATGCCATGCGATATAGGCAAAAATCCTCTTTTAGATTCTTGCATGTTAAACCGTTTTAACACTTTATCTATGTATGTACTCTGACTTAGGTTAAGCAATTTTCTTGATCTATCTCTATAGATCTTAATACCTAGTATATAGGTAGCTTCGCCTAAGTCTTTCATCGAGAAACAATTCCCTAACCAAGTTTTTACTATTTGCAGTGTAGGGATATCATTTTTGATGAGTAGTATGTCATCCACATACAATACAAGGAAAATAATTATGCTCCCACTAACCTTTTTGTAAATACAAGATTCATTTTCATTTTTTATGAAATCAAATTCTTTGATTGCCTCATCAAAACAAAGACTCCAACTCCGTGAGGCTTGCTTTAATCCATAAATGGATCGTTGTAGCTTACATACCTTTCCAGCAGTTTCAGGAATGATAAAACCCTCGGGCTGTGTCATGTACACATCCTCGAGGAGCTTTCCATTAAGAAAAGCAATTTTGACATCCATCTGCTAAATTTCGTAATCATAAAAAGCTGTAATAGCAAGCAATATTCGGATGGATTTAAGCATGGCAACTGGGGAATAGGTCTCATCATAGTCTATACCATGAACTTGCCTATAACCTTTTGCGACTAATCGTCCCTTAGAGGTTTGCACGTTACCATCCATGTCGGTTTTCTTCTTGAAAACGCATTTGCACCCAATGGGTTTTACCCCTTCAGGTGGATCAACCAAAGTCCATACTTAGTTAGTATACATGCAATCCATCTCAGATTTCATGGCCTCAAGCCACTTCTCAGAGTCTGGCCCTTTTATAGCTTCTTGGTAAGTTGTAGGCTTATCTTGATCCATGAGCAAAACATCACCATTTTGAGTTACAAGAAATCCATATCTCTCGGGCTCATGGCATATCCTACCAGACTTACGTGGGCCTTGTGTTACTTGAGCTAGTTCCTGACCCACAACATCTTGTGGTCCTTTTTCAGGCTCTATTATAGGTTCAGTGTTACTTTGTGAGTCTTGCACTTCTTCGATTTCTACTTTTCTCCCACAGTTTTTCTTAAAGATAAATTCTCTTCCCAGAAAAACATCAGTTCGTGCGACAAACACTTTGCCTTCAGTAGGATTATAGAAATAGTATCCTTTAGTTTCCTTAGGATACCTTACAAAGTAGCACTTGTCCGATTTGGGTCCAAGCTTATCAGAAACTTGATGTTTTACATAGGCCTCGCAACCTCAAATCTTTATAAAAGACAAGTTAGGATGTTTCCCAGTCCATATCTCATATGGAGTCTTTTGAATCGTTTTAGAGGGAACACGGTTGAGCGTAAAAGCAGCTGTCTCTAGAGAATGGCCCTAAAAGGAAATTGGAAGATCTATATGACTCATCATAGATCGTACCATGTCTAACAAGGTACAATTTCTCCTTTCTGAAACACCATTCCATTGTGACGTTCCAGGTGGAGTGGGTTGTGATACTATACCACACTCCTTTAGATAGTCATCAAATTCTTGGCTTAAGTATTCTCCACCTCGATCTAATCGAAATGTTTTAATACTTTTACCAAGTTAGTTTTGCACTTCATTCTTGAATTCCTTGAACTTTTCAAAGGATTCTGATTTGTATTTCATAAGATACACATATCCATATCTACTAAAATCATCAGTAAATATAATGAAGTACTGGAAACCTCCTCTAGCAGGTGAACTAATAAGCCCACATACATCAGTATGTATGAGACTCAATAGATCATTAGCCCTTTCACTGTGTCCAGTGAATGGTGTTTGAATCATTTTTCCTAGCAAATAAGATTCGCATATTTCATATGATTCAAAATCAAATGAATCCAAGAATCCATCCTTATGAAGCTTGGATATGCGCTTCTCATTTATATGGCCCAAACGACAATGCCAGAGATAGGTTGGATTTAAATCATTTGATTTAAATTGCTTAGTGTTTATGTTATAGACAGGCATTTCAAGATCAAGAATATAGAGCCCATTGAACATTTGTGCACTGCAGTAAAACATTTCATTTAAATAAACTGAATAACTTTTGTTCTTTATTATAAATGAAAAACCTTTCTTGTCCAAACAAGAAACATAAATAATATTCCTGCTGATAACAGGCACAAAATAACAATCCTCTAATTCTATTACTAAACCAGAAGGTAAAGATAGATAATATGTCCCTACAGCTAGCGCAGCAACTCCTGCTCCATTGCCAACTCGTAGCTCCACTTCACCTTTAGCTAGAGTCCTACTCCTTTGTAGTTCCTGCACATTTGTACAAATGTGAGAACCGCATCCGGTATCTAATACCCAAGATGTAGAAGTTGAAACATTAATTTCTATAACATAGATACCTGAAGCAGAAGTCTCACTTCCCTTCTTCTTTTTCATATCTTCCAGATAGACCTTGTAGTTTCTTTTCTGATGTCCGGTTTGACCGCAATGGAAGCATGTCCCTTCCTTAGCCACACCCCCTTTTGGTTTCAGTGCAGAGGATTTGGACTTGGGCTTGCCTTTGGATTTGGAATCCTTCTTGTTTTTGCCCTTGCCTTTTCCTTTTCCTTTGTCCTTTTGAACCATCATTATGGTATTAGGCTTAGTCTTTTGCAAATTTTGTTCAGCAGTTCTTAACATGCTTAACAATTCTGGCAATGGTTTGTTAATTTCATTTATGTTGTAATTCATGATAAATTGACCATAATTTTGTGGCAACGATTGCAGAATTAAGTCAGTGGCCAACTCTTGACCTAGTGGAGCACCTAATCTCTCAAGGTTCTCAACATATCCAATCATTTTGAGTACATAAGGCCCAACAGGGTTTCCTTCTGCCAGTTTGCACTGAAACAAGGCTTTTGTCACCTCAAACCTCTCATGCCGAGCTTGGCCTTCATAAAACTTCTTAAGATGCTCAAGCATGTCATAAGCTTCCATGTTCTCATGTTGCTTTTGAAGCTCAGAGTCCATGGTAGCTAACATGAGACAACCAACATCTAATGCGTCATCATGATGCTTCTTATAAGCATCTTGTTGAACTTGAGGGGCAGTAGTTTTAGGTTTTTGAGGAACAGGTCCCTCTAGGACATACATTTTGCGCTCATTTTTTAGGACTATCCTCAAATTCCTATACCAGTTTAGGAAGTTTGTTCCATTCAGTTTGTCTTTCTCAAGGGCCGATCGCAGTGATAAGTTATTTGATGTATTAGCCATTGGTTATCTACGACAGAAATATGCAAAGTAAGTATTAAATTTAAAACATTTAATAAGGTCTTTTATTAAATGTACCTCCCACTATTTCATTCAAATTAATAGCCCTCACTATTAATTCGAAAAGTCATATTGTTTAAGCTTTCTAGTGGGCCAAGATCCATATTTCACCAAGTCTTAAGTTAGCTTTGGATAATCACTTAAAACTTAGTTATTTAGGTAAGTAACACTTGCCAATTGTATCATATACAACTCTTGGATAGTTGGGTGAACAACACTTGTTCTAGTCCATCTTATGAACTAAAGCCTAACTTTATGCCTCTAGGTCTCAATCCTATTTGAGATATCCTAGTTAAGTCGGACCCAATATTTGACATTCAGATATCACTATTATCCAGTCGCATCTCACCAAGATAAATGAGGTACCTTACTTTGGCAAACCTACCTTATGTCAATCGAGGCCTTGATGAGTGCCAAATATTGGAAGGCATCATTAATTATTACTGACTTAATATTTTAGATGAGGGATTTCAACTTAATTATTATCAGATCTCACCATAACTAGCCTATTTATTCATGCAATATAAAAAGCATATCTCATATATCATATAAAGTAAATGAATAAAATAAACTACCATATATCATATATCATGCAATGAATAGAACTATCACATAGTAGGAACACATTCTATCACATAATAAATGCATGCTCATCAATATCATCACATAATAAAGAAATCAAAATGTCATATAGTATGGCCCAAAATTCTATTTTCTAATGACATTCCTAACTAACTCCTTAGCTTCTTCTTGTCCCATAGCTCCTTAGCTTCTCCTTGTTCCAAGCAAAGAATACTCCATTGCAATTACAAATTTACAATAGAAACCCTGAGTTACATTCGGGGGGAATTGAGATGAGAAGAGAATATACATTAGAGAAATAGAGGAAGATACGACACGCAAGTCGTATTTTAAAATCCATCCATTAAAAACTCCAAGGGCCATACTATGCAACACATTCATGCATCATATGTAATAATTGCTAAGAAATATATGTAACCAAGATAAGGAGGATGATTGATATATATATTTCATAACATATTCATCATAAAAAATCATGTTCTAAAATAGCGCCTTAAGAGCAGAAACAATTTTTGAATGCTACGTAGAGTTAGCACGGCGGTCCCACTAGCCGGTTAGCGGGCGGGGGTTAAGGGGGCAGCGCCCCTTGCCGGGGGGTGTGGGGGGCGGAGCCCCTTGGGCCAAAAATTGAATACATCTGAGATTCAAATTTTAATTCATTTTGCCAACAATTGACACACCCAAATTTGAACAATTCGACTATATGATTGACATTCAAATCATAGACCAGATTAAATTAATGCATACATATACCTCATAGACCAGATTCAACTTAACGAATTTAAACAAGTCTTTACAGATTTAGAATTAATCACATTAATTCTAAGCTGACTAGGTTATATGGTATTAAATGTAGAGAACATCACATATTCAAAACAGATTCATGGGTTTATCATTTGAAAAACTCAGAATTACGCATATATGAAGCAGAAAAATGCATGATCATATTCATACAATTAATCTCATCAATTGATAATCAGATTCAAAATTCAGATCATATATATCATATATATATTTACGAAATCAGAACCATACACGAGTTTGCATATATCTCATATATATCTAGTTTAGACAGAAACTAATTTGATATTAATTTATCACATAAACATTCATCAAAACGTGTAACTTCTGATTTAAACCGAAATAGATTTGATATGTATTTATCATATAAATATTCATCAAAGATGGTAAAACACATAATCAAAATTATATTTTTGCAAGAAGCTCTGATACCACTGTTGGGAATTCGGATTATCACATGTAGCGAAATTTTAAAATTTTGATTCGAATTCTACCTAGGATCCATGCAAAAAGTATAAGCCAATGATTAGGGTTTTACCTATTGGGCACTCGTGTTTCTACTGATCAAAACTTGAGAGTGGATGAATCAAACGCTGGCCGGAAGGTACAGCGTCTCTATGGTATCCACACGGAGTGAACAACGACCTCTCACCTTCCACGAATCTATTAGGATGCGTTTTTCTCTCTAAGAATTAGGATTGGATGTTTTCTGAGTAATTTAGGATTTATATGGAAGTTTTGAACATGTTGTAAAAGTGCTGTCCTTAAGTCCCTTTTTATAGAACTTAGGCAAGCTATAATTCTAGTCCAACTACGATAATGCTTCCAAAATCCTAATCACACTTAACAACTCATCTTATCCTTATCCTAGAGATAATGGGAAGAGATAAGACTTATCTATTAATGATTTAATATTAGATAATAATATTATCTCATAATATAAATATCTTAATTATTAGATAATTGCATATAGTTATCAAATATCAAAATAATATTATCTCATAATATATTTATCTAATATCTGATAACGTAATTATTTAATATTACTTTAATATTAAATAATATCACATAATATTATATATATATATATATATTACGTGAATAGCTTATTATTATTCTTAATAACAATATATATGCACGAAAATAAGTTCAATTAATTGGATATTAATATAATTAAAGTCTAATTAATTATTATCTTATTCCTATTCCTTTTGTGTGACCTTGTAGGTTGTTATTACGTTGACAATGACTCATTTATTGAGCCATAGATAGTAAGCGGTATCTAGCAATACATCACTGCCACTCAAATAGTAAGAATGTCTGTGATTCGACATCCACCTAATACATGATCAACGTTTTGCATCATAACCCTTTTGTAATAATATCCAAATTGAACTGGAGGCATGGAATGTGTCATCCTCGTCAATGTTCAATTTATATTTCTTGATACTGAGTAGACTTAAAATAAATGATTAATATCACATATTAATTCAATTAAGCATGGCCATGCATTTTTAAGTCTCACTCAATCAAGGGGCCCAAGAATATTTCTCTTTTATACAAGAGTAACAAAATCTCATTTACATCACTCACTTCCTTCTGCACGATTTATGACACACCCAATCAATGCCCTACTTGTTATCCTGATTAAAGGTGACATAGGACAATATTAAAGTGAGTAATTCCTCATGTAGGGAACCGTAGTGACTTCAGGTCAAAGGTTTATGTGTATTTGTGATCATATAAGAATAACTTATGACACGTCTATCCATGCAATATTCTCATAGTGAGTCAGTCTAGTACATTGTTCACTAGTAATGTACTCATGTATTCAGGTCAAAGGTTTATGTGTATTTATGATCATATAAGAATAACTTATGACACGTCTATCCATGCAATATTCTCATAGTGAGTCAATCTAGTACATTATTCACTAGTAATGTACTCATGTATTGACTTGATATCACATATCCATAATTCGTAATTATCAGTTACTATACATGCTAGTCTCGATGTATTATTACTATCCTTTTCGTAATAATACTTGACTAGGGGCATTTTAGGAATAGTAAAGCTATTCTAAGGATAATTATTATATTAAGTTATAATTTGCACATAATAATAATAAAAATAAAATATAATAATTAAATTGCCTAAAAAATATAATACATTGTGTATTACTTCAATCATCTATATGATTGGTTCTAGGACACACACCAATAATTTTAAATTAATTAATTATAGGAACATATTATCAAAGTAACTATGCTTATATAAATTGGTTGATTTGAAATATTAAGATTGTTATGTGTTTAGGTTTCATGTAGATAATAATCAACCCAATAAAAGGTTATTATTTAATCAAAATTCAAATACACCGTGGTAATAAGTATGTGACAATTATTAGGTTTTCGATGTGAATATTAAGTCAGCTCAAATAAAGGCTTATTATTTGATAGGAATTTATTGTCAATATTTGATTACTACATCAGGAGTACTAATTACAAGTTAATTTTTTTATCCAAAGACTAAATATCAATGTTGTAGTAGATATCTTGTGATGGGACTTGCCATTATTTGAATTTGTTATTCATGTTGAATTCAGATTTTAATTGTAAGCTTGCTGATTTGTTTATTTTGTTCTAGATTTTGTGAATACTTTTGCTACTTTAATATTTGCAAACATTAACTTTATTCTTATACTTAATGGCATAAATTTTAAAGATTAGAATGAAAACATCATGATCGTTCTTGGTTGTATGGATCTAGATCTTGCTTTTCAAGTTGAGCGATCCCCTAATCTTATAGACATAAGTTCCTTTGATATTAAGAGGGATTTGTAAAAGTGGGAATGCTCAAATTGCATGGGTTTTATGACAATGAAATGTGCAATTTTTGAGACCTTAAAAGGCATAATGTTTAAGGAGAATGATGCTAAATTGTTCTTTAAAAAATTGAGAAATGTTTTGCTAAAAATGAAAATGTAGAGATAAGTGCCCTTTTAAGGACTTTTGTTTCCATGAGGTATAAAGGCAAAAGGAACATCATGGAGTACATTTTAGAAATATCTCATCTTACATCAAAATTGAAAGCTTTAAAGTTAAAGTTATTTGAGGACTTGCTTGTGCATTTAGTTCTTATCTCTTTTCCTACACATTTCAATCAATTCAAGGTTAGTTATAATTGCCAAAAGGAGAAGTGGACTCTTAATGAGTTCATTTTATATTATGTACAAGAAAAGAAAGATTAAAGTAAGAAAAGACTGAAAATGCTCATCTGGCTTCAACGTCTAAAGATAATAACAAGAAAAAGAAAAAAGATAAGTAAGTTACGGTTACTCCATTATAGAAGAACCAACATAAGGAACAAAAAGGGGAAACTAAGGAATTTGCTTGTTACTTTTGTGAAAATACTTCTTATAAAAAGAAACAATATATCAAATATCACACTTGGAGTGTAAAGAAAGATAGCTTTTTAATTTGGTATTTGTTTTGAGGTTAATTTAACTTCAGTGCTTGGATGTACTTGGTGGATATATTCCGATGCTACTATTCACATAAATATGTTTATTCATGGTTGCTTAAGTCGCCAAAAGTTAAGCAACGATGAAAGATATATCTATATGGGTAATGGCAAGTAAGTTGAAGTTAAGGCAATTGACACTTTTAGGTTATTATTAAAGACTAGATTTTATTTGGATTTGGATCACATTTATGTTGTACTACAATTAAATAGAATTTTGGACAAACTTAGTTACTTTTGTTCTTTTGGAAATAATCAATTTAGTCTTTTTTTATAATTCAAAACTTGTTAGTTCCAATTCTTTACTTGGATATGATAACTTTTACATGTTTGATATAGTTACCTTATTTAATGAAATTTACATATTAATTCATATGGCTCTTAAAAGAAATTAACCAATATGAATTATATATCACTTTGGCATAAGTGTTTAATGCACATCTCTAAACAAAGAATTGAACAACTTGTGTTGAATGGAATTCTTAATCCTCTTAATCTATCAGACTTTGAAGTTTATGTTAAGTGCATTATGGGGAAATAGATATATATAAGGAGAATAGGTGCCAACAGATCTTCAAATGTCTTAGAATTAATACATATAAATATTTATGGGCCATTCTCTACAACTTCTTGGAATGGCTAATAATATTTTATTATGTCTATAGATGATTTTTTTCACATTATGGATATCTTAATCTCATTTATGAGAAGTCTTAAGCATTAAACATGCTTAAGACTTTCAAAGTTGAAATTAAGAATTAACTCAACAAAAAGATTAAAGACTTTAGGTTTGACTATGGAGGTGAATACTATAGTAGATATGACGAGTCAGGTGAATAACACCTAAGACCATTTGCCAAATTTCTAAAGAAGTGTGGTATTGGCCTATAGTACACCATGTCAAGGAACCTTAACATGAATGGTGTTATTGAGAGATAAAACAAAACCTTAAAGAATATGGTCACTAGTATGATTGGTTACACTACTTTATCAAATTTATTCTACAGAGAAGCATTAAAAAGTGTAGCTTACATTCTTAATAGAGTTTTGACTAAGGCAACAACCAAAACCTTTTATGGATGGAAAAGACCTAGCATAAAACATTTATATGTTTTGGGTTGTCTAGTGAGGTTAGGCCTTATAGGCTAAATGAAAAAAAAATAGACTTAAACTATTTTGTTGGGTGCTCTAAATGGTCTCAAGGAAATCTCACAACTAGGTCCTTCTTTTAGATGGAAAATGCCCAGTTCTTTGAGGATATTGAGTTTAAAGGGAGAGATAAGGTTGAAAACTTTATCTTTGAAAAGGAATTCATTTCTCTTCCGATGGTTTTCAATAACCATGATCAAGTTTCTATTCTTAACATTGCTCAAGAAGCAACTCCATGACCACAAGACAATGTTAAAAATCTCCTTGATCAAAATCAATAGGTTATTCCTAAAGAACAAATTTAACAATCTCAAGAATAAATGTCACTAAGGAAATCCACTAGAAATAGGAGAAATGCGATTCCAGATGGTTACATAATCTTTCTCCAAGAACATTAGATAGTCATTGGAATGGTGAAAGATGATTTAATTAACTACTATCAAGCTATTAAAAGTTATAACTCTTAAAAATGGAGAAATCCATTTATAGGATTAAGCAAGCTTTCTATTAATGGTATTAAAATTTTTATCAAGTTATCATCCTAAGCAAGATTTTCATCAATGGTATTACAAGTTTCATCAAGTTGTCATCTTCTTTGATTTTTAGATGAATGTAATTGATGATTATATATACCATAAGTTTAGTAGGAGTTTGATGTATATTCAAGTTTGTATACATGTAGATATTGCATACATTGTTAGGATGTTAGTTAGATATTTGAGTAATCCAAAAATGGCTTGCTAGAAAGCAGTTAAAAAGGCTATGTAGTATCTTTTGAGAACAAAAGATTATATACTCACATACAAGAGATCAAATTAATTAAAGATCATTTGATATTCTAACTCTAATTTTGTAGGATGCTAAGATAGTTGTAGATCTACTTTGAGTTATATTTACTTGCTTGATAAAGGAGCTATTTTTTGGAAGAGTGCTAACCAAACACTCATAGTTTCTTCCACCATGATAGTTAAATTTATAACATTTTATAAGGGATCTAATCTTAGGATATGACTATGAAATCTTGTCATTAGGGTGCAAATTATGGATGCTATAAAAAGACCATTAAAATTATTTTGTGATGATAAGTCAATAGTGCTATGTTCCAACAATAATAAGATTTTGTCAAAGTTAAAGCATATAGACATTAAATACTTAATTATTAAAGAAAGAGTTCAAATATCTATAGAGTACGTTGGGATAAACTCCATGGTTACAAATCCATTTATTAAAGGTTTAGCACCTAAGGTCTTTCATGAGCACACTGCTCATATGGGTGTGGCATCACTTGATGATATACTAGTTTAGTGGGAGTTTGTATTTATAGGTGCTATTGTCTATAAATATGTTTATGGACAGTTTATAGTTATTTTCTATAGTATAAAGATTTTGTATAGTTACACTCTGATCTTGTTTGCTTTGATTTCACTAAAAAATAAGGTGGACTTGTTGGAAATAGATATGTTAAGATCACATGGCATGTAATTTCCATGCTACATATCTATGCCCGATCCATGCCATTAATTGTAATAATATACGTAACCATTGATGAATCTAGCTATAATAATTGTATTGAAGGTTGCTTTGATTTTATGTTGATATAATTGATAAACTTGATTTATTAGAGATAATTTTGGTAATGATAACAATTTTTAAGCTCATAACTTTGTATTATAATACACAATTATAAAGTATTATGTGTATATATACAAATATGTAATGCAAGTGAGAGATTGTTGGATTTTTTTAATAGACATATATATTATATATATGTGTAAATAACAATAATAATGATATATTATTAGTTATCATAAGGTTTGACCTAAATTAAAGTGATCAAATAAAGTTAAAAATTAAATGAGTCTAAATTACCTCATTAAGTGTAAACTTTTATGATATAGACTTAAAAATCTTCATTTTTATTTATAATTGGATGGATTAGGAATAAAAAAAATAAAAAAATAAAAAAGAGGTTATGGTTCCTAAATTGCATATAAGGATTTTATTTTTTGATATCTCATCAT
The DNA here is from genome assembly GCA_020226215.1 of Sindora glabra. Classification (NCBI taxonomy): domain Eukaryota; kingdom Viridiplantae; phylum Streptophyta; class Magnoliopsida; order Fabales; family Fabaceae; genus Sindora; species Sindora glabra. Next base: position 56,655,372 of record CM035235.1, on the reverse strand, counting down.
TAGAAAATAGAGAGGAATTTCCTTTAAAAAATCGATACGCACTAATATAGAAACTAAAGAATCCTAAAATCACGATTCTGTTAATTCTCATGGATTCAAATATGCTTCTGCATTTAATATTTTTTATTCTTTTTAATAATTAAATATGAAAGATCCATGTTATGATAATGAATTTTATTATTATCATAACGAATTTTATTAGTATCATAATTAAAAATTTTTACCAAAAAATTTTTGTGACAATTTTATAGATTTGGATTCTCCCTTTTTCTCTGATCATTGTTGAATTGTTGAAGAGATAAAAGATACAATCTTTATATTAGGAGTCACTATTTTTTTATACTAGAACTCATAATTTCAAAAAAAAAAAAATCTATATCTCTATCTTTTCAAAATTCATTTCGTGCATTTCTTAAGAAATTTACTGGATCCAAATCCCAATTTAACTGCTCATTTAATTTGGAAAGTACCTTATTACGTTAAATGGACTCATAAAACTGTTACTTTTAGGTTTTTTTAACTTGCATATATTATCTCAACATCTCTCCCATAAATTTCATTCTTTAGTATCCAAAATCATCACATCATAATACTAATGAAGACAGGAATTCTTGAAGTACTTCTTGTTAATGCTCAAGGCATTAAACATACAAATTTTGTTGGTATTCCCTCTTTCAATCTCGATCATGATGTATATATATATATATATATATATATTATTCATAATTGATTTTAAGAGAGATATAAATCAGACATGAATGTATGAATGTGCAATTAGTATTATTGCTTTTCAATTTTTCAAATAAAAATATAATTTTTTATTTATTTCTTCAAAAAAATTTTAAGAATATTTTTATGAATCTAACTTTAGATTATAATGGAAATTTATGAAAATTACATTAGGTACACCTTCCTACTTTGTGGTTGTGGAATGTGGGAATCAATCTCAGAGAAGCAAAGTCTCATCAGGTTAAATAATTACCTATTTGGAGTTATATATTTTATGTTTGGCATCATAAAATCTCAATTGTATTGGTTAAATTTATATCAGGAATGTTACAAATATTAAAAATGAAATTTGAAATTAAGTTCTAGATATAAATTGAAAACAGTCAATTGAATATAATATGGTAGAATAAATTTATAAAACTTAATCTAATAAATAAAAATAATTCACAATTCAATTTTGAATTCTATTCTTCCGTGTGTGTAGTATTCTTTAATTTAAATATATAATATTTTTGCTTTGCGAAGCAGGAAAACATAAGGATCCTTGGTGGAATGAGAAATTCATATTTCAATGCAAGAACACAACCCACCTGAAGTGCAGAATCATGGACAAAGAACTTTTCACAAATGGTGGATTTGTGGGTGAAACCATGTAACTTTCCTTCCTTCTTTAAACACTTTCTTACTCAATTCGATGGCTATATAGGAGATTCTAGCACCGATAAGAAAATGTGTCTTGAATCTTATTGACATATTTTATTTTTTGTTTGAAAGTATAGTTTTAAATTAGAATTTAAATTCAATCCGTTATAAATCAATTTTACATTATTAACATTCATGTATTATCATATCAATAAAAATTATGCTTTTATTATTATTAAAAAATTTTAATTACAATTATTTTTTTATTGACATATCTTCTTTTTAATAATATACAATGTAAAATATTTTATATTAATAATAGATCAAATTTAAACTTCTTATATTATGATTGTAGTTATGGTTGTAATTGTGTTATAATTATTAAAACTACATATAAATACAAAAAAATATAATTTTTAGATAGTAAAATTACTCAAAAAAAAGTATGATCATGGAGTTTAATGTAATAATAATATTATATGCAATATTATGATTGTGGACAATATTTTATGATCATGTTCAAAAATAAGAAAAATAAGAATAAAAAGAAAAAGTAGCTTCTTGGTTGGATTCAAAATTCGGGGCTGCTTTTTTGTTTTTTCATTTTCTTTATTTTCAATTATAAATTAATGAGTAAATTGCACATAAATACTTTTTTTTGTTTATGATAGTTGAAATGGTGATTCGCCTAATAAAAAAATAACATCTTAAATTTAAATTTAGGATCAAAATGGAAAAACATAAAAAATAATATTAGATATTACTGTAACACTAAACATTTCATGCATAAAAATTCATTAGTTATGAAAGTATTAAGTTAACTAGAATTTTACAGATAGTAATTTTTGGATGACCATTTGCATTTTATTAAAATTTAACTTATTAAAATTTCTGTCAATTTTCATGAAGCAGAATTTACATAGGTGGAATAATCTCAGAAGCAAGTGAAGAGGGACATGTAGAAATAAAGCCAGCTCCATATAATGTGGTGCTTGAAGATCACACCTACAGAGGACAGATAAAGATTGGATTTAAATTCACCGAAAATGTAAGCAACAATTTCTATTTCTGCCTTAATTTGCATATAAAACCATTTCTTTCCAGCAATATGTTAAATTCTTTTGAAACAAACTGCCCAATTAATTGAAAATGCTATGAAATTATTGTTGAATTAGTGCTTGAAAAAAATATTAAACCAATAATCAGATCAAAACTATAACTGCCTTATAATTGAATTGGTTCAACCATGAATGTTCAAATTAATTTTTGTTTTAATCATTCGTATTATTATAAAAAATAAATTAATTTTTATAACTCTGCGTTTTACAATTAAATTTATATTTCATTAAAAATTTTAGCTCCTTTTAAATAAAATATTATATTTTAATTTTCCTAATATATAAATTGAATGAAGTTAAAATTGATAACTTTAATTAAAAATATAAAATTTTAATTGGCATATAGGTCTTTAACAAAATTTCAAAGTAATAACTATCGGAAGGAAAATTAGTGAAACTAACATTGTCATATTAAAAAATTTGCAAATCATATTTTAAGGCAAGAAAGTACTCTAATTTGACATTTAACATAATATATAATCCACTAATTTTCTTTTCAAAGATTATTAATTGAAGTTTGGTTGAAAATGTGTGTGATAATTAGAATTGTCAATGTAATTAAATTTAGTAATATTAAATAAATGTAAACCGATTTATATATTTGGGCAAAGCAAGTTTATAATTAATTCCTAAATTTAATTATCAATAATAATTATATATCATAATAATTAATGATGAGCAATCAATGATTGGTGCAGAGAGAAAAGGATGGGATTGAAAGGAATGGATTCATTGCTGAGGAGAAACAACAAAACAACCCAATTTGTGGATCAATTATGAATATTTGGAGAATAACATGGTGCAGAATCTTGTCTCTGTTTGACAAAAAGAGTTCTAAAGCTAAAGCTAAAGCTAAGGGGAATTAGGATAATCCTGTGCTATAATCATATCATAATGTCAATACATATAAAGGTTATTCTTTGTCTTTTTTCCTAATGTCATGTTCTCTCCTATATTTCTTTTCATCAAACCTTATGTAATATGTAATTCACTTTTTTCATGTGATAACAAATTGAGTTTTTATTTAAATTTAATTTATTATTAGTGCAAATCAATTTGATACTATTAACCATTTATGTGTTAGCATGAAAAAATTGTAAAAATTATTTTACTATTATTAAAAATTCTTGATTATTATTATTTTTTAATGATATATTTTTTATTTATTAACGGTATAAAATATTTTATATGGAATTTAATTTTTTTAATTCCAAGATTAGAAAGTTTTGCATTGATATTGAATTACATGATGATAAGCTGGATTACTTGATAATAAATACAAAAATATTACTCAAATTTTTGGCTTAAATCACACTCAATGACCTTTAAATAAAAACTTTACTTTTCTTTATATTCTAAATCCTATCGGGTGATAAGCTGGATTACTTGATAATAAATACAAAAATATTACTTAAATTTTTGGCTTAAATCACACTTAATGACCTTTAAATAAAAACTTTATTTTTCTTTATATTCTAAATCCTATCGGGTAAATCTAGTATCTTTGTCACTAACACTGTGAACACACACAAAAAAAAAAGGGTAAAAATTTGTTTGTTTCATAGAATTACTTATATAAGCATTGAATTACTTTTGTGAAACTTTTGATGATCAAAATTCAGCTAATTTTTCTATAAGTTTTTTTTATTCTTTTCCAACCTATCTTGAGGATGTGATTTTTTTTTTTACTTTGCTTTTGTATCTATTAATATTTTGTTACAAAATTTATATTAGTTTAATAATTTTATTTTCAACACAATAAAATAAAACGTTTTCTCTCAAAATAATTTTTATTTCATTTTTAGACATAAAACTCATCCTTACAGTCTGTGATTCTATCGAATTAATTCTCTCAAAAATTAGTTCTTCTCCATCTCAGTCAAACACGTACTAAATTAGTTCAACTATTTATCTAAAATTAATTACTAATAATTTTTTATTCACAATGTATCTAAGTTAAATTTAACAATAATGGCTCTATAATCTTTTAAGGTTAAATTAAAGTTTTAATTCTTATAATTTTCTCTGACTGCTTATATGTTTTTTTTATTTAAGAAAAAATATAAATTACTTTCTTCAACTTTGAGATAATTAAATTTTATTCCCTTCAACTTTGAAAACTTAAAAGTCAGTTCTTAAATTTTATAAAATTTGAAAATAACACTCAAAATTTATAATCATCTTTCAATTAATTAACTATTTTATCAAATTATATAATTTTTTATGAATTTTTTAAATAAGAATCAAAATATTATAAAATATTAATTCATTTTATTATTTTTTGGATTATTGTTTTGAACCTTATATACAAGTATTTAATTAAAATTCTTTATATATAATTTAATTTTTATTAATTATATAATATAAAAATCATGTATAAAAATAGTTAAAAATACTATAAAATTTATTATTTAAAAACTATATAAAAAATATATAATTTGATAAAATAATTAGTTAAGTGGATGCGATAGGTGTTAATTTCAAAATTTGTAAAGTTTAAAAAGGTGATTTCCAAATGGGGTAATATCTAACCATCTCAAAGATAAAGGGGTAAATTGTATTTTTTTCCTTTCATTTATAATTTAATATTTAAAATTTTATTTCTAATTAATTCCTACCTACGTCAATTCTAACATTTTTGTCCATAAATTTTTAATATACATAATATTTATAAACTCATATAGTTATATTATGATACAACAATAAAAGGCTCTCATTGAAATGAAAAATTATTGCAATAATTTATAAAAAAATATTTAGATATATAAGTTCTGTTTATTATGTTTTTGTAAAATTTAGCTATAAAAATGTTAAAGTGAGAAAAGTGTTTTATTTATTCAATATTAAATATGAAAGTTTCAAGAAAACATCTTCCTCTATTTCAAAAGGAATTTGCTTTCCTCTTGATAATAACAATTACAAATCTACCTTTTAATATTATATTCATACTTTATATATAATATCCCTTATCACTCTATTTATCAATTCAATACTATTTAAGACTCTTGGACACTTTTTTATACTCTAATTTTTACATTCTCGACTTAGGTATTGGAGCACTTTTTCTCTATTTTATAGGTTTCCCACCAAGATTGAGATCTTCATGGTTTTATTACCTTTACAACTATAACTTTAGGTATTATTTTTTTAATCATTAATATAAGTAACATATTACTCATTCATCAATATATATAAATGATATTTTCTTATGGAAAATATTTTTCATGGAAACACATGAAACCATAAAATGAAGTTGAATTTATTAGAATTGAAAATATGCATAATTCCTTCCCTTCATAAGAAAAAGAAATGAAAAGAAGAAAACATGCATAATTGAAGTTTTGATTTATAGGTGGCATTTGATTTGTAATATATTTCTCACACTTTCAAAAATATTTTAAGGAAATATAAAATTTTCATATTTAATTCAAATTTTAAAAAAATTATTCTTGAAAATGTTTTAATTTAACACTTCTCCGAAATATTTTCACAAGGAGTTGTACATCCTACAATTTGATAATATGTGAATATTTTAGTAATATAAAAAGATTATTTTTACCCACCCTTCCGTTAAGACTATATCACTTTTAATACCTTATTTTATTATCATATACCATGGTTAACTATTATTCATCACTAGCCACCATTAAGTACTAGTAATCACTATTGCTATCATCTATCATCTATCATCTATCATCAATCACCATACATTGTTAGTGATTGCATTTGCCAATGACCTTGGTCGACCGCTTATCATTAGTGATTATTATCCTTGGTGATATTTGTTAACCATTATTTGTTGCCAGCCACCACTTACTATTGGTAATTATTGTCACACCACACCATTGTCAATGAACTATATCAATCACTTATTGCTGACTAGCACCATTGTCAATGATCGCCATCACTATTACTCATCACTGGTAATTGCTATTGCTATTACTTATTATTGATAACTTCTATTAGCTAGCACCCATCCATTAGTGACCATTGTCAATAACCTTTTATTATCATTTATCACCATTGATCATTTAATTTACAATAAAAATATTTGTGATAATTTAATAATATTTAAAATATATAAATTAATTAAAAAATAATATTATAACATTCTTAGTAATATTTTTTATTGAACCAAACCTAATAATATCATATTCTTGAGAATTAAATTCTCAAAAATTATATTTATAAGAATATTAATATTTTTAGAAAAATATAATTTCGTGAACCAAATACCACCATAATTTTTTTTGTCCTAATAGGCAGGTGCTAACACCTCCTAAATTTAAAAAATCTTTAAAATGCATGTATGCAAATCACTTCAATGATTAATTGAATAAATTCAAATTTAAAATGAATTAGATTTTATTTATTCAATTTTTAATGATTAAATATTAAATTAAGCAAAAATTCATTGAATTTGTTTGGCAACTGCTTTTATTTTGATGAAATTTTTTGAATTAATATATTTAACATTATATATATATTAGGATAATAATTGGCTATATATGTGTGTGTGTCATCATTTATAGATTTGGTATATAAAATTCTTAAAATCAAAATAATGGATAATTTTGAAATTCTATAAAATTTTAATATTGTGTAGTAAAATTTTAAATTTATTGATTAAATGCACTCTTTATAATAAGAAACTATTCAAGTATTGTAAATTTAGTACTTGATAAATGTACCACTTAAATTTTGAAGTTAAATGCTTTAATATTATCAAATACATCATAAATAATATTGTATTTTCTTCTTTTTGAAGAAAGAAAAACAAGAAACCAGTTAAAAAATGAAAAGAAAGAGATAGTGAAAAAATAAAGTCTGTTATCTATTTTTATTATTTACTGAAAATAACCATTCAATATAATAGAATTCAGTTAAGCACAATTAAATTCATGTAATAATTAATTTCGGGTTTGAATTTCACAAACTCAATAAATTTGGGTCTGATCTCATTTATTTTTATTAAATCGAACTTAAAAACTTAAATAAGCAAATATTTGGTTCAATTTTGACTGTTTAACAATGCAAATATTCCATGATATCATAAAAAAATTTTAACAAACAATCCGCCTCTTCTAAAATACGCCTTACCCTGTGCCCTGACTAATTCATAATACTCACATATGTAAAAAATTTGGCCCAAATTAATAATGTAACGAAAGTTACAGTCACAAAATTACATGTATTTCTATGTAAATTTATGCCCCGCTAATTTTGTTAAAACTTCAAGTATAGTTACGCGTATCCCTTAAAATATTTCCATTACCATTTTCAAACTTTACTTCCTCTTAAATATTATTTTTTCCATTCCTTTTTAAATTTTGTTTAAAATTAATGCACAAAAATTAAGAAAGACAATAAATATCTTTAATTTTAAAAGAGATGGATTTTAATTTACTAATATATTCTAATAAAATTAATTGATAAATAAAATTGTTGAACAATTATTAAGATGGTAGATATAATATTTGAAAAATAATAATAAATAGTATGTTGGATTCTTAATACAGTAGATAAATAAAAATAATTTTTTTCTCTTAAGCCAATAAATGTTATCTTGGAGCAAAATACATTTGTCTTTATCCAAAAAAAGAAAATATTTAATCATAAAAAGAAAATATTTGAAACAAGGAAAAGCTTATACAAGCAGATGGTATGAGCTCTTGAAATGAACATTCCCGGTGGATGTTGTTCTGATATTTTAATATTTAGAAACCACATGTTGATTATCTTTATCCAAAAAACTGAGCCAAATGAGGAGCATCACATATTATTATATTATAATTATAATAATTGGTGCGCACGTCTTCCGACTTCCAGCATGTAGGTGTTGGGTGAAATCATCGTAAAAATGACAAGGAGTTCAGTGTGATTCCTGTACACTGTATGAATTAAAGTATTAATGTGAAAATCAGTATCATTTCTAAATTAAGTAAATAATTTCGTATTAAAATTCTTCGTATTAAATTTTTTTCCTACACAGCATGAGTTCAAGAAAACCATAATTCCCCTACATTAACATATGATAAACCTTAACACTATTTCCAGATAATTAATCGTGTTTTCCTTCCAACAACGTCGAAGCTGATAATATCCATGGCTCGTTGGTTCAAGTTCGATCGGTGTAGTCAGTGTAGTCTCACTAATCTTATAGCACCTCGTTAAGGATATCACTTCATTCTAAGGAAGTCTTCGTCTTGCTGGGATTTTGACATAATTTTTTTTTTATCAAACAAGATTATCACTTAATTTTATCTTCATCTTATTTAAATTTAAATTTTAATTAAATAAAAATTTAAATTAAATTTGATAAATATTATTATTTAATATCATGATCAAGTTAAACTTATTTTTTTTATAAAGATTTTGGATTGTAAATACTTTATATTATGCAATATTTGTTTGTGAGATCAGAAAGTTTCTATTTGTCACCTTGAGGATTAACTTGAAATCTTATAATTAACTTTTATTTTTTTTATGAAATTATTGAGAATAAAAAGTATATATATTGTAAAATATTTTTTGATGCAATTGGAGTATGAGTTTGAAAGTTTTTATACTGTTTGTATTTATTTATTCAATGGGTTTGTTTTTCATTTTTGTCCTGTAAGTTAAAAGTTGAATTATGTTAAATTTCTTGGTGTTCTGATTTTATTCTTTTTTAATTTTAATTTATAACAATACCTTTCTCATCATCGCAACATCAAATGAGAAAGTTTCTCAACACATTTTCACTCTCACTTTTAAACCACATTCCCCTATGAGATTATTAACTTCACCATCAGAAGGGCTTATGACGGACCCTAATCTACCATTCTTTAACAATCTTTTCATACCTTATAGATCTTCTTGAAGACCAGAGATTCATCCGAATTAATTGGGAGTTATAAGAAGTAATTAATTTTTTATTATAAAGTTTAAAAAGGAAATTATTAAATTATTGCCTAAAAATTTTAACACACGGTAATTTAGTACTGAAATTTTTTTTATTGATTTAATATCAATTTTAAAATTTCACTCTAAACTAATATTGGAAAAAATTTACATCAATTTACTACTTAAAAATATAGAAAACTTTAAATAAATATATAAAATTTTAAAATAAATATTAAATTAATTTGAAATAATTTTTAATACTAATTTGATACCCACCATTTTTTTTAAGTGGTAATAGGGCAAGGTTTAATTTAATATGTTTAATATTGATCACACTCATGCTTTCTTAGCCGACGTCAGACCAAGCTAACTACAAAGTCGTATTAAATTCCCACCAGCAAAAACATAATGTCAACTGGGACACTGTCTTCAACTTAATGTTCTCAATTTTCAACTTAACTATAGTCCTTTTTTTAAAGGGTTTATGTAAAGAGCTTAATTTCTTTGAAGAACAACCCCAAATTTTCAAAGAAACTGAGGAATTTCTTTTAGACACATAAATTGGGTTTTATAAGCATTAATAATGCTAGAATACAACTTGGATATCATTTATAATTTCCCTTGCAAATACAGATAAACTAATGTAAGTTAATTACACTTACCCATGAAGAGTTCCCTCAATTTCTTTGAAAAAATTGAGGATGTAAATTTAGGGGAAAAAAGATAGATTCAGTAAAAAAAATTATAAATTCTTAAATATACGATTGTATATTTCTCGATCTTTTTGAAATTGAAAAAAATAAAAAAATAAGAAATTGAAAAAATTCATATTTTTTTATGTTTTGGCATCGATGTGATTTATTTAATTTAAATTAAATTATACATGCAATCAATAATAATATAATTCTCTGTTTAATTTCAATTTTTAATGGATAATCTACTTTACAATTAGGAAGGCAAAAGAAATTACGATGAATGAATATTGTTAATCTTCCTCTTCAAAGCTGAATTGCTATTAGAACTACCAAATTGTGTGGGTCCTAGACTGTAACATTAAATTTTGTGCTATGTCTTATTCATGTGTTTTACATGCAGAGATATCAACCAATCTTGACCATAAATTTAATGGTCAATTTGCTTTTAGTACCACGAATCTCGTTACACAACATCAATTCATAGTCTTTGCCAACCAATAATTTTTTTTTTAAAAAAAAAGGCATTGTAATAGCTTAATCTGCCATGACTTAAAAAATTTGAATGAATATCCTAAACTTTCTCTGATTTTTGACAAAAATGGAAGTATAAGGTTTAGTACCTCTGTTGTTGTATTTAAAAATAAAATAATTAATTTTATTAGAAATATTATATGGATTAGCATTAATCAATTATTGAAATATTTATTTAAGTAATTAGTTTTATATTTTTAACATTAAGCATAGAACAGATTGGGCCCTGTGTTTAATGTGTATGATCCATGATAGGTTGGATCATGCATAAGCCCATATGGGTAGAGGTCCCAACTTATAGCCCTTTAGTGGTCAGTAGTTTCCTATCACAAGTCTGACCTTAAATAGAGAGATTAGGGTTATTATTTGAACATACAGAAAATAAGGATTCCCACTGTTATAAATTTTTTCTCTCCCTTTTCTCTCTATCTTGATAACCTAAGGGGTCAAGTAGGTTGTAATTCTACTCATCATCATTCAAATCAGTCATGGCCTCATCAAATTATGCTCCAGGTACGTTCATATTTTATTATGATTAATTTCATATTTTTATGATTTTAATTTATACTTCCAACAATTGGTATCAGAGCATGTTGGTAATATGAATTTATGATTATAAGTAATTTTAATTATCTTGGCAAATTTATGAAATCCCTAATTTTTCGTTTTATTTTCATGCTTGAAATTGCTACAAATTGAGGACTTTTAATTTTGAAACAATGGATCTATTTTTCTTTCAATTAAATCTTGAATCCTAATGTTATATACATTGAGAATATTATTCTATGGTTTAATTGTATTAAAATTTTATGAATGTATTGTATTAAAATTTTGTGAATGTTGCGGATCGAAGTTTGGATTTTTCCAGAAAACATTATAACCATAGATCACAAAATTTGAAGCTTATCTTCTGAGTAATGCATGAATTGTGTTCTCAAATACATTAGGAATATTATTATATTATTTGATTGCATTAAATTCGTGATTTTGTGGATCAGTTTGAATTTTTCTTGGAAAATTTATGAATATAATTGTACGATTTTGAAAATTTTCCTTCTGTTTAATATGTAAATCTATATTAAAAATAGGTTAGATATAATTTTCTAGGATTAAAAAAAAGGGATAAAAATAAAATTTTGGAGCTTAAAACCCATTAATGGCGGAAAACTAGCCATGAAAACCGAACTGCACGAAGGAGGAAGATGAAATGTTGTTGCTGCCAGAGCACGTGGAAGCCACGTGTAAGCTTTGCGCGTGAACCAAACGCGCCAAATGACTGGACCCTATGTGAGCGCGTGTAATACATGCGCATAGAGAGCGTGAAAAATTTGCACCAGGTCAACTGACAGATTTTGGCCAGCTAACTGACATATACCACTGCATGTTGGCGTGTGAATTTCAAGCGCCTGAGCAGTTGACCATTTCTTTTGGAATTCAAGCCCACGCACAGGCCTAAGCGCGTGTGAGTGCGTGTATATTACATGCCTAGCTTTTGGACCTAAGTTTGGCCCCATTGTGTGGAATTTTATTTTCTACCTTTATGTTATTTTTTTTAGAGTTTTTTTGAGGCCATTAAATATTTATTTTAAATTTACTAAAGTTTATATTGTATGAAAATATATTTTACTGGTGGAATTTTGGCCTGAGAAAATTCATGGACATTCTTTATATTTTTTCTGAGCTTAGTGTGCTGTCACTTTCTCTAATTATAAGCATAGGTATATTAGATAAATTTTGAGCCCTTAATTATGTAATTTTGTACATATAAAGATACATAAAGCTATTTATTTCACACCAGTGATAAATTAGTGATAAAATAAGATTATTTTTCATAAAATACTGTCCTTCTGGGATTTTTAAGAGTACATTGCATTGATGATGGATACATCCTATCGGTGTGACATTGTTAATATAATTTTAGGGTTTAAACTCCTTAAAATAGGCATGCAGTAATTATAATATTTCAATATTTCTTGTACCCTATCGGTATGGCTATATTGATTACAATTTTTATGTAAACTCTTGTATAAGTCAAGTCATATGGTACATGTAATTTTGATACCACCTTATTAAATAGTTGTTTGACTGATTTGTTTAAATTGGAAATCTTATGTTATAATTATGTTGTTCACACATAATTAATAATTTCCCAATTCTGTTGCATCAGTCTCGGCCTTTCAATAACTATTTGTGGTAAGGACTCTTAATGGAATAAACTATAATAAATGGAGAGAGTCTTTAAACATGTATCTGACAATATCTAAGCAGAATTTGGCTCTTTGAGAACTGAAGCCAGCTAATCTATTACCTGAATCTAGTGCTGTAGATAAGACTTATTACAAACAATGGTATAAGTCAAATCAGATCTATTTAGTAGTAATTAAGTTCACTATTGAAAAGGGAATTAAAGAGAATATCCCAGATAAGGACACTATTATGGAGTACATGAAAGTTGTTGAAGAGAAATTCAATTCTACCCATTTAACTTTAGTGTGTTTTAAGTCTAATAAACTTGAAATATCTTCTGGATTTTGGTGGTTAGATTCTGGTGAAACTGTTCATGTTACAAATTCTTTAAAGGGGCTCAAGAACCAGTAAATCCCAAATAAGAGAGAGAAAAATGTCTTAGGAGTAGCAGGTAGTAAGGTTGAGGTTCAATACATAGGATCAATTTCCTTATGTTTGTCATCTGGACATATTTTGGATCTAAATAATGTTATTTATGTACCTTCTACCAGAAGGAATTTGATTTCTAATTCTGTTTTGGATAATTGTGGTTATTCCCTTTGGCAAGGAAGTGGAAAGATTGAGATTCATAGTGATTTTGCTATTGTTGGTAATGTCACCTTACAAAATGATCTATATGATTTGAATTTAAAAGATCATCCTGTTGTATTTTCTGATATTCCCATCAATGCTATAATTAAGCATAAATAACTTAGAATGAGTTAGAATTCTTCCATTTATTGGATCAATTTTAGGCCATTTTTCTAAAGAGAGATTAGAAAGATTGGTAAAACAAAGGTATGTTATTAGATCTAGATTTCTTAAATTTTGAAATCTTTTCGATTGTGGGATTGTAAAGTAAATATGAGACCATATAACCCCTAATTGAAAAAGTTAGACTCTAGATCAATTAGTGGATTCTTCATTAGGTTTTGAATTAGATCAAGGGGTTATAGATTTTCTTATCCCACTTATAGTACTAAGATAATTAAGTTTGATTGGACATTTTTCTTTAAGGATGGCTTAGATAGTGGGAGTTCGATGCTTGGGGCTATTAATTTACATGATAAGGCCACCATTCTGTCTATACCTATTTTAATTCCTTCACCATTAAAGGAGATAATATTGACAGTCCAGTTCATATAAATAAAGATCCTTATGTTGAAGAACCTAATCAGCTAACTATTAAGTTCAGACGAACTCAAAGGGTTTAGAGACTTGCAATATCATATGACTATATTATGTACTTGAAGGAATTTTAATAAATTTATTAGAGTAATTTTGTCATCTTAGTGCTTTATGTTGATGACATTTTGTTAGCTAGAAACTCAGTTAATTTAGATGAGTCAAAATGCATGTTATCATGTCATTTTGATATTTAGCAAAACATCTTTTATTTTAAAATTTAAATCCATCGTGACAGAACTCATAGTATTTTAGGTTTGTACCAAGCCAATTTGATTGAATGGATGCTTGAAAGATTTAAAATCAATACATGTGCATCTAGTCCAATGCCTACTTAGAAAGATAATATGTTATCTCAATCATATTATCCTTAAGCTGATATTGAAAGGGCTGAAATGGATAAGATTTCTTATGCTTCCACTATTAATAATCTTATGTATACACTGGTCTGCATTCGTTTAAATATAGCTTTATGCTATTAGTGTGCTTGGAAGATTATCAAGTAACCCTAGGATGGATCATTGGAGAGTGACCAAGATAGTAATATGTAGTATCTTTAAAATACTATGAATCATATATTGACTTGTAGATAATCTAATTTACTTGAAAGTATTGGTTATTTAGATTCTGATTATGCCTTGTACATAGATGATCGTAAGTGAACATCTAGATACATCTTTATAATGTTTGGAGGAGTTGTTTCATGGGAAAGTGTTAAAACAAACACTTACAGCTACCTTAACAATAGAAGCAGAGTTTATCACATATTATGAGGCCACTTGACAGGCTGTAAGGTTGAGGAAATTGATATTTGGCATGCAATTAATTAATTTTATATCACGATCTCTACCAATTTTATTGCGATAAGGCTTCTGCTATGTGCTTTTCTCAAAACAATAAGAATTCTAGACATATTGAATATTTTTTATGATAAACTCCTGTTTGTTAGAAAGAAAAGATTGCTGAATTTCAGACTCACATTAAACATAGCCCTAGTGGAGACATGCAAGGGATCCATTGACTTAAGGCTTACCTATAGGAGTATTTAAAATTAACTAACTCATATGAGTCTTGTTAAATTTTTATAAAGCCTTAGTTTAGTGGAAGTCTGAGATATGCTTATTTTATTTTGTAAATATTTGTGACCAGTAATTGCTCATTTTGAAACATTGGTGATATGTTTTATACATATATATAAATCATTTGCTTCCCTATCGGATTCAATGATTTTAAGTTGTTTCTTTTATGAGCTGTGGTCAAAAGATTAACTTTATATATATATATCAAGTTCCTTTGGGATTATGAGACATTAATTTAACATTGCTTGTCTCCCTATCAGATTCAGTGATTCTGTATGGTCTCATTCTACTTATGCAATCATTGCTCAGTAACCTTATATATATATATATATATATATATATATATATATATATATATATATATATATATATATATATATATATATATAGTTCTTTGGGATTATGAGACATTAATTTAACATCACTTATTTCTCTATCGGATTCAGTGATTCTGTATGGTCTCATTCCAGTTTTGTAATTGTCACTCAGTTTGGATATTGAAACATTGGTAATATGTTTTATACATATATAAATCATTTATTTCCCTATCGGATTCAATGATTTTAAGTTGTTTCTCTTCTGAGCTATAGTTGAAAGACTAAACGTTATTCTGTTCCTTTCAGATTATGAGACATTATATCACTTGTCTCCTTATCGGATTTAGTGATTCTGTGTGGTCTCATTCTCTGAATTAAGTTTATAACTTAATGTATAACTAATTGCTTAATTATTGATGTTTTAATTATTTCATATAATTAATTAATGCTATCCAAGTGGGAGATTGTTGTATTTAAAAATAAAATAATTAATTTTATTAGAAATATTATATGGATTAGCATTAATCAATTATTGAAATATTTATTTAAGTAATTAGTTTTGTATTTTTAACATTAAGCATAGAACAGATTGGGCCCTATGTTTAATGTGTATGATCCATGATAAGTTGGATCATGCATAAGCCCATATGGGTAGAGGTCCCAACTTACAGCCTTTTAGTGGTCAGTAGTTTCATATCACAAGTCTGACCTTAAATAGAGAGATTAGGGTTATTATTTGAACATACGGAAAATAAGGATTCCCACTGTTTTAAATTTTTTCTCTCCCTTTTCTCTCTATCTTGATAACCTAAGGGGTCAAGTAGGTTGTAATTCTACTCATCATCATTCAAATCAGTCATGGTCTCATCAAATTATGCTTCAGGTACGTTCATATTTTATTATGATTAATTTCATATTTTTATGATTTTAATTCATACTTCCAACATCTGTTTCATATTAAATTTAAGAGCATTAATTGCAAAAATTAAGTACAAAAAATGATTTCCATTAATTATATGGGAACTACCTACTTTCATTTCTTAGTTATTTTTATATCTTGTGTGATGTGATTGTGGTATAGATAAAATTTAATAATAATATCATTGAATCTACATAAATTTACTGTTATTGTATTGTACTAATAAAAATTGTGTTGTGACATATGTGATTAGAGCACTTGGATATAAGAGAGAGCAAATCTAATTGGCGAACTCATACTTGCTTTCTAGATTTACCTTATATGAATGTTTCATTATTAAATTTCAAATTTATTTCTTTATATTTTATTTGTATAAATTCTCAAGTTGTTGAGTTACCATCACCACCTCAAAACTAGACTCTTGGGATCTTGCTTGATAAGGCAATAGATAGCAAAAAAATATTTTAATGTAAATGTTTTTTAACCTTATTCTGTATAGAATTAAGAGTAAAAGGATATATATTTATTCTTTTTTAGATTGGTTAAACTAATTTATTCCTCAAATTTGGACGTATTATAAGTAGATATAACTGCTTCTATAATTGAATTGTAAATAATGAATGAAATCCTAATATTCATTCTTATTGCACAATTTCTTTCCATAATAATCCATATTTGTTATAGTATTTTAATAAATGAAGTAGGTTAGGTCCATAGAAATCAAATCATTAAGTTCTATGTCTTTAATAACTAGAATTAGGTCGTCACATGTATGGAAAATGTTCACATATATAAATGAAATTGAATTCATTAGAATTGAAAATATGTATAATTCTTCTCCAAACCCTCCCTCATCCCTTAAATTAAAAAAAAAAAAGAATAAAACATGCATAATTGAACTTTTGATTTATATATATTTTTTTATCTTAGAGTGACTAATCCATAATACTCACAAAAAATTTAATTTGAATTTAGGATGCAATGAAAATTGCATTGACAAAATTACTATATTTCAATATAAGCGTGTGCCCCCCACTAATCTTGTTGAAACTTCAAGTATAGTTATGAATATCACTA
This sequence comes from Sindora glabra, assembly GCA_020226215.1. Lineage (NCBI taxonomy): Eukaryota > Viridiplantae > Streptophyta > Magnoliopsida > Fabales > Fabaceae > Sindora > Sindora glabra. Next base: position 56,637,969 of record CM035235.1, on the reverse strand, counting down.
AAATTATTTTATTAATTTTTAAATTTTACTTTCATTTAAATATTAAAACACATCTAAATATTAAAATATAGTTATCTTTACTCATCCACTGTCACTGATGAAAGATAACATCTGCTAAAAAAAATGCATCTAAAAGTAAAAGCTCTAACAACAAATCTAATTATAATATATATTCGAAACAAGGAAAGCCTTATACAAACAGATAGGATGAGCTCTTGAAATGAACATTCCCAGTGGATGTTGTTCTGCTATTTGAATATTTAGAAACTACATATTGGTTATCTTTAGCCAAAAAACTGGGCCAAATGAGGAGCATCACATATTATTATATTATAATTATAATAACTGGTGCGCACGTCTTCCGATTTCCGGCATATGAGTTCAAGAAAACCGTAATTCCCCTACATGAACATATGATAGACCATAACATTGTTTCCAGATAATTAATGGTGTTGTCCTCCCAACAAAATCGAAGCTGATAATACCCATGGCTCATCGATTCAAGTCAAATCTGCCGAACCTAAAAGAGTCTTCATTCTTACTCTCTTGCATTATTAACATAAGTTGTTAATAGAATCCTTGAAGGAAAAATTGTGGAGAAATTTAAATTAAAAAGTCATAATAAGATTTTTCACTAATTATGAAATACCATTATTTCCATTAATTATGGAATACCATTATTTTAAATTAGATTTGTGCGATTGTTATAATCTTTTTAGGATAATTTTTTTCTATAAATTGTATGTAAAGCTCTTCTTGTATATTTAAAAAAAATATATAAAAAGTGATATCTTTTCATCATTGTATCAAAGTGTAGATTTTAGGATTTTATGAGACCATTGAGAGTGATAGAAGAACATTTTCCCTTAATAGAGAGTTTTCAAGGAGAGAATTCAACTTTTCCAAACTTGACCTCTAAAACATTACAAATGTTGAATCAGAGACCGACTCCTTTGAGTCATGAAATTGGTGCAATAATGATAGGTATCAAGCTATATGGTACCAATTATGACCTTTGGTCCCAAGTTATTAAGATGTGTATCTCAAAAAAAGACAAACTAGGATATATAAATGGGGATCTTCCATAATTTCAAGAGAATGATCTTAATTTTAGAAAATGAAGGATTGAAAATGCAACGGTGAAAGGATGATTAATTAATTTTATGGATCTAAAATTGATTAGTAACTATATCAGATCTTCAACATCCAAAGCTATGTGGGATGCTATTGCTACATCATAATTTGATAGTACTAATACATCACAAGTCTATGATTTTAAGAGGAAGGTGATGAGGCTTAAACAAGGCAAAGGATTGTCACAACCTATACTGAGGGCATGTGATCGATGTAGGAAGTAACTACAAGTGATCACCTACTAACTTTTCTTACACTATATCCCATGCAATATTTCACATGTAAGTATGTTATAATTTTGAAGAGTATGTCGTTTTTCAAATTTTAAATATAAAATATATTGATGAACCATATACAAGGTTACTTCAAATGTCCTAATACTTACCTTGGCCCAAGAGTTCATAAGTAGACTCATTTTCATCTTATCCGATGGTAACTGAATGCCTAATAAGGAAAAATCCCCAAGGAAGATGAAATAGAAAAAAGGAATGAGTGAGTTTCTTTAAAACTTAGTTAGTAAAACATTCAAGAATCATTAATACTATAATTAGATTAAAATAAATCACAAATCCTACATTCACCAACATGAGTCCATATTCGTTCATTGCGACTAACTTCCACTATAATTAACAACCACATTTATGTGCCTTCGTTAGAGTAAAAGAGGTGGTTTCCTTAATAAATAACTTGTACAATAAAGAAATAGAAATGGACTTGCACTTCATTGGGTCATGGTCATGAGCATATCACACATTTATTTATTTTCCTTTTTTTTTTCTTCGTTGGTTTGCATCAACCTAAACCATAAAGGTAGATGCCTTCATAAAGCAATTACATAAATATTTATAGTTTCACAAATTCAACCATTGCATCATAACAACATTAAGCAATATGGAATAAAAAGGAAATTTCAATGGCATCAAGCAACAATGGCATTAAACATAAATATCAAACACATTTTAAACAAAACCAGTACGCAAGTAAGGCCACAGTGACTTACCTTTTTAAACAAAACCTAAAACCTAACCTTCAAGGTTTCGCGGCTTATTAGAACTTGATTATGTGACTTCATTTCCTTTATCAACCTAAACATAGTCTACTTGATCGCTTTACTCTTCATTATCATCATTTGAAGTTATCTACTCTCAACTCATATGAATAAGGTAAAATACTATTTGATTCCTAAAGTATATGATATTATAATGAAACAAGGTAATAATAGACTATAGGTGTCCAAAGAAAGAAGAACTTTGGCACCAATAGTCGACAACAAAAGGGTTTTATAGCACCCTAAAGTTATTTATAAAGTTACTTAGTTAATTTATTAGTCATTAAGTTGGTTCAAGGTTATAAACTTACTCTTTTGAATATTTCAATTTTTACCTTTAAATAATATTTTATAAATAATTCAAAAATTACAAATTTATTGTCCATAAAACTTATTTTATATGAGAGTAAACTCAAATAGCTTTCCATAAATTATTTAATTACTTAAAATGATTGAGATATTAAGGAGTTATGACTTTTACAAGTTAGTATAAAAATTTCAATTTCTTCACAATCAAGAATTTCTAACCATTATCCACTATTTTAGTAATGTCTTAAAAATATACATAAAATATTAATATAAAATTAATTCTATTTGAAAATAAATTTAATTATCTTTTCAATGATAAGTGATTTGCTAAAAATAAGTGTAAGACGAAGAAGTTATAATCTTTCAAAGTTAATTTAACAAATTTGTCCTAACATAATCAACTATAAAATTCCAAATGCCATTCGAAACCTCTATAATCAATTATATAGTTAATTACAAAATTTTAAAAGTCACATAGTTGATTGTGACCATGAAATCTGCAAATTTCCTATGAAGTCATTGTTCTTCTACCCTTAAATTCATCCAAACTCATTTGTTACTCAATCAATCCATATCAAATCATTAGTATACACTTATCATAGATTATTTAAGCTATATCCATCATTTGATCAAACCAAATATCACTCAAAAGCACATTTCCTCAATATTATCTTCAAAACCTAAAACATAAAGTCAACTAAATAAAAACCATTTAAATTGTCAAAATAATGTGAGATTGCTCATTCACCTATTATAAAGCAAGTTTTGAAAAGTTAGATTTATTATTTCTCTGCTCTAATTAACCAAAATTGTGAAGATTTCAAGTTAAGATTTAATTTTTCCCCTTTTAAGTTATATACTCAAATCTCTCCATATTCAAAGAAAAACATAAAAAAATCTTGTTATTACAAAGGCTATTGTGTTAGTATGAAGGATTTGAGAAGAAATTTCTCTCAATTAACTTAATTGATAAAGATTATGAAGAAGGAAAGAGGAGGAGATAAACAATGCAAGGAAGGGATGAAGTTGGATTAAGGAAAAAACAAGGAACAATGCCCTCATAAGTTGATATTTATATTTGTCTGGGTAAGGGCATTTTCAAAAAAGAAAGCAAGTTATGTTTTTAACTCATCAATTGTCTCCCCTGAGCTATAATTGACTATACCATTCCAAAGTATAGTTCAGATGGTTGTGATCAACTATATAGTTGATTATTACTTTTTTCACCAACACTAATTACCTCATAAATCTTTACAACTTTGAACCATTCTCATATTAGCATATATCATTAAATTTTTTTGCTAACCATATTTTTTCCATGCATTCATACTTATTTTTAAACATTCATAACCTTTAATTTTCTACTCAATACATTTTCCCTTAACTGGTTCTTCTAAATTTCTTATTTCTAGCCTACTTAATAATTTATGTTTGCTTACATAAAAGTTTTTATTCAAGATTTATTTAGTTAATGAATTCCTTTTTCTTCATCTATCTCACCCTGAATCTTACCTCAAATTTCATTCAATTAATAAAATTTCCTAATTTGTGTTTATATCTTTTCACCATAATCTATCAATTTCACTCAATTTCTTTACATTGTAATTATTTTACTAGAATTAATTAGTTATTCCTTTTTTTAAACATATATAAAACCCTTAAAAATTTAAAATTCCTAACAAAGGTGTAATAAGGATCTATTGAAACATACTACAACAATCTTCAAGGCCTCTAAGAAGAAATTGATTTTTACTGCCTAAATCCAATGAAATATGAAACTGATATTACAAAAATATAACTTTGTTATCTAGAAGGATAAAGTTTATACTTTCCTAGGTATACTAGATGATCAACTTGACAAGATTTAAGGAGATGCACTTTAGATTCAACCTTTCCTTATAGTGGAGTAGGCCTATGCACTTCTATAAGGAAGTTCTATGACAAGTAGTGATGCTAACAAAAGGAGATGGATATACCACACATAATGCAGTTATGTTGTCAATAGGATGACAAAAATCATAGCAACAACTCTTAGTTTAGATTTTGCCTAATAGGAAGCCTAATACATTGACAAAGTTAAAGTTACAAGGAGATGGAAGAGGTTGCACAAATTATGGGAATATGAAACATACTAAACACACTTACTTTAAGCTACATGGAAATAAAAAATGGTGGCATAAACTTAACAAAAAAAATAGAAATGTGAAGCTAGTGCAAGAGAAAATAATGCCTAAGTTGCATTCCTGAACACTGAACTTAGCTATCCCCTATACCATAATAGAATTTTTCTTTGGCTATTATATCACAAGAAAACACCTCTTATACTGCTACAAACAAATCTATAGCTTTAAATGATTCAAGTAACTATGATTAGATTATTAATTTAGGGGCAATGGATTACATGACATTTAATTCACAAGACGTTGTTAAAACTACTAAACTAAAATGAATATATGTTATTAATGCTAATAGAGTGACATGCCCAATTACAAAATCTAGAAGAATGGCACTTTCACCTTTTTTTTTTTACTCAGTCAAATACTTTATGAGTCATATATATTTTGAACAGGTTATTATCCATAGGCCAAGTTATAGAGCAATTAAATTGTTATGTACTAGTATATCTAAATTTTTATCTATTTCAAAATATTTTTATGAAGGAGATTATTAGTTATGACACTAAAAGAGAAGGGTTGTATTACAGGGATGATTTTAATCATAGCTGGGTGAATATTGTGAGCTAAACTAGTGATCAAGAATGACAAATCTAATTGTGGCATCATTAACTAGGACATCCATCTTTTTCTTACTTAAAGTATTTGTTTCCAAGATTGTTCTCTAATCTATATGAGTCTATTTTTAAATATAAGACTTGTATTTTTAGCTAAAATTCATTGTATATCTTTTCCAATAAGTTTGAAAAGATGTAGAACACCATTTATATTAGTTCATTAAGATGTTTATGGTTCAACTCCTATTTTAATTTCATCAAAGGTTAGATAGCTTGTAGCCTTGTAGATGATCGCACACAAATAATTAGGCTTTATGTGTTAAAACATAAGAATTAGGTATTGGTAGTTTTTCATTCTTTTTATAATATGATTAAGACATAATTTTCTTCTAAACTCCAAATTCTCATATTTGATAATTGTGTAGAATATGACAATAAGGAGTTACCAGAATATTTCCAAGCACATTTTTTTTTTCATGAAACCACTTTTTCTTAAATACTACAATCAAATAGCATTGCAAAGAGAAAAAAGTATACATATTCTTGAAATAGCCTAAGCTCTTTTAATATCAGCATATGCACCCTAAAAATATTAGTTAGATGTAATTGTTGTTGTTTATTTTTAAATCCAATGCCATCTCAAGTCTTGAACTTTAAAAACTCTGTTACAAGCTCATTATGTGCCATTACCTTCTATCTTAATGCTTCTACCTAGAATCCTTGGTTATATTGCTTATGTTTACCTTTATAAAAACTAGCAAACAAAAATGGACCATGTGTTGTTTGATGTATGTTTCTAGGATATATGGCACATAAGAAAGGTTATCAATGCTATGATCCCATTAACAAGCATCTTTATACTATAATGAATGTGACCTTTTTAGAATTTAAAAATTTCTTCCTAAAACTAGATTCTTATTTTTCTCTTCAAGGAAAGGAATTATATAAAAAGCAAAATGTGAATAATTGGGAGAGTTAACCAAGTTTTGAGGATATCAACTTGGAGATAACTTAACCAATACTTATTTTGGTTGAAATTCAATCAAGATATAATGATATTCAAGATGATTAGAAGGCTTCTAAGGAATAGATAATAATGTTAACGAGATAGGAATGAGGAAATAATGGTTCTAAAACTAAAGGTGAATAAAAGCAATTTCCAACTGAGCCATAACAACAACTTGCTTTTAGCACTTTAGTACATCACTATTCTCTTGGGAATACTCTAGGGCTACAATCTCTAAATTCTTCTTCTAGCAATATTATAAATGATTCTATTAGCTATAGATTGCTTATCAAATATAACTATGGCAAACTAGCAAATTAATACTCACCAAACATTGGAGATAAGAAGACATAGTATACAATTGCTAACCATGTTTGCACCTAAAGATTGTCATCACCTCTCAAGCTTTTGTGCACAAGCTATTATTTAAGCATGTCCTGAATACTATACAAGAGGCCTTGAACAATCCTAAATGGATCCAAGCAATAATTAAAGAGATGACAACATTGCATAAGAATGATACTTACTCATGCTGCTACCTAAAGGAGGTTTAGGTAAGGAAATCTAAATTAGGAAGTTTAAATTGTAATTCGATTTTGACTAATCATGGAATACCATTATTCTAGGCTAGATTGTTTAATTGTTATAGTTTTTATAGAATTTTTTTTTCTATAAATTGTATGTTAAACTTCTCTTGTATATTAAAAAAGGTAAAAAAAGTGATGCCTTTTCATCACTACATTCTCCTATGAGATTATTGACTTAACTATAAGAGGATTTGCAATGAATCTCTATTCATCATTCTTTAACAATATTTTCATGCGTTCTAAGTCTTGACCTGATATTCATCTTGGATTAATTAGGAGTTATAAGAAGCAATTAATTTTTTATTATAAAATTTAAGAGGAAACTCTTAAATTATTATTTAAAAATTTTAATAGACAACAAATTGGTATTGAAATTTTTTTCATCAATTTAATATCAATTTTAAAATTTTACTCCAAACTAGTATGGAAAGATTTTTATTTGCATCAATTTAGTACTAAAAAAAATTCAAAGAACATTAAATAGATACCGAAAATTTTGGAATGAATATTAAATTAATATAAAAAATATTTTGATATTAATTTAATCCGGGCCAATCTTTTAGGTAGTAATTGGGTAAGCTTTAATATGTTTAATATTGATCACATGCATGCTTTCTTAGCCTCAGACCAAGCTAACTACAAAGTTGTATTAAATTCCCACCAGCAGAAACACAATGTCAACGGGGACGCTGTCTTCAACTTAATGTTCTCAGTTTCAACTTGATTACAATCCTTTTTTTCAAGGGTTTATATAAAGAGCTTAATTTCTTTTAGACAGATAAATTGGCCTGGTTTTATAAGCATTAATAATGCTAGAGTAGAACTTGGATTTAATTTATAATTTCCTTTGCAGTTACATATAACCTTAGCTTAAGTTAGTTACCGTTGCAAATGCAGAATTCTCTCAATTTTTCATATAGACTGAGGATGTAAATCTAGACTAGTTTTTTTTTTCCGTAAAATATAATTGTAAAATATTAAAATAAAAAATATTCTATTTATTTAATATTAAATATAAAAATTAAAAAAAAGTAATTTGTTCTATTTTTTAAAAAAAATTATCTTCTTTCACTACAAAATTTCTAAATATTAATTTTTTTAATCATCAATATTAATGACATATTATTCCTTGAGCAATACCTAGAGTTGGAGGCATATACAAATGATATTTTTATGTACAATATTTTCCGACGAAACAAATGAATCCTCAATAAAAGAAATATAAATATTAGAATACAAAATCTTGTCTTTTTGAAATTAAAAAATAAAAATTAATATAAGTAAGAAATTGAAAAAAATTCATGTCCTTTTTATATATCAAGATGATTTATTTAATTTAAATTAAATTTTACATGTAATTGTGTAAAAAAATTATGAATTAATAATAATATAATTCTCTTTTTAATAGATAATCTACTTTAGAAGGCAGAAGAAAAGAAATTATGATGAATGAATGTTGTCTTCTTCCGCTTGAAAGCTTGAGTTGCTATTAGAATTACCAAATTGTGGGTCCCACACCATAACATTAAATTTTGTGCTAACTGGCCATCTTATATCTTAATCATGTGTTTTACATGCAGAGATATCAGCCAATCTTGATCATAAATTTAATGGTCAATTCATAGTCTTTTCCAACCAATAAATTGAAAGAAAAGAAAAGCATAGTAATAGCTTAATCTTCCATGGCCTAAAAAATTTGAATGAATATCCTAAACTTTCTTTGATTTTAGACAAAAATGGAAGTATATGATTTAGTACCTTGTTTCATGGTGAACTTTGGGGGAGCGTTAGCTGCAAAAATTAATAACAAAAATTGATTTTCATTAATTATCTCTGAATTTCAAGGCGTAACTTGTAAAACTCACCAACGGAGACTGGCTTGCTTGCACAGATTTCATGAGTTTGAGTACTATAATGTTAGATGGACGAAAAGAAAAAAAAAATCTTTACAATGTTGTTGTTTTTAATATAAAAATAAATTATAACGTTTTTGTTGTTATTAAATTTGTAAATAAATTCCTAATTTTTTATCAGTAAAAAAACATATTTCCTTTCAGCTCACCAAATTTGCATAAATTTCACAAATTTAACAACCATGCCAGGAAATTGTACGTTAAATCCATTCCATTAATACTATAACTAATTAGATCTATCTAATCAATAATATTATATATGATTCAAAATTAAATTTTAAATATAATTTAACATATATCAAATAATATAAAACAATAAAATAAATTTATAAAATTTAATTTAATAAATATCAAATGATTTTATTTTATTTTATTTTCAATACTTACAATAACTCTACTGTCTAATTAAAGGAAAGATTTTTAATCCCATCGTAATGGCACAAATGTACGATAACACTAAAATATTGGTGTCACTACTCTTTTTTCATATTTTTGATAAATAGGACATCATTTTTTCCTTTTTGACGGACGTTAGGTGGCAAGCAACACAGGAAGGCCATCGAATCAGTAATACCGTATGGACTACGAGTGCAATCCGAAATTAGGCAAAGAGTATAAAAAATTTAAAATTTTATTTTTAATATATATAATATTTTTATTGACAAATTTTTTTCTCTCAATAAAATTATCTCCTAACAAAAATCCTTTCTAGGTTAATATATTTTTCACTCCCCTCTTGTTGCTCATAACTAGATGGATGTTAAAATTCAAAGAGTTATTTTTTTAAGTTAGTTTTGATAAAAAAATATTTTTTAAAAAAATAGTTATAAAATATTAAAAAAATGATTTATATTTTGAATATTTAATATTAAATATAAAAAATTTAATGAAAAATATTTTTTTAAAAAAAGGTTATTTTTATTACTTTCATCATTTTAAGTTTTCTTTGATCATAAAGTGTAAATACATATAATATTATACATTAAAAAAATGAGATTTGTCTAGTTGGAAAAAAAAAAGGGAAAAAAACGGAGACCGAAAATATTTGCCCGATCGAGGCTCTAAAGCAAAAATACTTCCCTGATTAAGATTTTTAAGCATCATATTTTATCCCACTAAAGTCTCATTTCAGGTTCATGAACAACAAGAACACAGCTTGCATGTCTTAATTCCACTCATCTTCTCACATCCATTGAAAATTTTGGCCATCTCTGCAACTGGGTCTTCCCTCTCTGATCAAATCACAATAGCAGCAGTCCCAGAAGGCCAACAACTTTTGTAGTCTTCAATTTTGTTCAAAGAATTCAACTTTTTTTTCCCCCTTATAGCATGGACGGAAAGTCTTCAAAGAAGAAGATAAAGTCCCCAATGCTTCGGAGGGAACGGGTTCAAACAATATCTAGCTAGCAACATTTTCAAATTCAAATCTGGGAAATAAAAAAGGTATCTTGTAAAAAGAATGTTGGGACCGTTGCTTTTTTTTTTTTTTTTTCCTCCCCTTCTTTCTTCGCAATGTTTGCCTTTGAATTGAAGTTTTGATTTGTGTTCATTTTCAGAAAGTTCAAAGGCGTGCTTGCTCAATTGCCTTTAGGTCTAATAATATAGCAGGACCATTCTTGGGCAAATATTGCTTTTTGGGCTTCCAGAAGACTGGAAAATTCAAGTTTTCAGCTTTTTCTTTTGATCTCTCTTTTTTCCTTTTCCCTTTTGATTTCAATGTAAGTACATTTTATATCATACAGCTTTAGTTGCCATCAAATTACTAAATTAGTTTGTTTCAAACTGATCATGAAGTACTGAACTTTAGAGCCCACAAAAAAAAAATAAATCTTGTTGTGAATCAGCTTTCATGGTTATTGTGTGCAGGTTTTGAGGGATTTGATCTCATTTTCATGAGCTAAGATGGGAAGTTCATCCAACTTTGATGAAAATTATGATGTAGGCTATCAAGCTTCACCTTCCTCTGTGGAACAGAATGATCAATCAGTGACAGGAACTCCACGAGGGTACTCCACGTTCAGTGGTGATTCCTTTGCATACTGCAGGACCAGTAGTTCAGAAACCTCAAACTTTTCAGAACCTAGAGATGACTATACCTATGTTAGTGAATCTTCACCTCCCAGGTGGCCGGGTTTGAAACTTAGAGCTAATCGAGCTGTTCTTTCAAGGCTAGGAATGAAGCAGATCAGGCAGTCATTGGAAGATAAACTTGATGACCGTGAAATCCTAGATGCAGGTTGGTTTGCGCGGCTTGTGTAGTTATATGTAAAAGTTTCCTTTCTGAATAAGTACGAATCAATAATAATATTCTTTATTTTTTGGGCATTTACAGAGCTTGCTATGATGAAGGAAAGATTTGCAAAGCTTCTTCTGGGGGAAGATATGTCAGGTGGTGGGAAAGGCGTCTGCACTGCAGTTACAATCTCAAATTCCATCACCAACCTCTATGGTAGTTCTTTTATAGAATCAATAAGATGGCCAAGAAATCATTGATTCTTGTCAAATTTGATGTTATTGAACATTTTTGGGAATTCTGCAGCTACTATATTTGGACAAAATTTAAAGCTGGAGCCACTGAAGCCTGAGAAGAAGGCTATGTGGAAAAGAGAAATGCATTGTCTTCTATCAGTGTGTGATTACATAGAAGAATTTGCCCCAACTGCTCAATATTTAGAAGATGGCACCATTGTGGAGGTGAAATTCTACAAATTCTAATAAACCAGGCGTATAGTGCTACTTACACTTCTTGCCATTCACAACTGCCTCACAACCCCACATGCCGCTAATTGTGTTATACTAGCCTCAACTTACTAGTTTGACTCAATTGCTCCATGATGTATAATGGGAGAGTTTGTGTATGATAAGAAGTACAATTAGCATTGTCCCTATAAATTTGGTGGAGTTTGTTTGGCATCTCTACTAGTATCTGATATGATTAGTAAATTGTCTCAGATGATGACAAGCAGACCGAGGTCAGATATTTATATCAATCTCCCAGCTCTGCGGAAGCTTGATTCCATGCTCATGGTAAGATAAGCCCATATTGGTTCTGGTATATGACAAATTTATTTCAGTCCACAGGCTTCATGGCTTATACACTTGAAAATTTCCTACAGGAAATATTAGATAGTTTTCATGACACTGAATTTTGGTATGCGGAGCAAGGGAGCATATCAGGGAATTCAGCTTGTTCGCATTCAGGCTCATTTCGAAGGATTGCTCAGCGAAAAGACGAGAAATGGTGGTTGCCAGTTCCTTGTGTTCTCCCGGGTGGCCTTTCAGATAAGTCAAGAAAGCACTTGAGAGACAAACGTGACTGTGCTAATCAAATTCATAAGGCAGCCATGGCTATAAATAGCAGTATTCTTGCTGATATGGATATTCCAGAAACATATATGGACAGTCTTCCCAAGGTTTGTCTCCATTGGTGATTCAATTGTTGCATATCATTTCTATTTCTGAATGTCTTGGGTGAAATCCCGCGCAGAATGATTTTGGATTTATTTACTGCTCTAATTCTGCTGAAAAATGACTCAAGATATGAAATTTGATCCATAAAGTAGGCGGCTTGGTATTTAGTCTTTAGTTTCATGAGCCTTTTCTGGAAGCTAACAATAAGAGTGCAAGTTTGTAAACAACAGAATAGTAAAATTTTATATAAGGTACTACTGGTAACATGCAAGTTTGTTGAGATTTTGTATTAATGATAAAACATTTTCCCAGGGAATAATTCTAAAAAAATCTAACCTGATAAAAAAAATAAATACGAAAACTTGTTTTGCAAGCCAATCAAAATATTGAATCAGGTAAGCACTTTCCATTCAATTTATTTTATGATAAATTGAACACACTTTAATCTGACTTGTTTTCTTCTCTTTTGAAATAAATTATACAGAGTGCAAGAACAAGTCTGGGAGATTCCATTTATCGCTATATGTGTACTGCAGAAAAATTCTCACCCGACCACCTTCTTGGCTGTCTCAATGTAAATTCAGAACATGAAGCCCTTGAATTGGCAGACAAAGTTGAAGCTTCAATGTACACATGGAGACGTAAAGCTTGTTTGAGCCATTCCAAATCATCATGGAGCAAAGTAAAGAGTCTCATGGCTGACAATGATCGAACTGACAAAAACTTCATGTTAGCTGAAAGAGCTGAGACTTTGTTGTTCTGCTTGAAACAAAGATATCCAGAACTTTCACAGACTTCCTTAGACACTTGCAAGATTCAATACAATCGGGTAAGTTTTGCAGTTTATACAATCTTGTAAGTGAGAGTGAGTGAATCAAAATGAGTATGATTAACGTTAGCATAGTCGAAGTCCATGTCATGATTATTAGTGGGAGTAAGTAAAATCTATGTTACAGTTATAAGTAAGAGTGAATGAATCAAAATGAGTATGACTAGCGTTAGCATAATAGAAGTCCATATCACGGTTATTGTGTGATGTTAAATACAAGATACAAGCATGTGTTGAAGCTTTTCTTTGATAACTTGAAGAGCTATGTTGGTTATAATACATGTGAAAAGTGATTCTCGCCCTCACATTTTTGTAATGGCGAGATCCACATATTTCTCTCACATTACAAGGTTATGATGGACTATTCATATATGCATAAAACATTTCTGCAACTTGAAGGAGCTCATGGACTAAGAATGAAAATCATTTGCTGCAGGATGTAGGGAAAGCAACATTAGAGAGCTATTCAAGAGTGCTGGAAGGCCTAGCATTCAACATTGTTGCTTGGATTGAAGATGTTCTTGTTGCTGATAAATCAATAAGAAGCCAAAAAATATAGAAAGCACAGCTAGGATTTTTCATGAAGATCTCAACACTCAAGATCTTCCATTCAATCACATTTTATTAGTCATAGCCCCAGAAGGAGGCAAGTGTTAGATAATTACTTGAAAACCTTTTCACTTACACCTGTATGAAGATGAAATCTTTCTGTATCATATGAGACAAGTAATGGCTCACATTATACATTATATTCTGTTAAACTAATTATCAAACACCTAAATTGTATAGATGCCTAGTTGCAATGTACTTTATTAACATCCTTAGCCCGGAAGAGGAGTGGGGTAGTTAAAATGAGTAGTCGTGCTTGCACACAATACATCACGCACTTTTGCACAATTTAAATCAAACTCGTGTGTTATCTGTTCGCATGGTCTAAATCAAATTCACTCCATCAAGACGTGGGGCTAAGTTTGATATAGATTGAGGGGAGTGTCTAACATGCACCATTGTATCATTGGATCTAACAATCTAGATTTATGGATCTGTATAGTACTATACAAGTTGAATAAAATCTAATGATTGAGGTTCATCGATATAAGGTGATACGTCTTAGTTTTTTCCTAAATTGAGTGTGACATATATGATGGGAGATGGAGTAAGTTATATCTACAAGTAGCATTTTTCAAGTAAAAAACATGTTACTTGAATTTGGGTCTATGTGCCTCCTTTTTAGTAAAAATGAACTGTGTATGCAGTGTATTGCATGCACAAATATTATTTTAAGCCATTAATCCAAAAAAGGACAAGAAGATTTCCAAAATGTACGGATATTCTGTTACATTCATGGAGTGAGGAGAAAATCCTTAGAATGCGAGAGATGGATATAGAAGTAAAAAGATTCAGCCTTTCTTTTATATCTTCATCTTCCCACTTCCTGTGAGGATTTTGTTCTTGCTCCGACAGTGTAATAGCCCAATTGTAGAGGAGGTCATGGGTAAATAATCAACGACCAACTTGGACAAAAATAAATAAATAAATAAGGAAAAATATAAATAAATCTCTTAAAATATAATTTAGTATCACATAATCCTCCTAAAATTTCAAAACATATAAATAGTCTCCCCAATGTTTTCAAAAAAGTAAAAATATTGAAATTTAAATGAAAGGAAATAAGAAAAGATAGAGATAAACTAGTTATGGTTATTATTTTTAGTACAATAAAGCAATATAAGTAGTTGAAAAAAAATAATTGAAACACATATTTTATTTTTCCAAATGCAGCTTAGTCAAATTTTAATAATTTATCCAAAATGCTTATATTATAAACATATTACAAAATCAATTTTGTTGTTAATAATTTATTTTAGTAAAAATTCCATTTAAAATCTAGTTAACAGTTATGAGTGACTTATATGTCTCCTTCCTAATTTTTTTAAAACTAAATTGTCAATTGTCAATTTTTTACCTTTTTGAAAATTTTACGGGAGTTATTTATAAGTTTTAAAACTTTAAAGAAATTACATGATATTGAATCGTATTTTAAAGGACTTGTTTATATTTTTTTCAAAAAAAAATGCAGAAAAGCTTTATTTCATCACCACTATGAGCTACAATATTTGTTAATTGATAAAGTCAAATTTTAGCATAAAATGTCTTGAGTAGATCACCTTAAAATATGCACGTTGAATGACTTCAAGGCAGACATGTGAGGCTCAACATGGATTCCCTTACAAAGACTGTTGGGAATGAGTCACTGAACCAGGCCTGGGGCCAAAATGTGATTTTGGCATTTTGGGAAAGGTAATGATATATGATATGGAACTGACGGTGCTTGTTCAAACCTCTGACCAGCATCTCTTGAGGACCAAACGCTATCTCTGGTCCCTCCTCGGACCACACCAGAACATATTTGTTCTTGTTGTGTGTTTCACGGCAAATAATTAGGTCCACACTGTGAACCTTTCTTTCTGAAGACCTTGAACAGAAATTTGGGCTTTTTTTTTTTCCATAATGTTTATTTACGAAGATATATCAATGATGATATACCTTTAAAAGATTCTTTTTGGAAAAAATACAGTTTTCCTTTCTGTGGTATAAGTGGAGTTCATTTTTTCTACATGTAATTTAAAGTCTCCAAATTGATCTGTCTATGATTTGCTTTGTCATCACTTTATCCTCCTTAACAAAATTTTCTGTTAAAACAATGAAATTTACATGCTTTTATTATGTGATATTTTTTGCTTTTCATTGTGAATAAAATGTGTAGTTAATATCTTTAAATTTCAGATATGATTATTCCATAAATCGAATAGTCCATCTATAAATTTATATTCATCATAACATCTAACAAAACTTTTACGAATAATATTTTTTTATGAAAAACTTTCATGTAAGTTATTGAAAAATTCTAAGTGAGTCAGTGAGTACATAACTTGTATACCCATTAATAATAAAAATTGAAATAAATACAATGAGAGATTATTAAAAAAATTTACATCTATGTCAATTCTTATAGATAGTGGGTACACAATTGTATACCCTGACTAATTAAAAATTCCACTTATGTTACCAGCAAGGTGCCAACAGGACAAACCATAAATGAGTTAATTCTGACACCTTAAACCATAGGTTGATAAAGAAAACTCGGGTTGCACCATATGTGGGTGAACGGCATTTCATCCTTTTTATAATAATGTCTGGTATATATTCTTAGATATTTCAGAAAATGTTCTAATTGTAACTTTCACAAAGACATTTTCATGCTTTTCATAGTTCTTTTCGGGAAAAAAAAATTATTGGAGCTAACAATTTGTGCAAGCACAACCACAAGCTTTCGGCAAATCTGGGAACAACTTGAACAATGTGATAATTTTGGCAGTCACCATGTGAATAACTGCCATATTAGCAGCTTCTTTATATTGCTCATATTTTTTCCTCCCGCCCACCGCCGCCTGGGGGGTGGGGAGGGATTAGATTCATTCTCTCTTATTTCATACCCTATATTTTAGTATTCTGAAAGCATATTCTTAAATAAGATGGGACAAACCAGCCAAGGTTTTGATATTTCTCTTGATAAACTCCCCATACAATACGTGATGCTTAGTTTTATTTTTGTTGGTACTTGCTACGATACTCCTAAAATTTCTCTCAACAAACTTCCCATACTATACTGTAATGCTTGGTTTTATTTTTTGGTACTTGCTATGATACCCCTAAAATTTCAAAATCCGAGATGACGAGATGAGTTCTAAAATCGTTATATTAAAATTATCCAATTACAATTATTTATTTTTTAACGAATGCAATAAAAAATTTTCAATCTACCAATCTCTAAAATCACTATCATTTTAAGTTTTGAAATCTTGGACACTAGAATTCACTTAATTTTTTTTATATTAAAATACAAAGTCATAACATATAAAACAAACAAAGCATATCCATGCTTATATTTGAAATGATGACAAATATTAATATAAATAAGCTTACATATTACTGGTATGATCACAGGGAAATTAGACTAAGAATGACCTCTGAATTTACAGGCATATTAATCAATATACAAAACTTAAGAGGTTTAAAACTCCAGATCTCATGATTTTGTGAGACAAAAGAAGTGAATAAATCATTGCTATATACAAAATAGAATGGTTGTGTCCCCTGATGTGTGCATTTGCCACCTTCAAGAAAGTAAATAAATAAAGTAAAATAAAAAATAGAAGAGAAAATGCTGCACTGAGGAATTAGCCTGCAACTAGACATGATTAAGCAGGAAACAGCTACAGATAACTTGAGATATGTTAGTGAGATCAATTGTTAAAGTGAAACAATTATATCCCTATATATACAAGAAACCCTCTTAACTGTGCCTGGAAGTGCACAAGTTCATATGGAGGTGAAGTGATTCAACAGGTTAGTATTTAATTAGGCCTAAACCAGCGAAGTGGGCTATGCTTTGCTTTCTGAGAACATTATTGTCACTTGTCATCAACAAAGAACCCATCCCATTTTCCCATTTCTGTAAGTAATATGCCCTCAATTTCCTTATTTCCAGGCAAAGGATAAGCACAAAATGACATCATGCCGGCTGTGTGCATATATATAATGGACACACTGAATTACACCTACTGAGGGACAACAATATCTAAAACCAATAAAAAAATCATGTCGAATCAATTATCATCATCAATAGCACTAATATATGTAAGGTCAGTCCGTCTCACCCTAATAGACCCTTTAAGCCAGTTAATAGCTTGAAGATTAACCTGGTCACCGCTTCCTATTTTAGCAGTGTTACTTGTAGATGGGCCTGATCCAGCGCCATCTTCTAAAAGCATGCAGGGGTCTACCTCCAAATCATTTTCTTGCTGTTTCAATTTGGCTGACATGTTAGCTGGGGCCCTTGATAATGAATCCAAAATCTTCTGAGGGCCATTCGAACTGTTGGAGTTGGACCTACAATTTGCAATGCTGGGTTGAAGAGAGACAATGGCAGAGATAGGAACAGATAGCAGCTGGCAGGAGAAAGAACGCCACACAGGGAAGGAGGATTGGCATAGCAGCTTGGATGCGCCTTCAAATAGTGTCTGGCAGTTGCATGCGATCCAAGTCATTCTGAATCCAACAACAGGACATCAAGTAAGCAACAAGACAATATTCATCAAATTAAGTGTCTCTAAAACGATATCAAGAATAAAGTTTCAAGACTGCAATGTATGTTAAAACCAAATGCTTAACATAAGATTGGGAACAGGGAGATAGAGAAAAAAGAAGCCTTTTTAAGCAATTGGCAACTCTTAGAAAAAATGAATCGGAATAAGAAGCTCCTGTAGCACACACCAATCAGTACTTTCGGTCTTAAAACAACCTTGCTTCTATTGTTAGCTTAACTGTTAGCAATAGAAAGTTAATTGTTTTTACAGACTTGTATATTTATCAAAATTCTAACTGAATTTGCTCCCTGTATTAGGTAGAGATTTTAAGTGTCCAAAGAGTACCCAATAAGTAACTGGAAAATGAAATGAATGATCTTCTGATTAAAGTCTAATTTGAACCTCTCGTCTTGTCCAACCATTTTCTTGAAGTATCTTAGACTATAAATAACACAATAATAAATCAGGCACAAATGTGCTGATATAAGATGAGTGCACAGTCACTGAAACGGAAAGAAGCATTAGTGTAGGTTAAGAAATCATACCTGCAATGTTTCCAGTAATTCTCGATCAAAACCAGATAAATCCCTAGCAGATTGATTGGTTGTCTTTGGTACAATTAAGCCAACTTGGAAGGGAACTAGACAACAACCCATGCAAAACCAACAACAAGCGATCAAACAGACCCTCAACAGAATAATCAACAAAAGCAGAAGCTCCAGAAGGCGACTCCACCTCCCTCTTCAACAGACAAGAATGCATAGCATTCAGGGATGTCTATGACATCATGGACAACCCAGTTCCCAAGGAGACGAAGGATCACAGAGGCAAGTGTTTGTCTCATGCTCCTCACAGATGGCTCCCTGAAGAGTTTAACATATACAAATATTTGATAAATTATATGCCTCTGCCATTCTAGCATGTGAATTAGCATACATCATTTTCTCAAACCATTCATTTCCAACAAATTCTAGGGATTTTATTCTCTAGCATTAAAATGTATTGATTGTAATTTTACTATATAAAGAATCAAGCTGAGATAATTTTCTCAAGCCATTCATTTCCAACAAATTCAAGTTGGTATCAGAGCCCTCACATTGAGGGACTCTGCTTCTGCACTTGATCTTGCTACTACACTTTGCTTTTTGTTGTTGCCAAAATTGTATCAGTTCGTTTGTTTTTATCTCTTGCAGTCATTAATCATTGGTCTCTACATCAATTGGATATGAAAAATGCCTTTTTACATGGGGACCTTGAAGAAAAAGTCTATATGGAGCAACCTCCGGGGTTTGTTGCTCAGGGGAAGCCTAGTCTTGTTTGTCGTCTAAAGAAATCTCTATATGATCTTAAATAGTCCCCTCGAGCTTGGTTTGGGAGGTTTACTAAAGTTATTCAAGATTTTGACATGCGTCAAAGTGAAGCAGATCATTTTGTCTTTTATCATCATTCATCTACCTCTCAATCTATATATCTCATTGTTTATGTTGATGATATAGTTATTACAGGAGGTGATCAGCTTGGTATTGGTCGACTTAAGTAGCATATTTTCCATCATTTTCAAACAAAAGACTTGGGAAAACTTCGATATTTTCTTGGTATTGAAGTAGCTCAATCACGTTGTGGCATTTCTATCTCTCAACGCAAATATGCTCTTGATGTTTTAGATGAGACATGATTAATAAATTTTAAACTTGTAGATACTCCTATGGATCCAAATATTCAACTATTACCTAATCAAGGTAAACCGCTCTCAAATCCAAGACGATATCGCAAGCTTGTTGGAAAACTGAATTACCTCACAATCACTCGACTAGATATTTCATTTGCAGTAAGTGTGGTGAGTCAGTTCCTTAATTCACCATGTGATATTCATTGGGATGCAGTTGTTCGAATTCTTCGCTATGTAAAAGGAAATCCAGGCACAACTGAACGTGCATTGCCATTTGAATTGGATCTTATGCTTTTGATAAATTGCACTACATTCAGCCCCTCCTTTAATCTGAGAACAGTTACCATTCTTTCCAGGGTGGTAATACCATGTATAACTGCACCAACAACAAGTGCAGACACAGCAGCGGCAATTTTCATTGCTCTCCCAACCACTTTACTGGAGTTGTTTAAAGCATCATTAGAAATACTACTATTAGTATCATGGGCTTCAGGAGACATTTGAAACTGAGCACGGAATGCTTTTCCAGGACCACAAACTCCAGCAAGAGCATTAGAAGCTTCCGTTGCAAGAGCAATATCAAATACACGACTTTGGCGCTCTCCAAGGGCTTCCTTAAGGAGGCGTAGACAACTTATATGCATTCGCAGCATGCACCTAGCATAATTCAAAAAACTTGTACCTGATGTTGTATTTGAATGATTGCCAGCTGAGGGCTTCCTTAAGGAGGCATAGACAACTTATATGCATTCGCAGCATGCATCTAGCAGAATTCAAAAAACTTGTACCTGATGTTGTATTTGAATGATTGCCAACTGAAAAGTCCGGCATTTTTGCCATAGTTGGTCCTACACTGCCAACAATGGCAGCAACAGCAGAAAAGACCAGAGAGGGATCCCCTTCTTGAGCAACACTACCAGTCTGCTTTATGCAGTCAATAAGATTATTAACTATTTGTTGACCAATTTGATATCCATTGTCCCATTTTTCTACAGCAGGACCTTTTGATGCTCCAGAAGCAAAGAGCTCTCTCCTTCCCAAAAAGAAAATGAAATGCATCTTCAACTTTACACTGCACTATATCCCTCATGCTCAGACCTACTCTAGACAACTGTCCACCACCACTAATCTTTTGACGGAAAAAATCATCAAGATCCTCAACTCCAGCAGGAATTCCAAGTGGATAAACTAACCCCCGTCCACCGAACATCCAGAATCAAGTTCAGAAGAAAGTCTCTTATCATATGTAGACTTTGAATTTTTCTCCCACTCAGTGACACCAGGCACATTACAATATTATCTCAACAAATAATGAACAAAGGATAATACCCCTGCACCTGAAACTCTTCCATTAGATGCCATAATAGCTGTAGCCTGATGCATTGCAACTGATAAAGCTTCAGGGACAAGATCTGCAGCTGCAAGAATGTTCTCAAACCTGAACATGATGCAATGCATGGCAAGCTTTAGCAAAATTCTCATATTCCAAATCCATAAAGAGAAACTGTCCAACATAAGCATAAACATGGAAGGGCGAAAAATAATACAGATCAGCTTGTGCAATGATAGAATGTACAAAATATAAAGATGTTGTCTTCTCTACCTCATCAGAAAAAGGGGAAAAAAGTATGCTAGGAGAGAGAAACAAGGAGACACAGCTCATACAAAGATATGGAAATGTCACCTAAAGTGGACCGAATTTACACATGATAGCCTATATGTTCGAAATTTGCAGCTCAGTCCATTGCATTTTACCAACAAAGGTAATTTTTTGTTTTCAATTGGTGAAGATGGAATTGTTGTTCACCAAGTTGAAGCGGTTGTGGAGGGCAATGAAAATCCCACTGATACTTAAAGACTTCATCTACTAAAGATGACAAAGACAAGCCTAAGAAGCACAAGGATGCAACAGCATGCTAAGTATTTTTTCTTTGTTCCAGGAGGTCTCAAATTCAACTCAAAGCATATTGGTGACAACTGAGACAACTAATGGAAACTGATTTTCCATTAATAGGATTTTCCTAACAACTTTTCATGAGAAACAACTTCTGTGATGCAAATCAGGGTCACACGTCTGATTCAGATATGGCATACTCTTTGAAGCTAAGCCATCATCAAAATAGACTGAAATAATTTTGCATATAACTTAGGATTTCAGTTATGGGATCATACCTGTTAGAGAGATATATAACAAAACCATTCATGTACTTTCGTCAAATACTTTAAGCTTTCCGAATCAACTAGCACTTAAAGATATCAAAGTATCTTCAAAGATCACAGGCTCAATTCCTACCATCACTAACATTCTAATTAAAATTAAATTTTACCACATGGTAAAATCAGCTTGTGTATGCCCGCATTTCAAATCCAAAGGGCTTTCTCATGAGGGGCTGCATTATATATATATATATATATATATATTAAAACCATTTATGGGCCCTCTCCTAACAAGTTAAGCTTTTGAGATACTAAACATTATAATTGGAACTGATGAATCCAGGATAGTGACTAACTCAAAAAATATGAAGTTATATGTGTATGATATAGACATGAAACAAAACCATCATCAAGAAAGATGGAGATGATTGTGCATAGGATTCTAGGTATGGAATTTATCAAAAATCCTTCCAGTATGTAGGGTCGGTAACAGTATTATGCTGATGGAATCAATCCCACAGCAACCAGTACTTCAATTTTTTATATGCCTCAAGTTGCTTCTTTTTTCGAATGCCATGCTCACTTTAGTGAACATGGAGGAGAAGACTATGTCTCCAAAGAAATTAAGAGAGAAAAGGTGAAGATTATGAAAGGACCTTTTTAGTAAATTTTGATTTTTGGTTATCACACAGGCCAAAAAACTTTCTAAGAAAAAAAAGTCTTATCAACATGTTTATTACATCACTTTAATAGCAAGATCAAAGGTACATCTCAATGCAACACAATCTGTACATCGTTAAGAGTAGCCGCTAGTATGTCCAAACCATTAAGCAGCAAGTTACTGTTGGTAATTTCAAAAACTCCAAGGTAAGATGGAAGGTTTATTTCATTTTAACAGTCCGTAACAATAGCAATTAGCCACTTCAATTTTCCAAGAAAGCAGGACAGTTAAGCAGCAGGTAACAATAGCAATTAGCCACTTCAATATTCCAAGAAAGCAGGGCAGTACTGGTAATTTTTTAAACCCCAAGGATGTTCAAGGAATTAGACATAGATCTTAGAGGGATATTAGCTGTTAGCTAAAAACCTTGAATGCTTCACAATTTGACCCAGGACCACTTCAAACTTGAATCACCATGTGTGGCATATGATAACTATCATGGAAACCAACTAAAAAATTTGATAACATAACATGAGAAGTAACATGACATTGGCAGAAATAAGACCAAAAGTTCCACTATGGTTTAACCTACAATTCAATACGCTATGAAACATAAATAACACTGGACAATTTGCATAATTATATATGAGAAAGGGAATATCATTATCCACGAATAAAAGAGGAGACAGAGCCGGAAAAAATTTACTTCATATAAATTTTGGTATATCAGATAATAAAGGTGTCAGAGGTTCAGTTTATAATATGGGCTTCTGTTATAGGCTTACTTGTTTTCCACATATTAGAGTCTTTATGTTTCCTAAGATCTGTAAGCATTAAGGTCATGTCTTGTGTAACAATTCAGCCTCTTATTTATTTAATAATATATAACAATTTTCCCTCAACTCTCTGAAGTCTCTCTCTCTACTTCCCCCTAAACCCTAACCATGTTTCTCACCATAGTGTCAAAGCTGTATCATCCACTTTGAGCTTGTCGGGTTGTGTTGCTGCTGTAAATTATTCTAGGTTTTCTGTTTATTTTATTCCAATTTTTAGTGGTTGTCTGATATTTGAATGTTCCCGAAAATAAAAGATTAAAAAAAAAAAGAAGAAAATAGAAGGAAAAAAAATATCGTATAGAGCTGATGTTTTAACAGATGTTTTTAGTTATTTATTTTTTTCCACTTATTCATTGATTTTTTTAAGTTTAGGTGGAAAAAATAGTCCAACACCTTAAATGAGAGAAGAAAGCTATGATACAAAGGAGTTCAGCTGCGACAACAATAAGGTTCATGAAGTTTGCACTCCACCTCCGGCAATCAGAGGTGGTGGTGACCACTGGCCAGCAACTCCACTGGAAGTGCGACGTTCTTGGCAAGCTCCAGTGAGTGATGGAGATGCAGGGCAAAGTTCATTCTGGTTTTTTGTTTGAGTTTCTCCTTTAGAGCAACTTAGGCATGGTTGCTGGTTGGTGATAGTACAAAGAATACTAGTGGCAATTTCTGGGTGATCAACAACAGTTTCTAGCAGTGTTACAGGTCAGCACTCTGGCATAGTCAGCCAGGTCCATTGTTTTTTCTATTTTAGGACATTTTGGCACATGTATAATTTTCCCTCAATCTCGTGTTTGGAGTGGTGTTGCCACTGGGCAAGTCGGATTTGGAGTTTCATCTGACAGCCAGTGGCAATTTTGAGGCCAAAGCATGGTTTGCTAGTTTGGGTGTCACTGGGGTCACCTTTAATAGTGATTCTTTTCTGAAGAAGCAGGATGGACTGCAGTTGTAGAGATAAGTGATTTTCTGTTTCTTGGATTCAATTTATATTGTTACATATTAGCAACAAATGCATTGAAATTTTGTGCGAGTTGGCTGGTTGCTGTTTCTGGTGTTAATATGCTGTATAGACAGATTTTGGTGAATTCTGATATTGTTTGAAACTATTTTCAACGGTTTTGTACACAACTCAGATTTAGGCAGTTCTGTTTTTGGTGTTGTAGCTTGGATCTTCTATGGTCTGGTTGTGCATCTCAAGGGTGATTGATTGTGCTTGTTTTGGTGAGTATTCAAGTTGTTTTGATGCTGGTCGGGTCTGGGAATCCCTGTTTTTATGGTTTTGAAGGTGTTTAATGCTATATGAAGCAAGATTTCGAGCAATTCTGCTGGTTGGCAGCGGGTTTTCTTCCAACTTGGTCGATTTGGTGGACTTTGATATTGTTGGAGAACTGGGCTAGTGATTTTTGGACTGTTTAGCAGTTTTTAGTGTGATTTTCATGGTGTTCACATGGCTGTTTGGGATGGAGAGAGGACTTCTGTTGATTTTTGTGTTGATTCATAATTTTGTTGATGCTTTGTGGAGTTCGAGTCCAAATTTGGTTGAATTTGACTTGAAATTGTGATGTTTCAGGTGGCTTTGTGTGATATTTGGCTTCAAGTGATGTGGTTTTGTGTTTTCCAAGCATTGTGTTGGCAGTTTCAATGATGAAAAGTTGTGTAGATTCAGTTTTTGCAACTTTGCTATGGGCAAAATTATATCGCTTGGTGTTATGCACGTTTGGCTTTGGTGGTTCAGACCAACAGTTTTGGTGTCTCCGGGACACTATTCGGAGGCTGACTTGTGTTTGCAAAAATCTGACTCAGTGAGTTTATCCTCTGTTTAAGGTGATATAGACCACTTGCTTTGCCTGCCTAGTATTGGATTGGTTTGTGTTCGTCAGATACGGTTTGATGCATTGGTTAAGGGGCCACTTGTGCAAGATGTTGGTGTTTTTGGCTAGGAAGTTGAGAAACCTTCTAGATGCTGTGCCCAACCAAAGGTGTTGTGCTTTTGACTAGGAAATTGAGCAGAATTCTGGAAATTGTGTTCTTTCTCCCTCAGTTGTTGGTGTTTTTAGCTAGAGTTGAGAGAGAAACTCAAGAGAAGCTAATAAAAGACGTCTAGAAGCTGATGGAATTTCTACCATGGTTTTTGGCGGGCTGTGAATATTTTCATTCGGGGAAGTATTCATAAGCTGTTCATAAAATTTAAGTTTGTTAGTAGATAAGTAGCATCATATCCCACATTACTTATATCTTACGATATGTACTTTGTATTATATTATATATAGTGATTGCCTAACTTAATTGAGGATATAACAATATAAATTCTTCTCTAATCAACATGGTATTTAAAGCCTTTTAGGTATCCTTCTTCCATCTTAGCCAACAAAAAAAAAAAAAACCAGCTCTCTCTCTCTCTCTCTCTTCTCCTCCTTTTCTTTTTTATTTTTTTTTATGTGTGACTAAGGTCACAATGGGGCCAGCGGCACTCTAAATTGCATATTAGTGGAAGCCCAAACCTCAAAGGCACTAGTTGGTGGTAGTGGAGGAGAGCGGCAGCGAAGGAGAATGACGGCACTGTTTAATACCATAGGAGCAGATTTGACCATCGAGAGGAAGGTCTAAGTACACCAGATGACAAATGGCAGCAAGGCAATCCAGAATAGGCGGCACACAACGTCACGCACGAGTCCGCTACAGCTCGTGGAGCCCACCCGAAAAGGAGATCAAAGGCTTGTGGCGGCACGTGAAGGCTCGACTAGCAGCAATCTCTGATGAGGCACCATTTGGGGGTATCTGAGTAGCCTTATGAGGTTGGTTTTGCAATTCTGTGACTCCAAGCAATATTTTTTATTTTCCAAATAATTTTTTTATTTTTAATTTGTTGGCTAGATAAATTTATTCATCATGAATGTCAGTTCTAGTTTGACAAGCAAGTTTGGAGGTCCTAATAGTTCAAAAAGATCAGAAAAAAGTGGTAAACTACTATCTGATAGTGAATATGTTAAGTATTTACAATTGGAGGCCTCTTTACAATCGCCACCCATTGCCACAATAGTTCAAACAAATAATCCAATTACATGTCTTTCCAATTCCAATTCTAGATGGGTCATTGATTCTGAGGCCACTAATCATATGACAGGTCAAATAGGTATCATGTTTTCCTTCAATATGTCTCATGCTTCTCATGTTACTTTAGTTAATAGGTCTACTGCTTCTGTTATTAGAAGTAGTATGGTTAATGTCACTTCTGATATCTCTCTGTCCAATATTTTATATCTCCCAAACTTCCCGTTTAATTTACTTTCAATAAGCCAAATTACACGTACATATAATTGTAGTATTTTCTTCTTTCCTGATTATTGTGTATTTCAAGATTTGTTAACAAAGAGGATTTTGGGTAAGGAATATGAATCTAGAGGATTGTACATATTGGATGACAAAGTTAATCAACCGATTGCTGCTACTATTACCCCCACTCCACATCAACTGCATTGTTATTTTGGTCACCCCTCATTGACATCTTTATGAAAATTATGTCCTAACTTAATCTATTTCTCATTTAAATTGTGAATCCTATCAATTTCCTAAACAGTATCGTCAATCCTATATCCCTAAAATTAATAAGCGAGATTCATTCTCATTTGAGTTAGTACATTCGGATATTTGGAGACCTTGCCCAATTGTTTCAAAATCTAGTGTTCATTATTTTATCTTTTGTAAATGATTATTCAAGAATGACTTGCCTCTATCTAATGAAAAATTGTTCAAAGTTATTTAATATTTTTCGTACTTTCCATGCTAAAATTACAAATTAATTTCACGCAACTATTCGTAATTTCTAAAGTGATAGTGCTAAGGAGTATTTCTCTGCACAATTTTCAACTTATTTATCACACCATGGTATAATTCATCAATCTTTCTATGTTGTTACTTCACAACAAAATGAAGTAACTAAATGAAAAAATTGACATTTAATAGAAGTTTCTTGTGCTTTTTTATTTCTAATGAAAGTTCCTAAAATTTTCTGGGCAAATGCAATTTTGACAACATGTTTCTTGATAAATTGCATGCTTTCTTCAGTTCTTGATGGTCAAGTACCCTTTTCTACTTTGTTTCCCTCTAAAACCTTATTTACTATTCCCCACATATTTTTGGGTGCACATGTTTTGTTCATGATAATCGTCTTCAAGTATCAAAATTAGATCCTCAATTTTGAAAGTGTTTTTCTTGGATATTCTCGTACTCAAAAGAGGTATAGGTATTTTTCTCATGACTTAAGTCGTTACATTATATCTTTTGATGTTACATTTTTTGAATTTACCCCATTCTTTGAGCCTTTTCCATCTTCCTGCAACATGCCAGAGTCAGAATATATTGATAAATACTTCCTTGTACCTACTTCACAGTATTCACAAATTCCCTCACAACAAAATTAGATTTGACCTCCCATTAAATATGTTTATTCTCGTAAAGTGTAGGTAGCACCAACAATTCCTTCACCAGATAAGCTGCCAACATCCGATCAAAATTCCATTCCAAACGATCAATCAACTTCATCTCCCATACTGGCTCCTTCCTTACCAGATCCTCCTCCTATATCTTTTGATTTGGATCTACCTATTGCTCGTCGGAAAAGTATTCGTACTTGTACTCAAAAAGTTAACTCTAGTCACCCTTATTCCATTTCCAACTGTGTCATATTCTTTACCTACTTCTTATCAATGATTTATTGCCTCCTTAGACACTATTGTTGTTCTTAAGTCATATTTCGAAAGTTTTTCTCATAATGGGTGGCGTGCTGCTATGGAGGAAAAAATGACAATTCTTAAGACAAATCAGACATGAAATCTTGTATCTTTACCTAATGGTAAACAATCCATTGGTTGTAAATGAGTATTTACTATGAAAGTGAATACGAATGATTCTGTTGCTCGTTTGAAAAAACGTTTAGTAGCTAAGGGATATGCTCAAACTTATGGTATTGATTATTCAAAAACCTTTTCCCCCGTGATCAAAATTACTTCCGTTTGATTGCTTATCTCTTTTACTGCTACTAATAACTGGTCTCTTCACTAATTGAATATTAAAAATACTTTTTTACATAGAAATTTGCATGAACAAGTGTATATAAAGCAATCACTTGGGTTTATTATTCAACAAGAGTGTGAGAAAATATTATATTTGAAGAAATCATTATATGGGTTGAAATAATCTTCTCAGGTTTGATTTGGAAGATTCAGTGAAGTGGTAACAAAGTTTAGGATGAAAAAAAAGTGACCATGATCACTTAGTTTTTTATAAACAATCATATTTTAGTTGTATTCTTCTCATTGTTTATGTAGAGGACATTGTGATCATTGGTAATAATAGATTGGGTATTTCAAAATTAAAAATTTTTCTTCAAACCAAATTTCAGACTAAAAACTTAGGAGCATTCCGATATTTTTTAGGAATTGAAATTGCTCAATGAAGAAAAGGAATCTTCTTATCTCAGAAGAAATACATTCTTAATCTCTTGAAAGAAACAAAGATGCTTGGCTCTAACCCTGTGATACTCCTATGATTCCGAATGTTAACTTAGAAGATGGGGAGTTGTTAGAAGATCCAAAGCAGTACAGAAGACTAATGGGTAAATTGAACTACCTTACCATAACTAAACTTAATATTGTCTTTCTAATAAGTGTAGTGAGTCAATTTATAACCTCTCCAAGAACTTCTCATTAGGATGCAATCATGTATATTCTAAAATATCTCAAGAAGGCACCTGATCATGGAATTTTGTATAAAAATCATGATCATTGCAAAATATAAGGCTTCTCTAATACAGATTAGGTTGGATGTCCTATAGATACAAGATCCTTCTCTAGATATAGTGTGTTTGCTGGTGGGAATCTTATGTCTTGCAAAAGTAAGAAACAATTAGTGGTATCATGTTCAAGTACAAAATATGAATATCGAGTTATGGCTCATGCCATATCAAAACCTACGTGGATTTCCTATCTTCTTCATCAATTTGAAATTGAGCCTTATGAAACTATGTAATTATGGTGCAATAATTAAACAATTATACATATTGTTATAAATCCAGTTTTTCATAGACATACAAAACATATAGAAATTGATTGTCATTTTGTTAGAAAGAAATTTCAGGAAGGGATTATTGATCTGAAACACGTTAGAACTGGGAATCAATTGGTTGAATTGTTTATTAAAGCCCTTTCAAGAAAACAGATTGATGATATTTGTAACAAGTTAGATATGTTTGATATTTATGCTTCAGCTTGAAGGGGAGTGTTAATAAATAAATAGCATTATGTCTCACATCACTTATATCTTACGATATATACTCTGTATTATATTATATATAGTGATTATCTGACTTAATTGAGGATATGACAATACAAATTCTTCTTTAATTGACAAAGATTTTCAAGTTTTCCTGTTCATGAAATTTAGAGTTTATCAAGTTCTCCTTATAGTTATATTTTATTGTATTTTGATTTTGGAAGTTAAGGTTTATGCAGCAAGATTTAGCTTGAAGGGCAATGTTGGAGAGTAATATTAATAAGGAAAAAATACAAATTACCCCCTTTAAATTTTGAGATGTTTGGATTTTACTCCCTTCAACTGTGGAAACTTAAAAATCACCCCTTTAAACTTTATAAAGCTTGGATATAAAATCCATTTTCCACTTAATTAACCATTTTATCAAATTATATGTTTTTTCCATTAAGTTTTTAAATAATAATCCAAATATAATAGTATGTTGGCTTTTTTAGTTATTTTTTCATACAAAATTTTTATGTCATATAATTAATAAAAATTAAATTATATATAAAGAATTTTAATTAAATACTTGTATATAAGGTGAAAAATTAATATCCAAAAAAATAATAAAATAAATCAATATCTTATAATGTTTTAGTTCTTGTTTAAAAATTTTATAAAAAAAATTACAATTTGATAAAACAAATAATTAAGTGAGAAATGGGTGTTATTTCCAAGATTTATAAAGTTTAAAGGAGCGATTTCCTAGTTTCTAAATTTAATAGGAGTAAAATCCAACTACCCTAAAATTGAACAAGGTAATTTACATTTTTTCCAATTAATAATTAGGTTTAGGCCATAATATGGACTTATGTTATGGGCTTTCTTGTCTTAAACCTAAAGGTAAGGGTATTACAGTCATTATGTTTCTTAAAAGCTCTATATAAATAAAGCATTAAGGTCATGTCTTAAGTAACAATTCAGCTTATTATTCGTTCAATAATATATATTTTTTCTCTCAACTCTTTCTCTAGTCTACCTACTCTTCCTCTCCAGACCCCAATCATATTTCTCAACAAAAAGGCTCTAAAAGTTGAGATTCATCTAAATTCAGGAAAAATGGCACAAACTTAATAGGGAGGGAAGAAACAACATTCAAACAAATGAAATGTAGAAGGCAAAGAAGGAATCACACAAAAAATTATTACTGCAAAACAAAACAAATAAAACTATTCAATGCATGATGAGTGAATGCAAACCTCCGCAGCGATGATAGCAGAAAAGCCTCTCCCACATCACAAACTTGGCTTTCCACATTCCTTGGTAGCATCACAACATTCCTTCCACTATGAATAGTCGAACTGCGGCTATTGAAAACCTTTGGCATCAACCATAAGAGGAACTTGACAGCAGATACTGAATCATCTGATGCATCCATCAGATAAAGTATAGCAGAAAGTTCATCCTCACCAAGTTTCCACCGAATTGAGTTCCTATCATCTACCATAGCAAAGGACCTACCATACTGACTAGATATACCAACATTTTTTTCAGTCTCTTCAATTACCTGCCTAACTTCAGTCATCAACCAAACTGTTATTGCCCTTTTCTCAACAAAGCGAAGCTGTTTTAATGCTTTTCCAATAGAAACAATATCCCCACAGTACCATATTTCATCCAGTGACTTTGGCATATCTCCATGAACAGCAGTTCTATGATGATGGCCGCTTACATTATTATCACATACATGACTTGTTGATGCCCCTCGGCTACCCTCAATTCTAGCAGCTGCTAGTTGAGCAAGACTTGTAGTTTTACGCACAGTTTTTTGTCTATTCTTAGTAACCAACTTTGTTGACTTAAGTGGTTGATCAACTTTATGGGACTCTAAAGATTTCAGCCCCTTCTTCACCCACCAAGCATCTTCATCATCTGATGGAACAAGAGAGTGACTTTGAACAGATGAGCTTCTTTCATCACTTAGTTTTTGTCTCTTTGCCTTTCTACATTCTTCACAACCAGGCGTCCCTTCAGCCAGATCAATTCTGCTGTTAAGAGATCCAACAGGTCTTTTGGTGCTGCCTTGAGTTTCATCCAATCCCACAGTGCTTGAATTAGTTAAACTGTTAGGAAGCTGGAGCAGTGCAGAGATGGCTGTCTTCAAATCTTTAACATCATTGACATCCTTGACATTTTTAGTAGATAGATTGTTAGACACGAGTTCTCCAGTGATCAGTTGAAACTTTAGTACCTCCAAGCTTTGAAGGAGAAGTATAATGCTTTTGCTTCAGAGCAGATCCATTGGCACGAGAAGTATCATTTTGAGGATCACAAAGAAGACTGCAAAATATAAGATACCGCTCACTCAAGTAAATCTGCAAGGATTTCTCAACCTGATGATCTTCAACAATCCCTGATTCTTCTAGAATGCCACGCATGAAGCTGCCAGGAAGTTGCTTCAAGATTCGATGGTGTCTCTTTCGTCTTTCTGGTTCAACTAAACTTAGATTCATATCCATGATCCCACTCACTATCAACTGGCGTACATATGCCAGGGGACAAAAAATACCAGCATGTATCAGTTCCACTATAAACAGATGCAGACGTTTAAGACCTTCTCCTCTGTGCACCACATGCTGGTCAATCCAGCAAACTAAGATATCATGCAGAGGACCTGGGCTTTCAAATATAACAGCAGAACTGCTACTCTGGGCCATGTTTTTTGAACTAGATTTTATTTCAGTTACATTATGTACAAGGGTCTGTGTGTTCTGCTGGCTTGAATATTTCACTAACTTACTAACTCAATGAATGCTGACATTCTTGAGTCCAGGTAAGCATTGCATATCCCTCATATTCATCTTTAGCAGTCTTACTGCTATGAGAACCTTCGAGAGATCCCTTGTACCTGTGAACTTTATGTCACAAGGAGAAGTAGCCTGAAAATCTTTAAAATCACAAGTTGCCCAATCACAAAGGAAAAACACAGAAGAAATAAAGGATTTATTCACAGTCCCCATCCATTTCAGTAATAACCTTAAATAGGGGCTCACTTTTGCTACCCAATCTTCAGAAACAGTTTTATCACAAATATCCTCAAAAAGAAACTTATAGGCACCTCTTATATCACCTAGCACAAGAGATTGATCCATGGCTTGTGCAGCTTTAGCCAGACAGTACCCAGGATAGCCAGGGCTGGCAGACTTTGCAAGATTCTCTGCCTGTTTCTCAATGCATGAAGTAACATTTTTGAATGCCAACAACTGATACTGAGCATCAACTCCTTTACTTCTAAATATACATGCAACATCTTCTGAACTACTTTTATCTGTCCTGAAACTTCACAAGCCTTTGCTCCAAAATTAGTATCATTTACAGAAAGTGAAACTACACAGGGTGGTAATGGAAAGCAATCCATAGCAACAAAAGTATCTGGTGCTGCAAGCATTAAATAACGGAGCATCTCAATCAGAGCAGAAGCTGCATATGCCCTCCTAGAATTATCCACTGGATCTGATCCACCAGGAGCAGAATCATTAATAATACGAAGAGCTATTCCAGCAAGAGTGTGTACATATGATTGAGACAGAACAATGGTTTCCAAAAAACCATATATAATAGGCAATAGCAGCTGCAAGATTTCAAGCAATTCTTTTTCCTGAAAAACATAAAATGATGAAAAATAAAAACCAAAGGCTATAATATCCTTAGCAAAATAAATATAATATAATCATTTTCCTTCCATGACCATGTGAGATTTATTACAACCAAAAGAGAGTTCAAAATAACTGGCAAGGAAGAAATATACCCCCAGTTGATTCAAAACACAATCTATGATAAGAGAAGGAAGAAGCAGGCCCTCAGCATGATGCCATTGCAGAAGTCGCACAGTATACCACCCTTTAAAATGCAATGATGGTTCTTCACCATCAAAAACAGCTGATACTGATTCACTTCTTTGCTGCAGTGATTCAGCATAAGGCATTTGTGAAAACCAATCTTGCCCATGAATGGCAGAATGTGGCCTGTTTTTTAAGACAAATTCATCCAGAAGTGATGCCAAATAATCAACAAAATCTTTAGTCCAAAGCTCAGAACGAGATAGCTGAGTCCTGTCAGCAGTCCCAGAAGAATTATTAGCAGAACCAAGCCAGATCTGCAAGGTCAAACCACGACTTACTTTCCAATAATTATAAAGAAGGAAAAGATGATAAATATATTTAGGAAAGATTAACATTAATAGCCTAGTTATATAACATTATTGAGACACCACTATTCCCTACCTGATTGAGGTAAGTGACCTTTATGAACCAAGTTGCTCTCAGCAGGGGAACATTATTCTTGATAAGAACTTTAAAAAGTACATTTTTCCTATAACCATGAGGTACGTGATCAGCCAATGATCGAAGCCTCTTGTGCTGTTGTGATAAGCTCTGTACAAAGAAAATTTAAGGAACATTTTCAGTAGCAATCACAGCAGTAGTTAGTTATCCCAAAACAGGAACCACCAATGCATCATTGACAAAGTTGCAAAACATCTAAGGATTTAACAGGCATACCTAGACCACAAAAAAATACAAAATTTTGTTCCAGGAACCTGTATGACAACGAATCTAAGATTTTCATGAATAACTCTTCAACAGAATGAACCAGCATGGGCTGTAAAAGACTATTCAGCATAGGAGCAGAACCAGACTTGTAATTTGCCTCCATCATCCAATAGTGGCAGGTACTGACATTTTTTAACATGCAATAGTGGCAGGTACTGTGATTTTTTAGAGAGCTCATCCCCAGGATAGGTCCAAAGCAGCTATTTTGGTCTCTACATAAGATATTCTTCTCCAAATAAGTAATGGAAGGTTAAAAAGATATCCTCCTCCTTCCATCCCAGAATTAAAGATATCATCCAATTTGTTCTTATCCACAGAAATAAAAAAAAAAATTGGAATCCTTATCATACATCAGATCTAATTAGAGTCATTATGATACTACAGATCTAACTGGAGTCCTTACAATACTCCAAATTTGAAGTGCTGAGTGATGACCAGCAGAGATCTACCAATACTGAAATAAACTATGCTTAAAATCTCAGTTTTCGAGCCTAATTCAAACACTATTACAGAACTTCAGCGCATTTCCAACCAGTCAAATTCAAGACCTACATGCAGCCCACCTTGAGGGTTTCCGACAGACAATCTTCCAACCCCTGCTCCTCTAAGAAGTGAAAATAGCACTGACTTATGACTTGGTGTTCTTCATGTTATAATTAATCAAATACTATCAGATGTTCAGGGAAGGGGGAAAACTGTTAAACAGGAAAGCTACACACACACACAAAAAGAAGTAAGGAGAGAAAGATTTTCCCTATCGATACCTCAATCCATTTTTTTCGGAAGTCTTCACTACATGGCCTTTGTTCTGGAAATACACCAGGTTTAGTGAGTTGCAATCCTGAAAGAGCCACGCCATAGACTTGACCAGCCTGTGATAGCGAGCATTATCATAGAGATCAAAAACTATCATAACAAACTGGGACTCATAACTCCCACAAAACCCACACAAGTCTAAAAGACAACAGTACAACGCCAATATCAATATACTGTTACAGCTTACTTTTCAACGGTCAAAAACTAAAACAAATAAAATATAAATCATCACCTTCCACTTCTGAACACGAGATTCATTGATTGCCCTTAGACATTTCTTGATGGCCTGGAAAGAAAAGTAAAAAGTTGAAGTATACATGAAATTTCCCTTTTTTTTTCTTTTATTTTTTGAGTATACAAATCGCCTGGAGAATTGTTAATTAAGAGAGAAATTTGTATTGCCTTATTCTCAACTGAGTCAGGCAGTCACTATATATATTATAATACAGGGTACATATAGCAGAATATAATAGATGTGGAATCTATTTACTAACACTCCCCCTCAAGGTGGGCTATAGATGTCAATCATGCCCAGCTTGTTACAAATTTCATCAACCCGTTTTCCCGGAAGAGCTTTAGTAAATAAATCAGCTAATTGTTCCCCTGTTCTAATATGTCTAAGACTAATAATTCCTTCTTGTAACTTCTGTCGAATAAAATGACAGTCAACTTCTACATGTTTAGTTCGTTCATGAAAAACTGGATTTGAGGCAATGTGAGTAGCAGCTCGATTGTCACACCACAATTGCATAATCCCATGAGTCTTGATGCCAAGTTGCTGAAGAAGATAATTAATCCATAAAAGTTCAGATGTAGCATGAGCCATAGCACGATATTCAGATTCTGCACTGGAGCGAGATACAACTGCTTGCTTCTTACTTTTCCATGATACAAGATTTCCTCCAACAAATACACAATACCCAGAAGTTGATCTCCGATCTATAGGACATCCGGCCCAGTCTGCATTAGAAAAAGCCTCCACTCTGCAATGACCATGATTTTTATATAAGACTCCTCGACCAGGTGCTTTCTTCAAGTACTTCAAAATGTGTGTAAGAGCATCCCAATGAGAAGTCCTTGGGGAGTTCATAAACTGACTAACCACACTTACTGGAAAGGCAATATCAGACCTAGTTATAGTAAGATAGTTTAATTTTCCCACCAATCTCCTATACTGTTCAGGATTTTCAAGTAATTCCCCATCTTGTGGATTAAGCTTAATATTTGGAATCATAGGGTTCTCACATGGTTTAGCTCCAATCATTCCTGTTTCATTCAAGAGATCAAGCACATATTTCCTTTGAGATAAGAAAATCCCTTTTCGCCCTCGAGCAATTTCAATGCCTAAAAAATACCGAAGCGCTCCCAAGTCCTTAGTCTGGAAGTTAGCCTGAAGAAAGGCTTTCAATTGTGAGATCCCCAACTTATCACTCCCTGTAATCACAATATCATCAACATATACAGCCAAAAGAATACATCCTGAACTAGACTGTCTATAAAACACAGAGTGGTCATGATCACATTTCTTCATTCCGAATTCTGTCACTACTTCACTGAATCTCCCAAACCAAGCTCGAGGAGATTGTTTCAACCCATATAATGATTTTTTTAAACGTAACACCTTGCCACACTCCCCCTGAGCAATAAATCCAGGTGGTTGCTCCATGTACACTTCCTCATTCAAATCGCCATGTAAAAAGGTATTTTTAACATCTAATTGATGAAGAGACCAATCATGAGTAGCAGCAAGAGAGATGAGTAAACGAACAGAGGTAATCTTGGCCACAGGGGAAAAAGTCTCTGAATAATCAACACCATAGGTCTGAGCATAACCTTTAGCAACTAGACGTGCTTTTAAACGAGCAATAGAACCATCTGGATTCACTTTGACGGTAAAGACCCATTTGCAACCAATGGATTGTTTACCATCAGGTAAAGGCACAAGATCCCATGTCTGATTAGCTTCAAGAGCTGACATTTCTTCCTCCATAGCAGCCCGCCACCCATTATGAGAAAGAGCTTCAAAATAGGACTGAGGAACAGTAATAGAATCTAAAGAAGCAATGAAGGCTTGAGAAGAAGCAGGTAAAGAAGAATAAGAGACATAGGTGGAGATGGAATAAGGGTGGTGAGGGTTACCTTTCTGAGTGCAAGTACGGATACCTTTTCGGTGAGCAATCGGAAGATCCAAATCAGAAGACACAAGGGGAGGATCTGCTGAGGAAGAAGCCGGTAGAGGAGATGAAGCTGACGGACCGTGGGAAAGCGAGTCTGGATCAGATGGCTGTTGCATGACTGGTGGAGGAGCTGCTGGTGGTACCTGCACTCTACGAGAATAAACAAACTAAATTGGAGGTCGAACCAAATTTTGTGGTGGATGAACTTGTGAGTCCAGTGAAGGAGGAGGGACAAGGAAGTATTCATCAATATGATCTGGTGCTGGCAAGGGGGAGGAAGAGGGAGACGACCCAAAGAATGGGGTAGACTCAAAAAATGAAACATCAGAAGAAATAATATAGCGATTTAAGTTAGGAGAAAAACATCGATACCTTTTTTGAGTACAAGAATAGCCAAGAAAAACACACTTCAAAGACCGGTGATCCAATTTCAATACCTGGGGACGGTGATCATGAACAAAACAGGTGCACCCAAAAATACGGGGGGAAATAGGAAAAAAAGGCTTAGAAGGAAACAGAATAGAAAAAGGTACCTGACCACCAAGAATAGAAGAAAGCATGCGATTGATGAGAAAACAGGCTGTAGAAACTGCATCTGCCCAAAAAATTTTAGGAACTTTCATTTCAAATAAAAGTGCCCGAGAAACTTCCAATAAATGTCGATTTTTTCGTTCAGCTACTCCATTTTGTTGTGGAGTAATAGCACAGGAAGACTGATGAATTATACCATGCTGAGACAAATAAGCTGAAAACTGTGAAGAGAAATACTCTTTAGCATTATCACTACGAAAATTCCGAATAGTTGTTTGGAATTGATTTGTAACCTCAGCATGAAAAGTACAAAAAACATTAAACAACTCTGAACGATTCTTTATTAAATAAAGCCAAGTCATTCTCGAATAATCATCCACAAAAGTCACAAAATAACGAAAACCAGACTTTGAAATAACTGGGCAAGGCCCCCAAATATCTGAATGTACTAACTCAAAGGGGGATGAAACCCGCTTATTAACTCTAGAAACATAAGATTGGCGATGTTGTTTAGCAAATTGACAAGACTCACAATCTAAATGAGACACAGATGCTAGGCTAGGACATAATTTTCGTAAAGAAAGTAACGAGGGATGGCCAAGGCGACAATGTAATTGATGTAGAGTGGGGGTAGCAGCAGCAGCAATTGGTTGAGAAACTTTGTCATCCAACATGTATAATCCCCCAGATTCATATCCCCTACCAAAAATATTCTTCGTCAACAGATCCTGAAATACACAATAACCAGGAAAGAAGAAAACACCACAATTATAAGTACGGGTAATTTGACTAACTGAAAGTAAATTAAATGGAAAATTTGGGAGGCACAAAACATTGGATAAAGAGATATCAGAGGTGAGATTGACCATGCCACTTCCAACAACAGAAGTAGTAGATCCATTAGCTAAGGTAACATGTGAAGGATGAGAATTAGTAAAGGAAGATAGTATACCTGTTTGACCCGTCATATGATCAGTAGCCCCAGAGTCAATGACCCATCTAGAATTGGAATGGGATAAACATGCAGTAGGATTACCTGTGTGAACTATGGTGGCAGTAGGTTGGGTGGGTGGCGGCTGTACAGAGGCCTTTAATTGCAAGTACTCAGCATATTCGCTATCAGATAATATTTTTCCACCAACTGGTAATAATTCTGAAAAATTAGATCTAAATTCTCTCCTTGAATTTCCAGAACCATTGGGACCCCCAGAATCGTTCACGAAATCAGAACTAGTATCCATATCCAGCCAGCACAACAAAAAAACACCAGAAGAAAATTATCCAAAAAATAGAAAATGCCACCTGAAGACACGAAACTGCAAAACCAACCTTATAGAACCCTTCAGAGTCCTCCGAAACAGTGCCAGACGGAAGATCACCGCCTGAAGATGCTCCACGCGCCGCCGCTTGCCTCTGCGCGTGGGCTTCACGCGCCTTCGTACACACGCGCGTGTGGTGCCACGCGCCGCCTAGTCGGGATCTTCTCGGCCCGATCTATTGTCCGGTGTACCCAGACCTTCCGTACCGGTGCCAGTTCTGCTTCCACGGCCTTGAACAGTGCTGTTCTGGTCTCCACTTCCGTACGCCGCCGTACGCTGCCGCCAAACAGCAACCCTGAGGTCTGGGCTTCCACCAACAAGCGGCTTAGAGTGCCGCTGGTCCCACCGTGACCTTAGTCACGCATAAAAGAATAAAAAAGAAAAGAAAAGGAGGAAGAAGAGAGAGAGAGAGTTGGGTTGTTGATTGAGATAGGAGAAGGATTATTAGAAGGCTCTAGATACCATGTTAATTAAGAGAGAAATTTGTATTGCCTTATTCTCAACTGAGTCAGGCAGTCACTATATATATTATAATACAGGGTACATATAGCAGAATATAATAGATGTGGAACCTATTTACTAACAAGAATATACAGCAAATGAATGACATAGTTAAAAACAGAGAATACCTTACAAAAACACAAATGTCACCTCTTTGCAGTTAAGAATAACTGTCTTGTTAAAATCTGGAACCTGGGTGAGTGAGATTTCTCTAGCTTCCTAACAGACTCAAAAAGTAATGCTATGTTAGAATCTAGCATACACTAGAACTAGAACTAGACTAATGGTTTATTTGGGCATAAGGGAAATGGAGGGGAAGGAAATGTCATGATAGCATACACTAGAACTAGACTAATGGTTTATTTGGGCATAAGGGAAATGGAGGGGAAGGAAATGTCATGAAGGGTTATGTTTCCATTGTATAGAGGATAGGCCTCCCTTCCCTTTCCTTTCCCTCAATTCTACTCCATCCAAATAAGCCATGGGAGAAAGCTTAAATAGTGCAAATTATCTGTAAAAAAAGCAACATTTATTTTACAAGGATTTATGAAAATCACCTTGGGCTAAATATTTACCCAAAATGGAAACTTAAATCTAATATTGGAATTCAGTAACAGTAGAACAGATACACAATGTTCAACGATAAATGTGATTGAAAATTTGATATATAACAAAATCAATATTCCAATAGATGAACAACTAAAAGCATCTTCCCAACAAATTTGCATCTCTTACTAAGCAAAACTAAAACAATCAATTTGAGGCAGCATAACTGCCTTTTTATCAGCAGTGATGCAACCACTATTCATGGCTGAAATTAAAATTGAAAGAGATAGTATCATTGATTAAAGGAAGGAAATGTGAAATAAAATTAAAATATATTGAGATTGCTGCAGCATCGTGAAAGAAACATACAGACATAAAAGAAATAGGTGAAACTGAAAAGTGATAAATCTGTATCTCTTGTTCTCTTTTGAGATAAATGAAGGAATCCATTAAAAGAACCAGGTACAAATAAAAAGTAAGAAAGTTATGAATTTAGTTTGTCAGGAATACAGGTATTTGTTCAAAACAATCAGTCAACAAACTGCAACAATGAATTGAGAGCTCAAGAGAATCTCTTACCAACTTAAATCATTAAGACAAAATCGATAACTAGAAAAGCATACCAACCAACATCTTATATTATCTAATCTGAATGTAATCAGAACAACATATAACAATCTATCTACCTCAAGGCCCTTAACTGTCTCCCTATATCCAGACTGCACACTTTCTCGGTCAGAGTCTCCTCAAGGCAATTTGATGCTTGAAGGTGGAAGTCAGGCGGCCCAAGTCTAAGATTAATGTAGAGGCATTACAAGAAATATTTTTGGATAAATAATACAATATGGTCAATTAAATTAAAATAAGAATAATTACTAAGTTTAACACACTGTTAGTTTAATGGTTCAGAGTGATGATAAACTAAACCCATTTAACAAAGAAGACCATAACAAGCAAATACAACCCCAGAAAAACCTACCCCACTATGTTATAGACTACAAATTAGTATCAAGCTTGAAATACTATAACTAGCAAAGAGTAGGGGAGTTTAGAGGTTCTTTGTCACACTTCAACTTGTATGTTGTTGGCTGTGGTTGTTGCCTGCAAACAGAAACCATTGCACTGGGAGGGATTAGTCCCATTTAGCACTTTGGTCAATAATTGAGTGGCATATCATAAACCTAACAATATAAAAGCAGGTACTATTGAGGATAAACTCTCTAAAATTAAGTAACTATTAACACCACCAAGTCAAAAGATTAAAAGCAATGTTTCAAAGTCAAGAAAGAACTGAAATTAAATTTTCTATTTTTTATAGAAAGGATTGAATAGAATTTAAATTTCTGTTCTTATAACCAACTGGTTACCTAAGATACAGATTTTCACCTTTCAGGTAAAAGTAACCACTCTGTGTTACTTTAGTCTTTTAATCTTTTTCTATCAAAAAAAAAAAGTAATAGAGGGTGGTCGATGTTGCAAATAAGGAAATATTTCATTTAATTACAAAACTAACATCAAGAACAAAAAAAAAAACAAGTTAAAAAAGCACCTAAAAGTTATTTCTATTTTTAAGTTATACATTTGGAATTGTAGTTTTTAAAAACAAATTCTGAAAAACTTGTTCTTGATTTTAATTTTGTAATCAAATGAAATATTTCTTTATTTGTAAAGCAAACCACCCTCTATTATTTGTTTTCTTTCAATTTGAAAACAGTTTTTGAAAACAGTTTTTGAAAACAAAAAAGTAGTTTTTGAGAGCAATTTCTGAAAACAAAAATACAAAAAGTTATCCAAACATACCACATTGTTGTAATTATTCTACATTAGAAATAAAATACCCTAGTGCTTTCATCCCATTGACCAGATAACCTAACAACACTGACATAACAGTTTTTCCCTTCAACAGATTGACTCTATTCTGAACTAAAACATCATGTCATAACAGCTCATGGTAAACTCAGACAATAAATACCTAAGTGAAAGAAGGATTTATTTATTTATTTCCATGAAAAAAAAGGAAACAGAACCTGGAGTCCAAAAGAAAGGGAGAGCAGAAATAGATTATGCCATAACTTTTGCTGATCTAATGATGCTGTTTTCAATTTTATGCTATGAACTTATTGACTCCAAATGTGAAAGCTAAGACACTAATTTAATGCTAATGTGCTATCAAAACAGACAAAAGCACAAGATCTTTCAGTAATGACACTAAGTTGATGGCAAATTAACTGTGTTACAACTTAAAAAATACATATCATATTGAATCTCAAGTGCCAAACACGTGTTCAACAATGTTCACATTTTCAATATGAGATAACTAATCCAACAACAAGACATTTCAACTTTTTATTTTAATATACACTTGCAGTTGCACACGTCAAATAAAAAATGTAAAGAGTCAGGAAAAAACAATTGTGCTTGGCAATATTTTCTTTACTAATGTACCAAAATCTCTCATGAAACACAGAAGGAATCATTTTTTAGGATAAAAGATCAAAATGAGATTGCAAACGTGACAACACAACCAAAATAATAGAAGACAGAACTTTTAAGCACTCTATTTACCAATTCATTGTTACCTAAGTTAATTTCAACAAGGCAAGCATCTTGATTAGGAGTCCTTGCTGCTTTGGAACCTAGTTTACCATCCCTTCTGACCACCCACCCAGAGCACAAAGAGTTGAGAGATTCACCAAAGGAACTATAAACAATTGATTGGTTTAAGAAAACAAAACTCCAAATAATTCTTATGCAATTATATTTGTAAGAAATGAAAATGAAGTTAATGCAAGAAACAGAATATTCATTTTTTCTATAGAAAGTAAAATATTCTAATTATGATAGACATATAGACCCTGCATCAAGTATTTAATGGCAGTTTATTTTCTTACTTTTTAAGGTGCAAGAAAATGTGCCAGATATCAACTACCAAGTAGTTTAACAAGTTTCAAAATGAATTTAAGTAAGAATTAAACTTCACTGCAGATAAATTATCTGACACTCAGAGAAGCTCGAGCATGAGCAAGTATATCACCAATAGAACATGGACTGCAATACATAGTTCCTTGGTCATAGAGACTATAGAGTATAGCCCCGTGTACAAAGAGATAAAAATTGCTAATAAGATTCTTTTGGGGAAGATGTCTGTGGAAAGTGTTCATACCTTGAACTTACAGAAAAGTTAGCTGGTAGGGAAGATGAATCAGATTTTCCAGTGTCCCTAGCTGATGGCCTACCTATTGAATTATTGTTAACTGCACCAATGCAGTTGCCACCATGATACCTTTGCTCCCCCCAACTATCACCAGCATACTGTCCCCACCATCAAAACACTACATGGCTGTGATAAATGTTCTTCCAATCCACCTGAGTCAACCAATCAATTGAAACAATAAGTCATTACTCATAAGCACAGAAGAAACTCCAGTCAAGAGATAAGGAGCATTCATTATAGAAAAATTAGAGCACATAATCTTAGGCATCAATAAATGCACATCCTTCAACTGCTAATATATATACCTAAAACCCTAGCTCATGAAAATTATATATCCCAAACTTGAGAAGCAGTTCGTGGCCCCCAAATGTGATAGATGCAGTGGAACTATCCGGCCTGTAATAAGAGGGAAAAAAAAAAACACAAATGGATAATAAAGATCTGTCGACAACATGGACCATATGAAGCACTGTTAAGAAACCTTAAGAACTAACCATCCCACAAGTACACTTTCATGCAGCAGAGGTCAGATTATCAACGTGGGTATCCCAAACAGATATCAAAATCTTAAATGCTGGGCTGCTGACAATAATTAGGATTTTTGGCATAATATAAATTCTGGAGAATAAAAGAAATCAAAATCCTAATTCAAGGCCAAAAAGTCCGAACTTTCACAACATGAAACCCTAGCCTGGTTAGTGAGGCAGATAAAATGTGAACTAGTTATTGTTTCAAATTGAAGCTGAAGTTCATAGGACACATGCAACCAAACTGATCTGGAAGAAAACATGCAAAACACAACCAAGCAGTTTGAATTTTCAAACACATTCTTGTAAGCCTACCCTGTTACTTACTAAAATGCAGATACGATAACATAACATCAACTTAATAAACTATAAAATGATATCTTAGGTATTAGGGCAATGTGTAAATATATGAAGTTAAGACATTAGTTCCAAGTGATCTAACAGAAAATGCCAACTAATATAAAAATAGAAATTACACGTCAAATAAAATTTTGACATTCTGAAGAATTCAAACTTAAATATAGATCCTCGCCTAGGATTCCCATTCTTGAATTGTCATAATTGATAACTTTAACCCATTTTCAACTAATCAATTTTAAGTAACAGTAGAAACTTGCATAATCTAATCCAATCACTCGCAATGCACAAGTATACGACCAAAACCCATAAAAAGAAACTGCCTCTTTTTACTACTTTTTCCCTCCAAACCTAAATCGCCAGTTAGCACATATTACATTTGAACTTACCAATTATAGCAACAAATTATCCTTCAACTGTAAGAGACGAATTATACACAACCCACCTACTAACTCATCTAAAAATTTCAATAATGCCAAAAAAAGTGGGGGAAAAAAGTGCAAAGTCTAACTAGTGAATCCAATGCAATAGAGGCGCCCAAGTTTG
The DNA here is from genome assembly GCA_020226215.1 of Sindora glabra. NCBI lineage: Eukaryota > Viridiplantae > Streptophyta > Magnoliopsida > Fabales > Fabaceae > Sindora > Sindora glabra. The sequence goes on along the minus strand of CM035235.1, from coordinate 56,593,138 downwards.
AACTTCAAAGAACGATCCAAAACTAGAGTTTTAGTTCAAATTCTATTCTATTTTCTTTTTCTCAACTTCCGATATGCACGCCCGGCCCAGCTAACTACCTAAAAATTCGGTCTTTTGGTAGTATAAGTCAAGCTAGGGCCTTGATTGGCAATCCCGCAAACAGGTGGAGACTTTCTGCAAAATCAATGTGAATAAGACTGAAAACTCAGGGGGCCAAGTTGGACAATACCTGGTGAGAAGAGAAAATTGGAGCTCGAAAGAGAGAGAAAGCTTTGCAGGGAGAGATATGAAGGGATACAAAGGATGAAGAAGAAGGGTTTTCCGGCAATGATAGCTTTGACTCTCTTGAACTTCGCTGATGGCGACGACGATGATGCCTCTGCCGTTGCTCCCTCCAATGGAACAGAGGGAATGAAAGGGAGGGATCTGGTAATTCAAAAAATAAAGAACATTTTTATGGTCAATTTAGCCCTCCAGGTAACGTCATATTATCCATTTGCTTAGTTGACATTGACGATTAAGCAGGGGTAGAACAATAAAATCACTTGCTAAAGCAAATACGTCGTGGATAAAACAATTATTAAGTGTGTTTCTCTTCCTTGATTAAGGAAGAAGTTACGAGGATGATAAATAGTACTGCTAGAGGGGAGAGAGAGAGACCAAAAGGAGAAATTTCAATGGCTCCATTTGTCGCGCTCTCCTGTGAGACAAAAGGCGCAGCAGTCTTGGTGCAAAAAGTACAGGCAGACAAAATATGGAAAGAAGCTTATCCTCGAGTTCAGAAAAAAATATATGGTACGCTCCTAATAGTATATTAATACACTATAATTACATACTACAACAATAATAATAAAGTAAGATCGGTTATATAAATAATACAGAGCTCCATCTCAAATTAAATTCTTAAAAATGTTAAAAAAAAAAATCTCCTTTTACAATTTTTTCTAGTATTTTTTTCCCTTCCTCTATACTTTGTCATAAAATTAAAAATTATATAATTAACTCTTTTTATTTATGTCTTTAGTATATTATAATATATTTTATAAAAAATTAGTTTAATATATAATTAAATTTTTGTAATACGTCAATATACCATTGTAAGTCAATGATTCACTGTAATCATTCCAAAATTAATTGAACGTATGCGGTGGTTTTAAGGTTTTAGCATATGGGTCTTCCTAATACATGGGTTGTCCCAACACAAGAAGTTTTAGCTGGATTTTGCTGCATGGATTCCTAAAATTCACACATTTCAATTTTTATTTTTTTAATTTGTATGACATTGAATATCGTAGAATTTAACATTTAGTGATTATCTATTAGTTTGGGTAAGGATATTATTGTAGTTGGAATATACAAGGACTCCTAACGTAGGAGAAATTCGCATATATATAAAATGGATCTAACTCTTTCAAAGTGTAAAATACACTTTAAAAGAAAAATTAAATAATTATAATTATTAATAAAAAATTAAATAAAAGATAATTATAAATTAAAAAATTATTTTTTAGTGATTTGTTGTTTATCAAATTTTTAATATTTAATTTTCTTATTAATAGTTATAATTATTCACTGTACTCTCTAAAGCGTATAAAATATACTATATTAAGTAATTTAAAATAGTTGTTTAAATATTAAATTACATTTGAGTTTGGATCTAATGCAATAACTATATTTATAATTACTACATTTGGCTATCCAAATGGGTGAATTTTTTACATTTTTATGAATTTTACTACAAGCAAAAATTGTATACAAGTAACAATAAATTTTCACTATAAATGTAATACTAAAAATTTTTCTCTACACCAATTAGAGGATAGATAAAGGATTTGAACATAGGACTATTGAAAATGCAAGTAACTCATTCATTTGGATGGTCAAATATAGCAATTACAATTGAAATTGCTGCATTGGATCCAAAATCTTTGGTAATTTGATATTTAATGGTTTAATACATTACATTTCATATATGTAAGAATTTATCCAAGTTTAAATGTATTTTAAAGAATGAAATGTATCATCATAATAGTTAATGAAAAAATTAAGTGTAAGTCAAGTGACTTATGATATTTGTTGAAGGCTTTACCTTTACAATCCTTCATTTGTAAAAATATAAATTCATTTCTATTTTTCTTTCATCTTTTCCTTTTCTAGTTACCATAATGACAAAATAAATGCAAAACTTTTATCATAAATTACTAATCCACGTGTAGAATTAAAATAAGGCAATTTTATGAAAAATAACAACACTATACAACTTATTTATTAAGTATAATTTATTTTTAATGGTAGAAATAACTAGTTTGTTATACCATTGTACACATATTTACAAGGATTCAGAATTAATGTCATGACTAGTATAAGATTATTTTAGAAAAATCCTATAGCTTAATTCACATTCATTAGATATCATAACATTGGAATCATTCATTTCATACACTCATCAAATGGAAAACACCAATCATGTATTACATTTCTAAAATATTTATTACAGAATGATTAATTTGTCAAAAGGATAGTTACATTTACTTATAACTTTATAAGTAAATGCATGAGTTATTTTAAGTAAACAAGCATATCCTAATAATTCATGTCTTAAAAGAGATTTGGCCCATTATACTACTTGATCCCTTAAATTCAAATTTATAATTGCACTAATGTATTTGCCATCAAATATGTTAAAAGATGGAACTAAAATCCTTGAAGAAGGGTGTCCTACTTATTATGGTTGATGAAATGGAAAGTCCTGTAGAATATATGAAAAGTTAAATTCATAAAAAATAAGGATGGGACTTAATGAGAAATTTTCTACTAAATAATCTAGTTAAAACATCTCATAACAATTAAGTTAGAATGTAAGGAAGTAATCAATAGCATCTTAAGTTTCTATTATTAACATCCAAATTTATCTAGATAATAATATAAATAAAATAAATATTAAAAAAATTAAAGTATATTAAAATTTAAAAAAATAAAAAAAATAAAAAAAAATTTGTAAGATGAATATTTTTTTAGAGTGAACAATGGAGGACAAGCTACCAACACTCTCTCCTTCTCCTACCACATCTCATCCTACCATATGTCCACTTTTCATAAGTAAGCTTGCTTTCTTTCCACTAACCATGGATTGAATTTTACCTAACTCTGCACATGGAGTCTATTTCTTCATCAAGTTCACCTTACACATGCAAAATGAAAAAAAAGGTCTTATTAAGGGGGACAATTCCTATATGTTCCCATGGAAGCTCCCTTTGAAGAAAAGGAGTTCTCTCTTATTCTTTCTCTGCTCTCCATCTCTCTTACTTTTTCTCTGTTCCTAAGTTCCTTCATAGCTTTTAAACCTCTTTTCAAAAAGGTTTCAAAAGTTATCATTAAGAGTCCGAGAGCTTCAAAATGGGTGTAATCAAGAAGTCCCTTTTACCTCCCTTGCTTTTGTTCTTCTTAGCTATTTCAATTACAGAGAAAACTTCAATCATAAAAGCAAGGCCACCTTCTTTATTATCTCAACGAGGGCATTTAAAGATTTTTGGGACGCTTAGAGTTATCTGTAAGTGTTGTGATGGAATTGAAAGGCTTTTACGAGTACATGAAAGGAATCTTACTCTAATTTGTAGTGTTTTCCTCGGCAATCATACTAACTATCTTTCTAGATCTTTCTTATAGTTTTGTTTTGTGATACTTTGTGTATATTAAATTCACATAGTTACATACTATAAAGATCAAACACGATCAGTCAAAAGGTTCTCCCTAATGTCTAATACTTGTAAAGATCTGTGATAAGCTTTGGAAAAAAGAAAGAGATAGAGAAGGCTTTTTTTTAAAAAAAAGGATGGGATATGATAGCACTCAAATTGTGATCGTCCATCCCACTTCATTTTTTAATTTTTTAATTTTTAATTTTTTTACTTTTATTTTTTCCTTTTAAAAGAATTTCATAATTTGTTTGACATATGATATTAAAGTGTTATTTTGTATAATTTCTATGATAAAATAAATTAAAATAGATTGAGAACTTAATTTATTTTAATATTCTTAAGATGAGATATTTTAAAAGTTAAATTAAATGAATTGATTAAATTAAAAATCTTGATATTATTGTATATAAAAATTATCTTACATTTATTATTTTTTGTATACAATCTGTTTTAATTTTATTTCACTTTATTGAAATTACATGTGTACTCATAATTTGTATCATGTCTTTTTTATTCAAAAATATATTATATATTTTTGTGATGATAGAATAATATTAAAATTAATTACAAGTGTAATAAATATAATTTTAATTTTTTTGAATAATTTTTATTTAGATTTACCCATGGAGCTAAACAAATTTAATACTTTAAAAATAAGATAATATTGAAATTATGATTTTAATTCCTTAAACAATTTCTTTATTCATATTTGATCATAAAGTTAGAGAAATTTGATATTTTAAAATCATGAAATAATATTAAAATTTTAATTTTAATTTTTCTAAATAATTTCTTTATTTAGATTTGCCCATAATGTTAGATAAATTTACTTTTTTAAAAATTATAAAATAATCTTAGAATTATGATTTTAATTTTTCTAAACAATTTCTTTATTAAGATTTGATCATAAAATTAAATAAAATTGATACATTAAATTTATGGAATAATATAGGAATTATAATTTTAATTTTTTAAGTAATTTTTTTATTCAAATTTGGTCATAAAATTAGATAAATATGATACTTTCAAATTGCAAAATAATATTAAAACTATAATTTAAATTTTTCTAAATAAATATTTTAGCTAGATTTGATCATGAAATTAAATAAATCTAATAATTTAAAATTATGAAATAATATTAAATTTTTAATTTTAATTTTTCTATACAATTTTTAATTTCATATTTATCCATGAAGTTAGATAAATTTGATATTTTAAATTAAAAAAAATTTTATTTGATACTTTTTTAAATAAATAAATAAGATTACTTAAAATAATTTTTTATCTTATTATTTTAATAATTATATTATAATAATTTTATTAAAAATATTTCAAAAAATAATAAAATAAAAATCTTTCTAAAAGATAAATTAATAGTAATTTTTCATAAATAATAAAATAAAAAATTTAAAAAATATTTTAAATATAATAAAATAAAAATATTTTTAAAATAATAAAATTTATACTTATGACATATCGAAATTAAGTAATTTGATTGCAAGTGGAATTATGATGGTACTTAATATTATCAATGCATTTTCTTTCATTCAAATTCTAGCATAAAATTGGAAGGATTTAACAATCAAATTAACAAATTAATTAAAATTAAAATTATATTTTTTAGAAAAGCACACACATATTATAATAAGAATATTATAATTTAATTTAAAAAATAGAATTAAAATAAATAAGCAACTATTCTTTGAATGTAATTAACTCCCAAATTAAAACTTTGGAAATGCAAATATCTTTAGGTGTTCCAATCATACTATAAAAATATGATTGATGGTGACTTCATTTTCATTTTATTTATCTTCTAACATTCCAAAGAGGTATAAAACCACTTACCTTCTGCAATTCTATTGTGAAGCACATCACAACATCCATGATACAAAGGATCTTTGACACTAGATAATTTTATCAAATTATTCTTTAGTTAGCCATCTGTATAGCTAACCATTCATAAGAGTTTTATCTGCCACTATAAATCAAAGAATCTTAAAGTTTTTAAGAATAATAGTAAATATATATAATATTAAACAAGTATCTTCCTTGTGCCTCCTTGATTAATTTTATCTCCTCACAAACTCTGTTCTCCTCCCTTTAGGGTTAATTGTATTCCCTCGTAAACTTGTACACGAATTTAATGTATAATGTCATGTTATAGTATTATTTACCCTACCATATTATTGCATTGTCATTTAAGGCACTATTCATAACACATTCATCATTCAATGGAACATAAGCTCATGGCATCATATTTATAATAGAATCAAGTGTACAATTGTAAACCACTCTTACATGGCTTGCCATAATTAAATAATACCAAATAATAGCTTTCCTAAATCATAAAAGCTCATAGCATTAATATTTACATAATTCTATTTCTATAAAGGTGTATTACTTGATTTTTTGTTCAATTTAGACTTCTATATTTGTTTATGTGTTCATTCATTCTTACATTACATGTATAAGATGGCCCATGTTAAGCCATTCTTAAGACATATAGTCAGCATAGGAATTTGATATGGCAACAACCTATCAGGCTTTCTTATAATATACTTAATGCAATATTACATATACAAGTATGCTAAGCTTTTAAAAAGTGTGCAATTTTCAAATTTTAATTACAATTTTTACTAGAAACCATTATGTAATTTTACCCTAACTATCCTAACACCTATTTTAGCACTAATGTTCTTGAGCGAGTCTACTTTCATTCCATTTGATGGCAACTAGACACCGAAGAGGAAGATTCCTAAGGAAGACAAATAAAGAAAGAAAAAAGTGAGTTTTCTTTGAAATTCAATAAGTAAACATCAATCAATAAAAATTTTTTAAATTTGAGTATTAGTACTCACATGTGAGAAATTGAACTTGGATTTAAGAAGAAAACTTCATAATTATTCTTAGAATAACTAATTATATGCCCATACCAATGCCAAGGAAAGCAAAAAGATTTATTGCAATTCAACCTTTCTATTAGAAGATACAACACACATATTCTTGGATCCCAACTAAGACCTCTCTAAATAATTACTACATCAAGAGCACACAAGACAATCTTACTCTTATTATAATTCATTAACCACTCTATGTAAGATCACAAATAGTTTCTCATTCATAACATAGATATTATTAGTAATAATATATTCATTATCATTATATGTACTTATTAGTGTTATCATTTACACATATAATTAATCATACCATAATCTTATCATGTCACACGCAAGTTGATAAGGTAAAGAAAACAAGTATACTTTCTTATGACTCCCAATTATCCTCAGTTAACCTTATACCTAATGCAAGTTATTTTCTTGGATTCAATTTTGAATAATCAATACACCTTACCATATTTTTTCGTATCATATTGCACATTTCATTCATTTCTTTTATCATATCTCAAATTGAGTTTATCATATTTTCATAGCAACACCATGCTTTAATCCATTACTATAAATCTCATCTCACCTTATAAATACATAAATAAGTTTAATCATATCATATATTATATGTCACAATATGTTTGAAACTCAATTCTTTTTATAAGTAATGTAGCGAATAAATCTTCATTACATATCATATGACATAACACCTTAATTTCTCATTTCATAGTCACATTTTCATATAATTCACTCAAAGTTATCACATTCTACCTCATCTTGATGTTTAGGAACCATACATCCCATATCTATTTTTATTTTATTATGGTCATATCTATTACATTTTAGTAATAATTTATGCTAATTAAATCATGCTATTATTCATATCAACAAGTGTACATAATAACGGAAACTCTTAAGGAATGGTCTTTTTAATAGGCAAATAATTGACCATTCTAGATCAAACAACTAGCCATTTGCTATTAGAGTCAACCTTACTTGAAATTTCAAAACAATGATTAACCATTATAACTAGATGGTTAATTATTCTATTAGGATTTTATAAAAATTCTAACATGATAAACACTGTTCATGACCCTATTAATCCCCTCTAAACTCATTTATTACATAATTAACCCACTTCTAATCATTAATACACCACTACAATACTTCATTTAAGCCATTTCCATTATCAAATCAAATAAAGCATCCCATATAACCTCATTTTAAAGATTTTTCATTAAAATGCAAAACTTAAACTCAACTAAGCAATTTTAACTAAATATTCAAATATATGATTAGGATATTCACTCACCTATTATAAAAAAAAATTTGAGAAGCTAGATTTGTTATCTCTAAGCCCCGATCAAATAAAATTCTAAAGATTTCATGTTAGGATTTATCTTTCCCCTTATAAGTAAAATACTAAAAAATCCTCAAATTCAAAAAAAGTCATAGAGATTCAAGTTGCTATAAAGGTCTTACCATATATAAATGGAAAATTTGGCGAAGATTAATTCCCATTTAACTTGATTGAAAAAAGATTTGAAAGGAAGAAGAACTAGAGATTGACAAAGAAATAGGCAGTAGTGTAAAAGTAGGGCGAAGCTTAGGGCAAAATAAAAGCATAGGCATTTTCATCATTTAACTTTAAATCTTTTCTATAGATACATTCTCACTTTTAAACACTTATAACTTCTAATGCTTTTACTCAAAACCCTTTTCTTTAACATATTATTCCCATTTCCTTTATTAAAATTTGTTTATTCCATTTAAAACATCTATTTCAAAAGTTTAATACCATGTTAATTAGCTAATTAATCACCCCTCCATAACTCAGAACTTTATAACTCTAAAGTAAATATAACAAATATTTACTCAATAAATTTTTTTCCTTAGAGGCATAATAGCCAATTACTTTACATTTTCACAAAATATATGAGTTTGTAGTAAAATAAGGCCATAGTTAACTATGTATTTAACTATTAATGTCTAGATACAAACTCTAGCACATATAATTAATTACTATTGTTCTAAGGAGAATCCTAGGTTAGATAGTTAGCTAAATTGTCAACCATAAAGAGTAAACCAAGCATATATAATTAACTATTGATTAGTATTTCATAGAATTCTTTACATAAAACTATTTATCTGCCATTAATAATCTATAAACTTCATTTAATTCATACCAAACTTCAACCAAAACATTAAAAATATTAAATATAACCTTTAAGCATTATAAGCCATCATTTAATAAACCAATTTAGCACATCAAACTCTTCTTTCATATATAATCATCAAATAAACCAAGAAAGCATCAAAACTCAAAATATAATAAGATTAAGCTAATATTTAGATAAAATACTACTCATTAGGCTTAAAATGGAATCCTAGAATATGGAATGGGTTGATTGAAGCCTATATTCATTTCAAGAGATAAAGGTTAATGAGTTAGGGTTCATTCCTAAATCTTCTTTCAATAAAAATAGTTGAAATTATGAATACAGAGAAGGAATGAGATGAAATTGAAGTTAGATGATGAGAAATCATTGGTTGAAGAATTACTTACGTCAAGGAGATGAGATTAATGGAGAAATAAAAAACTTTGCCTAGAAGCTCTAAAGTCCTTTATTTGGGAGAGGATGAAGATCGTGATAGGAGATATGGAAATAGTGAAGGCATGGGTATTTTAGGGTTTAATAGGGGTTAAGGGCATTTTAAGATAAAAGTAAAATTAGAATTCCTGTTTAGAATTTCATATTTCTCTCCTTTAGCTTTCTTACCATAAAACAAATACTTTGCAAATCTTTTCTACTCTAAATCATCATCAAATTCTAGTATTTCACTAAAATTATATTGCTATTCAAATTTCTCTCATATATTCATTAATTTGAATCACTCTTTAAAACTAAAAAATATACCATTTAAGTAAAACAAATAAATTTAATCACTAAGTGATCAATACTTAAATAAATAAAAATTAAATTCTTAAGGTGTAACAATTAAACTTAAAATGTAAAGAAAGGCAAAGCCTTAAGTTTGTTTTATCCAATTAAATTGTTAACAAATGTAAATAGATAAAAAAAACATAACCGATGATAATACTTACTATAAATATGGCAAGAATGCTAGAACTAAGATCTATGAATGTAATTAGAAATTACCAAAAAAGTTATTGATATTTAGCTAAGGTTAGTGAAGCTTAACTATTAAGATTGTTTCTTTAATTATTTGATAAAAGAATGGCATGAAATGAATATTAGGCGAGACTACTAAAGAGATAGGTAAAATCAATAGAAGATCTAGTTTAAAGTTGCTAGATTATTTAGTATACAAGGAACGATGAGATATTTAAACTAGAGAACTACAATGGTAATGTAGTGACGGAAATAATAAGATGTGTGTAATAAATTATCTAAGGATCCCAAATTATGCATGATGTCAATCTAGTAAATTATTCTTAGGATAATAGGCCTATCAAGTGGTATGCACCATATTCTAGATAGATAAAATTAAAATTTGATAAGGCTTGCATCATTAAAAGGAACAAGATCACTTGTAAAGGAGTGTTGAAAGATTATAAACAATATTAGCCTAAAGATTATTATTTTTTAGTTTAGGATCAGAAGGAGTTTTTGCAACAAAACTTCATGGGATGTGCAAAGGCTTGTAATTAGTAAAAAAAATAGGCTTTAAAGGAATAGTTGCAAAAAAGTGCTGAAGTTATTGATTTGGCAGAATATAGTTGTTTAATATGTCACCCCTGTTACAATCTAATTTTGGAAATCATAACCTTGTTGGTTAAATAATGGGAAATGAAATTGCATAATGCTTATAAGGAGTGAAATATGGTAACAAATTATCTGGCAAAAAAACACCTTAAGGTGTGATTTATTTGAAATGGGGATTTCGTTTATCCCCCCATAAGTACATGTCTTTATTGCTAACTAATATAGATTAACATTGCTTGTATTTCTTTTCTAAGGCTTTGCCTTACATTGCTTTAATGAAATTGTTATTCTTATGAGTTTAAATTTATGAAACTATGTTAAAATTAAATTTTAATAAATCTAATGGATTCAAATAATATTGAAAAAATAAATTAATAAATAGAAAATTTTAATGACATGCTTTGGAAATATTGTAAAAACTTATGAACTAACAAAAATATTATTTACCAAAATAACAAAGAAATGAATAACGAATTTAAAGAGATAATATATTTATTTTGTATACCCAAGGATAATAAGTTTTGCTAAAGCATTTTAAGAAAAATAGATTAATAAAAGTGGAGAAAAATAACTAGAATCTATTTTACTTTTCTATTTGAGTAAAATTGCACTGTATAATGCTATTGAATTGATTTGCTTAATCTATCTACAAGTTAATTCATGTGAATTCATCATAAATAAATTAGAGTGGAATGGGTGTCCAAATCCTAAAACTTATAATTTGTGGACTCTATAAATTGGTTTGTGGACTTTTTCTTTTAAAAAGAATCATTTTAAACTTTCTTAAAAGAATTTTAACAATAATTATAGATTTTAAATCATAAATTTATAATATTTTCAAAACAAATTAACAAATTAAACTCAAGACTAGATAAATTATAATAGAAATTGTTAGTTTTAAAGTAATTAATTTAGGAACAAAATCATTCGTTCAACAATTATTAATTTAGTTCACCAAGAAAATGTTAATTTAAATTGGACTAGGTTGGAATTTGAAAGCTAAAGAATTGAGTTTAAGAGTGGCTATTGGATTGGTTGGATTTAGAATAATGAGTAATTTTATTACACTCCCTTTCCCTCATTTCTTTTTTACTTTTCTATCTATGCAAGGAAAAAAGGCCTTTTAGGCTTGTAAAAAAATAGGCTTAATTAGTTTGTTTTTCCTGATATAGAAAAATGAGTGAATGGGGAGTGAGATAAAGGAAGTGTAAATAATATTACTTCTAGAATAATATAGTAGGTTAATTTAATTTAAAAATAAGAAATACAAATTCAAAAAAAAACCATTTGTAGACCATTATTTTCACTCCACACAAACTATCAACCTAACAAACTTGATTTGTTTAGGTCAACATTTAAACTAGCCTTAATTTTATATAATCTCACATTTTTCTCCCTAGAGTTGCAAACTATTTTAGATATGAATCCATTTTAATGGCTCTAATATTATAAAACTAGTGAACTAAATATAATGTAAATTATAATCATAATATTCTATTACAATAAACTATATAATAAAACTTTAAATGTAGTAGCATATCCTTGTTATAAGCATAATATTAAATTTGATCCATTATTAATGTAAATTAGCTTTACTATTATAACTCATCTTAAGGCATGTGATCGACATAAGAAGTTGTTATAAACTACAACTTACTAACCTTTCTTAAATACATTTAATGTAATTATACTTTTCTTTTAAAAGAAATATGTGTTTCCAAAATCAATTATGAAATTTGTTAATAAATTGTATGCATGATTATTCCAACTTTCTCAATGCTTATCTTAACTTCAAATTCCTAAAAGAAAGAAACGAAAAGAAAAGTAAGTTCCAAAGAACTTAACAAGTGAATATCAAAGAAAGGATGATAATGAAGGTTGAATTTGATTACACTTTATGATTGAATCTCAAGAGGGACTAATTGTATTCTTTTCTCAAAGATAAGACATAACCATATGCCTTAGGGGAAAATTATAACATGCCTTATAGGTTACTATACCTTATGGAAAATTATTTATAGATGCTACCCAATATCTTGTTCAGGTTCCAATTCTTATAACTAACAAACTTATCATATTAACATAGATTATCATTTATTAGTTGTTACAATAAAGCAAACAATAATAGAAAAAAAATCCACTTGTAACTTTCATACATCCCTATCCCTCCAAGTTAGCCTTATCCTTCACATGTAAGCATATGAGTCCAATGCATAAAGCCATAATATAAGTATCATTGATTCATAATCACAAATTCTCATAAATTTCATAATTTATTACAATACATAAACAAGTGTCTCAACTGGCACTTTAACCTAAATGTAAATAAGATTTTACAACAATAAGTTTATACATGTAAATGTATAAGAAAAATTATAATTCAATTGTAACTTCATTCCTATGCAAAATAATAATTATCAACTTATTCATCCAATGTCAACATGATCTTCATATATTACTACAATACCATGCCTTTTTGCATGGCCTTATATTATTCATTCAATATCATCTAATGCATAACAGCTCTTATTATGACTATGGAAACAATTACATGCTTTCAAAACTCTTATAATAAGTAATATCTAAAAATAAATAGACCACAATTGATTATGTAATCAATTATAAAGTCCTAAAAGGCAACTTTGTAAGGGTATAATCAATTATAAAGTCCTAAAAGGCAACATTTTACTATTCAATTATTTCCATATAAAAATTTTATCCTATCTTCCATCATAAAAGTTTAGTATTTTTTACATAAAATATTTTAAATTTTAAGTGATGTGACATATACACTATCAATCATTCATGTGCTACCATATTATTAAAAAATTATTAAAACTCTTTATTGCTATTAAAAATTCTAAATTACTATTATTTTTTAATTATATTTTACATTAATAATACATAATAAAAAGGGTTTCTATTTAAAAAAATTTTGAAGATGAAGACTTTAGTAGCATGGTGTTGGCCATGCTATTACAACACATTATACAACCATTAGATTAACATTCATTTTACGAGTATGTAAATCCAACAATTGTAATGATTGCTAAAAACTAATAGAATAAGCAAATATCATATTTTTATTAGAGGTTTAAAACTTTCATAAATTTACAAACATTTCACCCTTTTGTAGCTTTTCTCTCATTATCTCTCTCCCTATCAATTTTTTATTTTTAATATAAGTATTAAATTCCATCAAATTTGTAAGCTTGCCTTAGCTCAATAAGCTTTGTTCAAAACTTGAAATTTGAAGAAAGCATATGTAATAGTTTTTGTGTAATTTAGAGATGAAGAAAGTTATAAAACAAAAGCTTACCAATTGCTAATAAGTTAAAACCTTTAAAGTGTTTAGAGTTTAATAAAAAAGAAAAAGCCTCAGTCAAGTAAGGAAGAGCAAGCATTAATGAACTTTTGTTTTATCTTTCCATTATTTTTCCCTTCTTTTTATTTTCAAAACCCAGTGTAAGAGATTTAGCCTTTTTTTCTATTTTTTTAGGAAGATTAATCAAATGGGTTTTTCTTAGATATATCGAAAATTGATTGAAAAAGTTTGAGAAAACCAAATGTTCAAAATCTAAGATAGGAAAATCATATTTTGCATAAGGAATGATAAGGTTCTAGTAGATATTGAAGGTGTAGCATCCCTTCATTCATGATATGAAAATGTCAAAACCTAACTTAATCGTGACTAGCATGGATCCCGATATTTGATTTCCACCAGCCTCACTACTAATTCATTAGTTCTAACTAATGAAAATCTACTTATTTTTGCAGAACTCAAATCATGCTGTAAATTCTTGCAGAAAAATGGATAGAGTTTTCCTTATTTTTTGGACCTTTTCAAGGGTCACTCCCCCTAAATTACAAAATTTGTATATTTCAGATACAATAGTTTTACTAATATGCACAATATTACATAACCTCATTATATATATAATTATACACAGATAAATGATTCAATACATCAAGTGTTGAACTAATTTATACTTTATATTCTTATCTCATTACTATTCCTAATCCAACTGTCAGAATCCTTCAATCAGGCCATCTTTGATTTTTCATAAATGCAACAACCTCAAATACTGTTATCTCATCCTAGAAGCATTAAAAAACTAATGGAATGAGTTACAAGAACTTACTGAATATATATCTGCCACTACTAAACCTCGAATCAATTATATTAAATGTTTAATTGTTGATTAGGTATTGAATAAAGAAATAAATATAGTCTATATTCCCTAAGTTCCTGGCATATACAGAGTCAAGCCTTAGATTGAATATTCACTTACACATAACCTAAATTTTATAATTCTCATCACAAGTCATAATATCTCAATCATTTGTTAGCACACAATATCATTATTATATCACACATAACCCATTCTGAGTAATCATCATATTTACAATATCTAGTAAGGCTCAACCATATCAAATCATCACCATCACATTAATCAAGGACATTCAATCATAAACAAGATTTTATGGCATACCATAATGCATATCAATTATAATGAAATCATATGCATACACTTTTTGTCTCTCAGGTTAACCTTATACCTTTCGTAAGCTGTCTATTCTATGCCTCCATGATTTACCTTATACCTTTTACAAGCTATCACCGGGAATTTCCCATTTGACTTTTCACATCATTGCCCCCGTCACATTTTTCATTTCAAATGCCACTCATGGCATATTTCACATCACAATATATACAATAGAGCTCAACTCTACAATCACAAGACTCAATGTAATATGAACGTAACATAATTATTCTATCATCATGGGACAAATCAAAATATGCAAAACAAACAATATATATATACAACAGCACCATGCCTTTTTGCATGGCCACAATATTCACTCATATTTCAATGTAAATCGTGATAAACTTTTCAGCATACCAGTATCGACATAAGTTCAACCACATTACAAATATGATTCACCCTCACATTTTAATCATAATTATTCAACAATTGGTAGTAATCATCACTAAGCCTTGTAAGGCTATCCAACATTTTCTCAATCCAATAATTACTAATTCATTACAAGTATCGATTTCCAAACTTTTTCATATGTAACCACATGATTGGTTTCATAATATATATATATATATATATATACATATATATATATATATATATATATATATTATGACCCACTATTACCTCATTTTGAAATTCATCGGCGAACAAATATATAGTTTTTATCATTTATAGGAAGGATCATAATTGATGATATTTAAATACTTTAATATTTAAAATATTAAAATTTAAGTGGAATATATACTCACCTGGTAGCATCCATTCATTTGAAGATTTCTAAATACCTCACCTTCCTTCTCCATTCCTTCTTATTTCACGATTTATGATAATAACAATTCATAAGCACCAAATAACTATTTATATTCCATTCAATATTATCATTTTAGTTTTATTTTATAATCATACCAACACTCAGATTCATTAATTTCTTATATTCCTAAATGGGAACTTATGAAATCAAAATACCACATTTTAAGAATCTACTTAAATTAACTTTGAATATCAAGATATTAACTTTTATGATACAAATATACTAATTTAATGTTTTAAGACCTAAGATCATTACTTTGCTAGTATCATGTCAATTACTCAAGTAAGATGATAAAATGAAATTTCTCAAATCAAGTATGAAGTAGTCAAAATATTATGACTTTTACCTTAAGGATATCTTAATTATGTTACTTTATAAAACTATATACTCACTTTTCAATATTTCCATATTTACCTCAAGAAATCATAAATTATGTACATTTTAAAGACCTTCCAACACCTAAAAATTATGATTATTTATAAAATAAAAACTCTAATCATGCTGGTCTAATCCTTTTTTACAGTATAAAATCCCATTTTCCCAAGCCATCATCATTTATTCAAAATCTACCTAAGTGGGATTTCTTGGATCAGACTCGAATCTTTCAAAATATTAAGTTATAACACTTCATATTTACTATAATCCCATTATTTCAACAAGTTATATCTGAAACTTTTATTTTCAAGCCATTATTATATATTCCTAATACACATGAAAATGGGTTTCTAAAAATTAAGTTAAAATCACTCAAAATATAAAACATAATGCTTTATGCTTATTTTAATAATAACATCTTAACATCATATAGCATAAACTTCATATTATTATTTTTTATATATATATTTAAAGAACCACCCACATTTCAAACATGCATTTATAGGTTTTTAGATCAATAATCAAAATAAAAGCTTTTTGGTAACAATCATTCACTTTCATCGAAAAATATCACGGATGAGTCACCATCGCCGAAGAAATATTGGGATCACCAGAAATACCAAACACCTAAGAGGTTCAACACTATTTTTCCTTAGCTCTGACGGCCTTTATCTATAGCAAGAACTCGAGATAGCCTGAATTAACCAGTGGTGATGGTTAGAGACAATGCCTAAGCTGGAGGTAGTGACAGCTCCCTTATGTTTCCATGGCTACTTTGCTTTAGGCGCAAAGGACGGCAGCATGCAAAATGGGGCTCCAATTGAGCAGTGTGTGGCAGCACAATATCAAAAGATTGATAATAATGGCTGGTTAAAAAAATGAAACAATTAGGAGGTAGAGAAAAGGATGAGAGAGAGAAGAGAGGGAGCAATTGAAAACAGAAGGAGAGAAGAGGGAAGTTTCCAGAAAAATGAAAAGAAAGAAGAAAATAAAATGGGCAGCTATGGGCTTTGATTTAGTGCATCTCGTTCATTGTGAGCTCATCCTTTTACAAAATCTTAACCACTCGATATTCATTTACTACTTAACTTCTTTAAAAACTTTTACTGAGATTTTCTATAAAAAAAAATAAAGATCTTAGCTTCCTTATTTCTAATCTTTCCTTTTATGTGTATAACAAGTAAATATAATAATTCGATAAATTAGAAATCCCAAAATAAATATTTTAATTTTCCTTAAATCCTAAAGTAATTCATAAAATACAAGTAATTATTCCATAAACCATTGTAAACTAGTCTGAGATACATAAAGTCTCAATAATAATGGTCATGTACAAATAAATTATCTTCAAATATTATTATAATTATCATTTTTAATGTTTTAGAACCTTTAATATGAAAAAAGTATATTTAATGTTAATTATTAACCAGATAAATAAATAATTATTCATAATTATCAAAATTTATAAAACTTGAAATATTATAGAAAACCCTACAAACTTACTACTACAAATGAGAAAAATAAAAGGATAAAAATTTTAAATCTTCAATTAATTTCTTACTTAATTTTGAGTCACTTATATGAATCGATCTAGTATTATTACAGATATAAGAAAAAATTTAAGTAGGTAGTATTAAGATTTTAAAAAGGAGCAAACTTCAAAGTGAAAGCATTAAAAATTTAGAACTTGGTGTAAGTTGCAGTTTCAAAAACCAAATTAAACAAGTAGAGACTATTACTGTAAAGTCTTATTGCATATTTATAAGTAGACGCTTATAGGAGTTCCTTCCTATCAAATTCCAACTATTGATTTTTGTATTGATTGTGAATTCCTAAATAATCATTTAGCTTCTAACTCTTTACTTTCCTAATATATTTCTTGTTTATTGTATAATCTATCATATCTATTATAAAATATAAAAAGATATGAATTAGATTTATATATACCAAAATATCAAAAGTTCACATTGGAAAATTCAAGATCTAATATTTCTTTTTACTAATCGTATTGACAATCACTTAAAAAAGCAATCTTGTTCACGACCTAAATCTTCTTTTATGTGTAAAGATAAAAGAAAAAGAGTTTGTTAACAATTCTTATGAAGGCTTTTATTAACTAACCCTCTAAAATTTTTTCTTTTGTCTATTTATATGCATTTTCATAGGTCAAGTTATGGACCCATTTTGCGCAACCCGGATTCATAATCCAACATTTCCTACTCATACATAATGGGATTTATACTCTCTCAGCATTACATAAGAGAACATCATCTCTTATACTTTATAATAAATTATATAAGAAAATAAGTGATGTGACCAGCATACTCTGAGAGATCTTTGCTATACATCTATTAGAAATATATAACTTCTTAATAAATAATGGATTTTAAGTAGACTTTAAGTATGCAACACCCTAAATTATTTTATTACATTTGAATTTCTTAAGATGATCTCATTCATATGCATTATATATATTAGATATTGTATTTACAATTATAGACATACTATAACTGGTATATCGGTAAATACAAACATAATATGATACATTTAATGATCTTCCTTTTTTTTAGATTTCTTGATTTTAATTTAATTTACTTTTCTAGTAATGCTTCGTTAAACTGAATTTCTCATAGTCTTTTAGTAACATTCTAAAATATCAATTATTAAATTTAAATCTTAAAAAATAGAATAGATTCATAAGAGTACTAATATGAGGTCTTTATTCTCTTAAAAGTCTCACGTATCAAAGTTGAGATCTGGACTTTAATCACCTATATTAGTTATAATTCGCACATGTGGTATGAAACATATATTATGGTATTTCTCCTTTTCTCATAGAGCATATGTCTTTATACAATGTATTAATACTGAATAAATAATGGTTCAAATACACTTAATGCCTAACTTGAGTTTACTAATCTACTCTTTTTCACTTCTATTAAAACTTATATTTGGCAATTTAAATAGATGAATTGAATTCCTTATTAATTCATTTACAATCTTACATATGACTTTATCTTGTTCATTAATAAGCCGACATTTATATTTTAAACTTGGCTCTCGATTATCACTTAGATAAAAAGCTTAAAATTATCTCATCTCATATGAATTATAAAAAAATTAACGAGAGGCAATTACTTATGTGAGTGGACTAATCTTCTAACTATCCAATATGCTTTTCAATAACTCAAGAATATTTTAAGAAACATTCTTACATCTATATACGTAGGCTAATAATAAACACAATCATTATTCAAGCATTAATATTATGTGAACATTGTTAAAAAAAATTATTATAATTATATCAACATCCATGCAATCCTTGGGATTTCACATGTTTTAGGAATACATCCCGAGGAATAAGCTTAGTCATGGGATTTGTTATTATCTCACATGTAGAAATATATTTCATGTTCACTTCTTTACATGCAACCATATCTCTTACAAAGTTGTACTTTATGTTTATATGCTTAGTCTTATAATGATATTTGGGGTCTTTTGTATATGTAAATCCTACTTTGTTATCACGATTTATTAAAATTGGATTAGCAATGTTAGCATTTACACCCAAATGATCCGAGAACCTTTTGAATCACACTGCTTCTTGTATTACTATTGAAAATGTTATAAATTCAGCTTCCATTGTGGATAAAGCTATGTATGATTGCTTCTTACTATTCCAAGATGTGGTGCCATTATTTAGTAACAAGATGTACCCAAAGGTAGACTTCCTTTTCACTTAAGTCTCCTCCCTAATTAACATCACTATAACTTTTTAATTACAAATGATTTCCTTCATAACATAACAAATTGTTAACAGTACCTTTTAGATGCCTCAATATCCTTTTAACTACTTTTCAATGTGCTGGGCTTGGGTTAAACTAATATTGACTTACTATGTTAATAGCAAAATAGATATTTGATCTTGTGTACATCATTGCGTACATCAAACATCCAACTACACTTGCATAGGGACTTTTCTCATATATGTTTCTTTTTGTGGAGTCTTAAGACACATCCTTTAGTTTAGACTTTCACTTTTAGCAATAAGAGTGTTTATGAGTTTATAATATTGCATTAGAATCATTTAAGAATTTTATTGATATAATACTCTTGTGATTGAGATAATAATTTATTTAAATAATTTCTTGACATCTTATCTCCAAGAATATATGCAACTTTACCTATATCTTTTATTTTAAAATTAGATCATAATTATCCTTTAATTTCGTTGACATACTCCCTACTATTTTCAATTATAAGTATATCGTCAACATATAACGATAAAATTATAAACTCATCCATGGACTTTTTTATATATATGCAATGGTCTCCTTCAATTATGATAAAATTATTTGACATAATCACATTATGAAAGTGAATATACTGTTATCTTGAAGACTGCTTCAAGCCATATATAGATTTTAAAAGTCTACAAACTTTATTTTCTTGGCCTTATTTAATAAAATCTACAGGTTATTGCATGTAGATTTCTTCTTCCAAGTATCCATTGAGAAATGTAGTTTTTATATTCATTTGATATAATTCTAGGTCTATAGTAGTAATTAGAGCTAGTATCAAACGGATTGAGGTGAATCTTACTACAAAATCTATTCCTTCATACTATGTGTAGCCTTTTGCTATTAGTTTAACTTTATATTTTTCAATAATGCCATCAGCCTTGTGCTTCATTTTAAGAACCTATTTGTTCCTAATGGCCTTCGTATGTTTGGAAGATCAACAAGTTCCCAAACTTGATTTGATCTTATAAATTCCATTTCTTCTTTTATTGCTTTTATCCAATTTTCCTTATTAGGGCCAAAGAGAGCCTCTATTATATTTCTTGACTTATCTTCAGCTTGTGTAATAGCCACAAAGGCTTCATCACCTTTAATATTGAAATAACGATGAGGAATATCTTTTTTGCCACATGTTGCAATTGAAGCTTTAAAGAAATATATTTCTTAATAATTCTCAAATTGCTCCCCCTCAGACCAGAATTATCAGTCATTTGAGTATTTCAATTTGGATTACTCCTATACTAATCAAGATCACTATCATTCACATTCATAATTGGAAACATATTCCTTAAAATTCTCTCACTCAAAAGAAATGAGTCTTAAGCACTTGTATCCATAGTCTCGTATAAGGATCCTTATTTATATTACATTATTTAGGAAAATCATTCTCTAAGAATGTGACATATCGTGATTCATTGTTTATGAGACTTTCATTGTCATGTTCACCAATGAATATATAACTTTTCAAATGTTCTGAGTATCTAATAAAGATACATTTCTTTTCTCCAGCACCTAATTTGCCATGTAGGGTGTGAGGTATCTAGAACATGGGTTGCATATCCTCAAGATCATAAAATACTTAAGTCAGGTTTTTGCTCCATCCATAACTCATATAACATAGTGGGAACTGATTTACTAGGCACATGATTAAAGATAAATGTAATAGTTAAGAGTGCATCACCTCAATAATTGATAAGCAAATTTACTTGTGCCATCATAGATCTAACCATTTCTGAGAGCGTTTAATTTTGTCTCTCTGTAACATCATTTTGTTAAGGAGTGCATGAATTTATCAATTGATGTCAAATCCTTTTTTTATCACATAATTATCTGAACTAATTAGACAAATACTCATAACCATGATTAATTCGTAATACTTTTATTTTTCTATTTAATTGATTTTTGACTAAGTTCATATAACTTTGAAAGCAACTTAATGCTCTAGATTTGAGTGTTATCAAATAGACAATACTAAATCGAGTGAAATCATCTATAAATGTGATGAAATAGAAAGTTCCATGCCTAACTCTTATATTTATTGGACCACATATGTTAGAATAAACTAATTGCAAAGGGAAGTTAGCTTTGGTTCCTTTTCTAAATAGTTTTCTGCTACTTTTGCCAGTTAAGCAATGCTCACAAATAGATAGATCTGCTTTGTTATAATTAAGTAATAACCCTTCTTTAACTAGCCTATCTATACGTAGACTAGTATGGCCAAGTCGAGCATGCTAAATATTCATATCAATTTCAGAATTATGCAATGATATAAACATGGAATAACTTAGATTATATTCATAATAATCAATATCCATAATAATAAAGCCATTTATTATATAATTAGATCCATAATGAGTTCTTCCTAAAGATAATTCAATATTATCATTAACAAAATACAAATTAAAACCAAGTTCTAACAAAACTAATACAGAAATTAAAGTTTGGCAAATCTAATGTGCATATAAAACATTAAGCAAAAGTAAAGTTCAATTTTCTTGCAATATTAACTTGTATATGCCTATCCTTTAAACTACAACTCGTGCATTATTTTCCACATAGATCCATTTTGCTCTATATGGTATTCACCGAAATTCCATAAAGGTGTCTCAATATTTCATTATAAGTCTATTACCTCTGAGTCTACAATCTACAAAAGATGAGAATTTGTTAAAAAAATAGAAGTAGCTACACTAAGCTCATTAACTTGAGTTTAACTTAATACTTTTTTAGGTTCAGGGCAATCATAGGCAAAATGCCATTTCTTATTGCAATTAAAGCACTTGACCTTAGCCATGTTTTTCTTCTTGAAAGGATATTTTCTTTTCCCATGTTGGTTATTTGTTAATTTCTTACTGAAATGAGCTATCTTCTTTCTTGCATCTTGTGACCTATTTTTATGTTTACCCTTTCACCTAAAAACTTTTCTTGAGTTAGATGAAGCCATATACATATTTGTATTAAGATTAGTAAACTTAAGCCTTTCTTCTTCTAACTCAAGGTGGTGCACAACATCATCTATCATTCGGATGTTTTGATTATAAGTTAAATGCATCTTTATATACTATTAGGAATGAGGCAAGGAGCAAATTACAACTTGAATTTTTTACTCATTAGTTAACACATGACTCACGTCTTTTAATTTATAGATCATATTTAACATTTCTTCTAAATATTTTTTCATTGAATGTTTAAGTTTCTTTTTGTAAGTATCAAATTTAATCGTGAAAGATCTTAGTTTAGTCACAAATGTTCCACTAAACTTATTTTTTAGAGCAAATCATATGTCCTTAGCTAAGTTGTGATTCCTAAATTCTCATTGATATCATTTTCCATGTTGCTCAGCAATGTAATGTGAGTGAGAGAATTCTTCATTTTCTAGGCTTCATAAGCCTTTTAGTTTCACCTATGTTGAGTCATGTTTCCTATTGTAGGCTCTTCTAACATAATATTGGGTGCTTTTAGAGCCTCTTGCTCTTCTAGTACATATTAGATTTTTATGTTCCAAATTTCATAATTATCGCCGTTCAGTTTCTCACCCTTATTAAGTTCAATGACAATATTTTTGGAAGCAGCAACCATTATATTTATAGAAACATGAAATTCTAGATATAGATAGAATTACACATAATTAATGTCTAAATACATATATATCTACTTTGGCTTTGATTAATTATATTAGTACTAGTTCACATGTATGTTTTAAAGCCAAAAGGTCACTGCATTTTTAATTATTATCTAAATTTAGGCAAAATATACTAAATAGAATAATGTATAGATATGCAATTTCAAATAAAAAATTACACAAATTGAAACATATTTCAATAATATATTACACAAAAAAAAATTACATAAAACATTAGATATCAAACATCTGCCTAAAGTTTACAATGGTTACAATGTTTTCAAATATTTGATTCTACGTGGAAAAAAACTAATGAACATATCATATAACTCTTGGGGAAACTCGATTTTAGTATTAGATTTCCTATCTAATCGATAGTACTGGTAAAAATTTAGGTCATGTTTATGATTTTTGCACTCTAAATAATCTAATAAAAATGTATAGACAATATTATTATATTGTTTGTGTTCATCTATTCTTTTTAATAGAGAATCTAATATATGCTTTTGGTAATCACTAAGTAAGGCTTTTTGTAAGTCTTTAATTTCTTTCAATTCTGATGCATTTTTAAAATAGTAGCCCATATCAAGTTTTGAACTTTTTCATGAAACTTGATAATATGATTTACAAGATGTATAAGATTATCTTTATAAACTTCTGAGTTAGCTTACAGATTTTTGAATTCGATAGTCAACTTATTCATTTTTTGCCTTTGTGCTAGAGCCCGTATGACTTTAGGTGTACATATAAATCTTACTATTTTTCTGTAACATATACAAAAAAAAAGAACTCAATTAAATTTTCAAAGCAATAATTTGTATAAAAAAATTATGCTTCAAGAAAATATCCATCATCAATTTTTTTAAAATTTATATATCATGTAAACAGTTTGTGAAAAAAATTCCATACAATAATTATATAAAAAAATATTTCAGAGTGTAAGAAAAACTTTTTGTTATGTGCTAGTATGGTATATCAAGATGATTAGGCAACTTATAACATATTAAAAAGGATGGCTAAGTGGTTTAAGGTTTTAGACTCAAGTTTTGGTCCTTAGTAAACGGTGTAGGTTCAAATCCTATTTCTAATAGTTTTTTTTATATGTATAACAATTTTTTTTACAATTATTATGACTATTTTTTATAATAATTTTTTGGGGCAATTTTAATAGCTTTTTTTATAGTTTTCATAACTGCTTTTTCATAATATGTAACTGCCATACACCATATGAATGTGCATGAACATGAAGTTGTGTCTAAGAAGTAGTTTCTTCTCTTTTACTAGAAAATAATAATTTTTTTATTCTATATAAAAAATAAATAAATTTTTTCAGTTAACTTTCTTGTTCAATGCACCAATCGGCTTCCTAATATTTGCCTTTCTGGAAATAAGATTATAATATGACATTTCAGTTTCTTGTATCCAAACATAAGGGAACAAGTTTACTATTATTGTTATTATTATTATTATTATTATTATTATTATTATTATTATTATTATTATAGCTGTAAGCTTGTGCAATCTCCTTCTTTTGTAAAGTAATAATGGAATTGAATCGTTTTACATCAAACATTAAAAAAATATTGAAGCTATTTGGAAGATATCTAAAGGATATTAAGGGTATCCATATCTTGAGGATATCAAAGTTATCCACATGCTGTGGATGATATGTCATAGGGAGTCACTCTATCATTGCATTATTTGTCCCCTAACAAAGGGTTACAAAACAAATTCTGATACAGGCCATCATATATTCATAAAACATAAATAGAAAAGTGGCACACCGGAAACTGAAAATATGAAACAAAAAAATTACTTCATTATTAGTTCATACAAAGAATAATGCAATTAACAAATATTTTTGAAATATCAAAACAGGAAATTCATACCATGTCAAGTTAAATGAAGTACCATAAAAAAGGGCAATGATGGTAAAAAGAATAAAAAAAATCATCATTTTCATAAACACTAGTGACATGCATATATATATATATATATATATTCGGGAAAGACTAGAAAAATAAATAATCATGCACTCTAATACTAATGTTGTAAAATATAAAAAGATATGAATTGGATTTATACATACTACAATATCATAAGTTCGTAGTAGAAAATTTAGGATCCAATATTTGTTTTTATTGATCATATTGATAATCACTTGGAAAGGCAATCTTGTTCATAGCCTAAATCTGCTTTTGTGTGCATAGAGAAAAGAGAGAGAGTTTCTTAAGGATTCTTATAAAGACTTTTGTTAACCAACCTTCTAAAATTCTTTCTTCTAACTATTTATAGACATTTTCATAGGTCAGGTTATAGATCAGGTTATTGACCCATTTTAGATGACTTAGATCCATAATCCAACAATATACTATCTAGTTTTATATGATGTGCCAAATGAAGCCTAAGTTATATATTATTGAGTCTTATACAATGTGCCAAATGAAGCTTAAGTTATACTACTTGGTTTCACATGTCATTTTGCATTTTCTATTCGACAAAATTAGGTAGGTTTTCAAGACTTTCATATATGGAGAGCACATTTCCCAATTATATTTGTTGAGATGTTGTTTAGGGTGCTTATTGAAAAATAAAGTTTTAAAAGCCAGGGCAAGTGATTGAAGTAGATAAATCCGTATATAAAGAAAGTTTGATGCATTGAAATTACACAAAATTACAAAACTTTCCTTTCTTATAAGAGTAGAAGGGATTCTGTCACATTTATTTGTTAAGAAGGTAAATCATCTCTTTTTTGTTCATATCTCATCCTATCCTATTCATTATTAGAAGGAGTGAGAAGTGTTTGACATTTTGAAATATAAAAGGACTTGGAATTTTTTTTTTTGTTAAGATTTTATGCACATAATTGAACATTGTTGTTAAATAATTAAAAAATAAAAAATAATTATAATATTTTTTATTTGTTAAGATTTTTTATGTACTAATGAATTAAATAGGTAAAATAGAAATTATGGATTTAAAATGAACTAATATTTTTTTCATATTGTAAAATTAATTGTTGTTAAACTTTTTTACTAAAAAAATTATCTAATAAATAAAATACATAAAAGATAAATTATTATGAATATTTTAGTGAAAATTTAGAATACTTTACATAAAATTGTAAAATATAAGTACAAATAATTTAAGAAAATGAAAATAGACATGATTTAATATTTATATGTAATGTATAAATAAGATAATATTTTATATATATTCAATTCAAGATCCATATATAACAAAGTTAACTATAATTTTCATATTATTAGTGTTATAACATAGTTATATGTTATTTTAAAACCACTTTTATGAGCTAATAAAGTTAATTTTCATCTTGCATCCGCATACATAAAAGTAAAGCTGTGGTTCATGGGCCAAAATATAAATTTTTTTCAAAAGCCTTATTTCTAATTTACTATCACTCATCCAAAATTTAATGATTCAAATTTTATAATTTTCAATCAATGATTTTTACTGTACCAAGTCAATTTGAGTTTCAAAACCCAAGAGACACATACCACCTTCCATTTGTCGAATGGTTTATTTACGTTTTTTATATTTATAAAAATAATTCATAAATTTTTTAATTACAAAAATATCCCAATTTTCACTATAGTTCTTGTCTTTCAAAATCAAGATTGGTAGCCATGATATTGATTCAGCACATCTGTTTGCTTTTTTCAAATCTTTGCCGGCCTTTTAAGGAAGCTTGCCAAAGTTTAAATACAAGGATGAAAATCTCTTAGGGAAATAGGTGGGAGAATAACGATGAAATTGTTTAAAATGGAAGTCATGTTATATATCGGATCCAGTTTCTCTAAATATAAAGTGAAGAAATTATAGATTTCAAAATCAAATCCATCGTTGAATCAGATAGAATATGAATTCATTAATTTAACTATTGATTGAATTGATTTTAATTTTAAAAATACAAATTATATATACATACACTAATAATATATATTTAAAATAATAAAATACAAGTAATGTAACAATAATTTTTATTAGAAATGATTAAAAAATATAAATTTAATTAACATAAAATTGTAATAAATTGATTTTAAAAATTTTTGGCTGGTTTAGATCAATTTTTATTAATTTCCACAAAATTACATACATTTTTTATACAAAAACCCTAATCAAATCAACTTGTTAACTAGTTAATCAATTTAACCAATTAATCTGTTCTAATTTTCAAAATTACACTATAGAATATATTATACTAAGCTTTAACTGTAACTAAAGAATCCCCTATAAAGTCATATAGTGAATATAAAAGGTATGCTTGAATAAGTTTTTTATATTTTCATTTTTAAAAATTATTTTCAAATCAAGAAAAAGTAAAAAATAAATGATAATTGGTGTTATAAATAAAAAAATATTTTATTTAATCATAAAATTGATATTAAAATATTTAAAAAATAATTAAAAATTATACTTATTTTTTATTTTTAAACTACATATTTAAAATTATAATTTTTAAAAATAAATTTCGAAAAAAAAAAGTCGGAAGAAATTCGCTTCCGTTGTTCCGGATTTCAGGGACAAGCTCTGTAACAATCAGATTTCTTCATCTGAGCTCCGAACTACTTCTTAGTATCAAGATCCACTGGTTTGTTTGTCTCCTACTCTTCCATGTCTGACCAAAATATCTTCCATTTGATTACGTTCTTATTCTCCTTTTAGGTTACTTTCAATATTTAGGAAGGCCTCCCGCTTGTTAAACTCGAGATTTTTGGTATTGCTTCTATGTTTTTTATAACTTATAAGCGGACCCAGTTACTAATTGTGCTCCAATATGCTCCCTTCAATGGTGCTTAGTATTCGGAAATACTTCGCACTGATCAATTTTGATATTTTTGTTGATTTTATGTTGTTCGATAGTTTGTGGCAGACCCTTTTGCTAATTAAGGTCCAAAATCGTACTAATATTTTTCATGATGTTACTGATATATTGCAATACAAGCACTTGTAGCACTCCCTGTCTTGTTTTTCCGTCTCTCTGAATTTATAGGTTGTTGTTTTGTAAGTTGGACTGCATATGTTTTTGTTGATTTGGGCGTAAGTAAGTTGAGATGAGTGTTACAGATATAGCAAAGACTTCTGGTCCTCCCAAAATTGTCAAGTTAGAAAAGGGATTCAAATTGGTAAAAAATTTTGTCAGCTTTGCAGTGAATACTGAATTGGGTTTTAGTTGATTGACTTTTTGTCAAGTGTTGTCTGCCCCTCGTTTTCTGGCACTGATTACTGTGGATTCGTACGTAGTATTACTGTAACAAGTGTTTGTGATATGGATGATAAGTTCACTGTGCTTAACGACGTGATCTGATTCTGTTGATATCAGCAGAGTAACAATTAGTGAAAAGTGGACAATCTGTTGATAAAATTTTTAAATTCTACGTCTTGGTTAAATTGGAGGAGGGGCCACTACAGTTTTTGATATAAATAATGGACAAGGATTCATGTAAACAGGTTAAATTTGTTATCTGGAATGTATCTGGTTGGCTCTGCATGCGAAACTATTGCAATTTCTGTCGATGCAAAAACCTAAGGTGTTGCCACAATAGTCATCTATCATTCGAAAATATATCTAGTCCTGCTGTAAAATTGAAATTTCAGTGTCCTTGCTTGTTGAGGAACATGATTAGAGTTTAGAAGGAGAAAGAGCAGAGAGAAGCTAGAGAGAATTCAAGAGGAGAACGCTGATATATAATTGAATGAATGGGAGGTTGAATTGTTACATAAGACTCAACTTTAGTGCTCTATTTATATAGAGCTCTTGGACGTTGGGTGCCAGAGAAGCAAGCATGTAATATAATCTAGAGTCAATAATAATTAATTTAAGATATTTCCCAATATAATATAATTCTCTTAATTTCCTAATATAACATAATTCTATCATTACCTACTATATTTTGACATCATGGTTTAGTATGTCCTAGAATTAAGGAGGTAATTTTCTGACTTTTCAATAAACAATAAGCAGTGGTACTTAGAATCTTAGTACTACAAAGTACTATGGTAGAACTGGAAATATTTCCCTGTCATTTAGGTTTTGGAGCAGGGGATTGGCCCTGGTATAGTGAGGCTTGTTTGAAATATTGTAAATTCCTAGCCAAGCAGCTAGTACTGACTTGTCAAGCATCCTTGTTGACAGGCTGAGGGATGGGTAAACAAAACGGGCATGACTGCAGATTATGAACCTACTGAAGTTGGTATGGAGAGTCAACCTTCACGGTTTGTATTTAAATTGTTGATCATGATAACTTTGGCTACTCTGTGCAGTTCTTCAGTTGTCTGCTACTATGATTAGAGTAATAATGCTGCACCAATTCATTTCCTCTTACAAACTGTCATTCAATGCATACTTGGCGTGGTTTGATTTTAACTTATCACCCTTAATCAATAGTCTGCCCTGTTTAGATTCTTTCAATTGTTTATATATATATATATATATATATATATAATTTTATGTTTTACCCAGGGGTAGTTATCCTCACTCTATGGGTCTCTTAGTCGAGGCACTTGCTATCATCAGTAGTAGGGCCCTTAAACAGAGAAAGGGGAGTGGATTATGTATACGAGTGTACTTAAGTTCATAAAGTTAAGTACATTTATCATTTTTTGTGTAACCCTTTGCACCACTTCCACTCATCTTTAAAGGCTCGGTCTCGGTGCAAAAGTTTCACGGCAAAGCAAAGTTGGGCCTTCGAATGATCCAGTTGAGAGGAAACTACATGCCAAGTTGCGTGCTGAAAACAGAGAAGTGGCCAAAAGTGCTGAGGAGTCTATCCAATTTAGAAGTGATAATTTTGATGATGATGCAAATATAAATAGCAGAACTAATGCCTACACCAAGAGGAAGGCGCCTCACCTTTAACTTCGGCTATTCCTAGAAATAAGGAGTAACATTTATAATTTCATAGCGGTGTCTTCTCATAGGGATATGATATGTCATTTTTATAACGCATCATGTAATTTATGCAAACTAGTTTTAGACATCAGGTGGCTAATAGTTATTTATTTATTTATTTGGTTTAAATTCTACAAATAGAAGACAGAATACAAAAGAGGAGAATAAGTAATCCTTGAAATTTAATGTAATTTTTGCTCAAATTTTATGTAAATTGGACATTTTCAACCCTCTAAAAGTAATTAACTTTCAACTAAAGAGAATTGGCAAATCGAATCTTGTCCTATAAAATAACATTTGATTGAGATTGATTTTTTGAAAATTCTAGCTTTTTTTTTTTGAACTAGCTGCGTCATATAACTGCAAAACATGCACAATTCCATAGTGTAACATCAGATAAAGATCATCAAATCAAGAAAATAGTTGATTGCGAGCTAAGCTAATGTTTATTTTTTTGATTAAGGATAGGCTTTGGTAGTTTAGTGTTACTGCTATTTCCACAACTGGATCCATTCATTTGAGTAGATTCTGTCACTTTTATGGTGAGGTTAATCCAAATGGATAGTATAGATGCAAAGGTTTAGTAGCTTTCGAATGTCTTTGCCTTTTTTTGTGGGGGGGGGGGGCGGGATAGAATGTTGTGTAGTTTTTTTTTTTTTTTTGGGTAAAAGAGAATATTATTTAAAACTAAGAAGAAGTTTTTACATATTTAGGGGTTGATAACTCCATACTGTCATAATTTAAATATATAGTAATGTCATTTGGAGGCTCATCAAAGATAACAAACTAATTATGCTTTAATTTGATCACATGTACTCCCTCATGTAATTGGAATACTAATTTTGGTAGAGGATCTTTTGTGGCTAGACTTTTTGATAGAGTTTGGTTCCATTTTATATAATAAATAAGTTAACTTATAATTTATTGATTTAATCAATAAGTTATAAGTTAGCATCTATAAATGCTTCACACACTAATTTATCAAGTAAAATAATTTCTAATTCAATAAATTATCTTAAGTAACTTATAACTATAAGCTAATGATTTTTTAATTTATTAATTTAATCAATAAGTTATAAGTTAGCATCTATAAGTGCTTCACACACTAACATATCAAGTAAAATAATTTATAATTCAATAAATTATCTTAAGTAACTTATAATTATAAGCTAGTGATTTTTAAAATTTTTTTAAATCTATCTTTTTATTTATTTACAACCAATGCCTATAATAAATAATTATTTTCTTATTTTAAATAATAAATAAAAATTAAATAAATAAATTTTCAATATCAAAATTGTAGTATAAATAATTAAATAAAAAATAAGTAAATAAATAAATATAGATGTTATAAAATATAATTAATTCAATTTTATTTAATTATATCTTTATTTTAAACTATAAATATATAAAATATGTACACAAAGAAATATGTAATGTCATAAAATATAATAAATTATATTTCAATTATAAATAATAATTAAATAAAAATTATGTAAATTTAAAAAATATAATTGATTAAATTTTAGGTAATAATTTTTTTAAACATCTTTATTGTGTTAATATAATTTTATCTTTAAATAAATATAAATCAATTTAATTTATATATTTATTTATATTAATATATTTTTTATCATTTTATATTTTTAGTTAATTCAATAATTAATTTTATGAAATATTTCTTATATAATAAATTAATTTATTAATTATTAATTATTTATGTGAAACAGAGCCTTGCAAATAGATTGGGTGCCTATTTTAGGAAGTTGTTGATGCTTCCTGTCAGCCAAAGTAGCCATGTGGTAGAAACAGAATTCGAAGGCCTAACATCCATGTGTCTAAATGTCGGTACTTCCAAAGGTGCTGGTTCAATGAAAACTGAAAAAGGGTTTCTCAACAGATATTGCAATTTTCTGACTATCAAAATATGTTTTAGTAAGGAATAAAGCAACCAAATCTTTGCTTGCAAGGCGCTGACCCTTGAATAATACTCCAGTCATAATCCAACCGTATAATTTCAGTATTCCAGAATAAAATCGTAGGAATGGAATACTATTCAAGGATTATTATGATTATTTTAACTTTTTGTTATTCAGGGACCGTATTACCAATATTTTATAATTTTAAGAATGAAATTATTAATTTTATCCTTAATAAAAGTACATACTCAGAGTCTACATTCACATCCACCAATTCACTATTCCAGCAACTTCCCTTGACAAATTGTGGGATCTGAGTTCCTTGTGAGGGAGAGTGAGTTAATGGATTAAAATGTATCATTGCTCAAATAAATATATGGAGGAAAGAACAGCAAGAGCAATGATCAAGCTAGCATGTTACATGAAAGCTTCTGAGCATTTTGCAGTTTCCAAATTACGTGATTGCAACTGCCTCAAAGATTTTTGGCTTTTGATCCCCTGGCAAACTACATCATAACTAGCAATTTATTATTTTCAAACGTGTAGACATAATAATAATAAATCACACAAAAAAAGGGGGAAAAAGGGGGGTGGGGGAGACCAACACAAAGTGTACATGATGTCAAACAAAACTCTAATGCACAATCTAATGTGATCAGCATACCAAACCCTACTAAATCTACAATTAAACCCCTTTGGCCCTTGCCAGGCGAGGTAAAGAACACACTCAAAAAAAAAAAAAAAAACTGGTACTTTGCCATCGTAAATAACTAAAGCAAACCAAGCATTTTTTGTATTTTTGCAAAGAGAAATTGCATCTAGGCTTCTACTGACTTCTTGTCACTTGAGGTCATCCTCATTCACATTATTCTGTACAGTATCCAGTATCAGGAAAAGTCAGGTATGGCCAAGAGAAATTCTGTAAGGATGCTCCAAAACTGCCATAGATTAGTCTTCTTTATCCTTGTGAATTTCCATTTCTTTGGTGCATAATTTTATTGGTTCCCTTTGACCTCACACAAAGGAACTAATGATGATATGAACAAGGAGTAGTCAGTGCTGTTTTACACTTTCATGCTGCTCTCATTTTCCTTCAGTTCCAATTGAAGATGAGAACATCCACTTTCTGGACTTTCACTTGCACAGCATAATACTGTGTCTTCTATCAGTTCAGCAAGAATGGCTTCACCCATTTCAACACCAGCTTCTTCAGCATCAGATCGAAGGTCCATCCATGCCCCACTTCTTGCCATGTCTTTCCGAACAATTTGTTCAAGAGTATGTGGAGGTGGCAAGCGAAGGAAATGCCAGCACACACCTTGCCATACTTCATGAATAACCTTCTTCATATTTGGGGTTGGCCTTATGCTAGGTTTCACAAATGATACCCAAGGTGAAATCCCCAAGTATTGCCAACAAATTTCTGTTAGTACTTCATTGATGCAGTCAAATAGCAGTTTCTGGTCATCGATTAGATGGTATGAGAAGAAATCTATTTGATCGAAGAGGGATGGATCAAGTATCTGGTCTGAAGAAAGGCACTTGATCCACAATTGATCTCTATTCAAGCCAGAGGCTTGGAGGACAGCTTTAATGTAGTCAAGTATCAATTCATCCTCTTCGACGTAATGTTTCTCCCTATCCATTTGAACCAGAGGTGAAAACTCATTTTCTTCATATTGAATCTGTTGTGGTTGTATTCGTACTTTAACTGAAAATCATGAATCAATATGATAAGTATGAAGTGAAATTAGGTCATACATGGTGTATGATCAAATTCTAACAACATTTCTAATATCTGCTTACCTGTGGAAAGAAAAGGAAAAGATCCAACCAAACAATTTATATAACT
Source organism: Sindora glabra (assembly GCA_020226215.1). NCBI lineage: Eukaryota > Viridiplantae > Streptophyta > Magnoliopsida > Fabales > Fabaceae > Sindora > Sindora glabra. The sequence continues at coordinate 56,558,988 of CM035235.1, read as the reverse complement.
ATTTATAGAACTACTCAGAATAAAGCATGATTCATCGAAATTATTGGAAAAAACTTGTGTCCAAAGTTCTACATTTTAAAGAACAGTTTTAAGAACATTGTCAAAGAGGCTTGCAAGGGTCAGAACGAAAATGCTTACTAGATTCAAATCTTGTGTCTCTGGAGCTAATGTCATCTTCTAAGAATGGTGTATCAAGAACAGACACAGGACTTGGTCTCCCGGATACATCTGTTACACTTTCTAGCTCTTCACTTTTCTTAGTGATGAAAGAGTGAGACGGGGAAGATGGTGGAGAAGATGGTGGTTGGTTCTCCTCTGACACATCCTGCAAATGAACATAATAATAGTCTGGATAAAATCTTACAGGTGTAGGGGGTCACTTCGCCAAAGACAGTGCCATAAAATGAAAGAGAGCTTCAAAGAAATCATAGTCCTTTGTCACTAATTTTGATGGCAGATCTATCATAAAAGTGATTTGTTACTAAATCATTGATTTAGCTGAGAACTCTATTCAGCCAGAGGTTGTTCTGTTTAGCACAATAGAGCACAGTAACAATGTTGTTTGCTTAGATATCACAAGAGTAAGGGTACCTGCTTCAAACATTGAGAATGTCTAGTATCATCAGATATTTTTGAGATATCACAGTTTTGATCCTTTCCATTAGTCAAATCTGCCAGCTCAGAGTAAGAGTCCAAAACATTTGTCGCTTTTGTAGATTCTACGTTAACTGCATGAAAATTTATGATAGGCTTAACAATGGTCCATTTGCAAAATGGCAACCAAGTTTATACGGGTATAAATTATTTGAATCATATGTTTTCGACATTATACCTTCATGAATTGTCTCATCTTTAACGTGGTAGCAGACTGTTTCTACTTTCACGTCATGAGTAAGGTGGTCATCTGAGGAATTCATCTCTGACATAGCTTCTCGTAATTTATCATCAGATCTTTCATCGCAAATGTTTGACTCCTTCTCTGGACTGTTTGCAGCCTGATTTAGACAACCGCTAAGGGAAGCTCTTTTTGGAGACAAAACATTGTCACCAGCTTCACAAATTTTTTCGTTACCCGAAAATCTTGTCTGTGCACTCACAAAATGATTCTCCCAGTCCCTTCCAGGACTGCCAAATGGGGAAGAGTTGTACTCTGGAATCGATAGAATTCTCCCAAGGGATTTAGGAATTTGCCTGCTTGAAATGCCCATGGTCTCATCTCCATTGTCCAGCAACTCACAAAGATGTTTCTTGGCCTCAATATATAAGTTGGAAACCCCTTGTTTAGAATAACTACCATTTTCACGTTCCAGCATCACTTCGGCATCTCTTGCTGTGCTAGCCTTGTCTCCTTTCTTAACATCAATTGAAGGTCTAGCCATTTTTTCAATGTAGAAATGGTCTTTACTAGGAGATTTCATTCCAAAGTTGTCTTTAACAACGACTTTGCTTCCTTGTCCCTTATTTTTTCCTTCAGCACGGAGTTTTTTCAAGATACCTTCAGAGTTTCCATGCCTCTCCCTTCTCACGGCATGTTTTAACCTGTTTTTTATCTCTGTCAGAGAAAAATATGAACTTCCTCTCACAGAGGGACCTTTGTCATGAGCAATATCTCGAGAATCTAACAATGAAGCATTACTGTTTTCAGTTTCACAGTTTTGCAAGCCTGCTGGCCCAGGTTTCAAAATAACAATTTTATTTGAAGCGTCAGTATTCTCATTTCCACTAGTTGGATTTTTCACTTGAGGCTTCACCTTCTTCCTGAAAAAGCTACGGTGCTTGCAGTTGACAATCTCTGCAGCTTGTTGGAGATTAGCAGGATCTTGCTCAGACCGGTTTCCCCAACCATCCCCCAACTCTTGAACATATTTCAATTGAAGTGAGTTTGGGTCCTGAAGAAATCTCACAAACAATTCCTTATCTGAACTTACAATGTGAAGTGCTTCAGTGAGATCATGTGAACAGAGGAGTTTTCTGGCTTCTGTCAGATCTTTTCCATTAAATATCATCTGATTCACAAATCCAATGATTGCATCTCTTGCATTGTTTTCAGCAATAAGACATGTTTGGTTTGTTTGTGCCTGAACTTCACCAGAATGGTCATGCATTGCAGAACAAGCACTTTTCAGGTGGCAAAATTCCTCCATTAACTTCTCCAAATCAAGATTATCTTCAGAATGTTTCCTCAAATGCTGATTATGTGGTTGTTCTGATTTTAATGTTGCATCTGAATTCAAATCATGGTTGTCCATATCACGGCTTTTCTTGCGAGACTTCTTTTTTCTTTTGGAATCTATCTCTGGGGGATCTTCAAGCCCTACTTTGGGTTCTTCCAATTTTACTTTAGCATTATCCTTCATCGTATCCCGGTCAACAAACATCTCCTCTTCTATTAATTTCTTCATACTAGGCTTAGTAGCACCAGTTTTTACTGATCTTATCTGACTCTCTGCATCATCCTGGAACATTCATGGTGTAGTAGTTTTAACTAATGCACGGACAATTTGTCGTTTAGCAAATAAATTTCACAAGTATCTTAGTGAACAACCTAATTTTACTAGTGTACTATATTTTCATCAATTTTCACAGGTGTGACTGCAAGCAGAAGTTCCAAACTTACATATTTACTTAAGCATAAAATAAACAAACTTACAAGACTGCCTTGATAATCTTCATCCTGGTTGCTCAACATCTCAAACTTATTCTCGGAATGTATACTACCTGCAGAAAAGCCAATTTATGAAAATCAATAATAATTCCGATTCTTTTAGATGAGTAAAATGCAGATGGGCGGGGGAAAAAAAATCCATAATCATAGTTTATAGTTTAAAAAGCGGACATATTTTGATCAATGAGCCCGGGTCAAAGCATTCCAGAAAACACTTGACATGCACTCATCTGTTGGCAGACAATTTTATGAAGCTAAACATGACACAGGAACAGATATCTTGAATAGCAGAAAAGTCCTAGCAAATCATAATCACCGAGTTCTCAGTCCAAAAGTATCCAGTATACCACACACTCATTTGGTTTCATTGTAGACAATCTTAAAATGAACACATAGATCTAAGTGCATGAGCTTAATCCAGAGAGCAAAAAGAGTTCTTACCAACGTCCTGCCTTCCTCCATGCCCTTTATCTGTAATCAACTTCCGCGTGGAGTGACCATGGCGGAAATCAAACATACTGATAAAGCCCCACATACAGCCTGACTGATCTTTCTCGTACTGCACGGGGCCCCTTTGGGACTTTCTACCCATAATGATCACGTGCTCTTGAACTTCCTTCTTTACTTTTTATCCTTCCCTCTTGTTAAAGCAGTCTTGGCCTTATTTAGCCAAAGTTCAGCCAGAACCCACTGGTAAGGTCACGTACACCCTGATTGATGAACAAACAAAATAAATAAATAAATAACCCAAGCTAAAAGTCATCAGAAACATACAATGACTCCTGCTACCCCCTTCCCCCTAGAATCCCAGATAGTTCATGAATAAAGACAAAAGGTGCAGTGAGTCAATGCAGAGAAAACTAAAATCTGTATGCAAAAAACTGCAGACCCAATTCATGCAAAGAACATGCTTGATCAGATTTGAAGTTGGTCAAGCCTTTGGCCGTCTGAAATATCGACTCTTCAGGCAAAAAAAATTTGGGTTTCCATAGAAAAATGGCAGAAGATGCAGCTAAAATTAGGTGGTTTGTCAATTAAAGGTATAAGATAAGAACAGAACAATCATAGGGAAATGAAATGCATGAAATAAGTACCTATTATTCAGGGCCCGTTTGACTGACATAACACGAGTAAAAGACCCAGAAGCGGCCAGATGAAAGCATCCAATAATTCCAATATCAGTCTCCTAAGTTTCCCAACAGAGTAAACCTCACGGCCCTTAAAGCTTCCTTTGGAGGGAAAGGTATCAATGCCTTGAATTGCTCAATTCTCCAGAGAGATGACAAATTCCAATTATTCGCTCTTCCCTTCAAAGATAAGGCCTATTGAATCTTAAGGCTTCAGGTTCTTCGATTTACACTAAGTCACAGATTCACACCTTAGTAATTCACCCTTGTACTTCAATAGAAAAAACTAGTCAATGATCAAACGTCATGGCAAAGTATGATAATTACATACAATGCTTCAGATTCACAAAAGCTCAGCCACAAAACTTCCAAAACCAAAATTTTATAATCACCAATTCAAATCTAATTTCAGTGCTCCAATGAACAGATATTCATCTAACTTCAACCACTGAAACAAAAGAGCTTAATAAGAGTTCTCCAATTCCAGTGTATCATCAAAGTTGCAACTCTTGTATCATTCTCTCTGAGATTCTACCATGGAAACCAATATGTATAATCCAATTCTGAATTCTCTCTCCATGTCATATCACCCAGACAGCCTCCAATTCTCTCCAGTTAGACACTTACAGACGCAGAATGAAAAGGCCTTTAGAAACACTGTTTGATGCTATATTCTTTAAGAACTACGTTGAAATTCGGAGCAAAATTCACCGCCTAAAAAAAACCAAAAAAAAAAATAAATCAGAACTTTGGCATCTGGGCGTCTTTTTGACAGCCAAAAGGATAAGAAAAATGCTATTCTAGCACCGACCGATGATTCTTCTACACGTAACGATGATACGGGCAGCCATTAAAGACTCAGAAAAGTGGAAGAAGGGAAGAAAGAAAAGAGAGAGAATTGGTGGAAAGAGAGAGAAAGTGAAAGGCGAGCGCTTTTCACAATGTCGTTGGCTGACAGTAGAAGGAGGTGAGTACATGACAGTTGGGAGTAGGATGGCTCCTGTGGGCCCCCCTAAGAAAATTTTGGGATGTCTCCATTTTCTCTGCTGTTTTCATGCTGAATCAGATAAATTCTATAATGGTTCTAAATCCATGTGAACGTGGTAAAATTTTGAATGTTAGATGATATTATAAAATTTTTTTATAAAAATTAATAATTTTATTTAACAATTTATATTTTGTTGCATTCCTACTGTTACCAAACCGAGGCACATAAGAACAACCGCTGAACCAGTATCCAAACTCCAAAGTCACTGCCACAACCCAAAATGCTTCTCTCTCTTCATCTCCGGCTGACTTTCTCTCTCTTGAAAAAAAAAAGACACGGAGGACTTTGGGTAGGATTAGGGAAGAGAGATTGACGTGTACGACACCTTTCACAGATACCATGGGCTTTGAAGGCGTTATTCATTCAATTAAATTTTAGATTTTCTATGCTGTCGATGAAATGGAATGTCCGAAAGAAAAACATTTGTATATTTTAATCATAATATATTTTTATTTTCATTTAATAAAGAAATATGTATAATTTTAATCTTAATATCTTTAAAATTATAAAATGCAATATTTAATGTAAATAAGTTCTACGAATTGATGTAAATAATAAAATTGGCAATTAATTTTTTTGTTTTCTCAAGTAAATTTATGGGTTACTAGATAACTCAAAATCATTGAGAGTGGCCTATTGATAGGTTTTCATATAATCGATTTTTCTATCTCTAAGAACAAAGTACGATACAATATCTCCTTGGATGATATGATATAAGATCAAAGGACTTGTTTTTAGGTCTTTTATATATTTTGCATTTTAATAAGTAAAAAAATAAAAATATAATAATTGATGAAAAATATTAATCATTTAAAAATTGGTATGTAATAAATAATTGAAAAGGTTGAATTAAGATTTATAATTGCATTTTCATTGATTTTCTTTTGATATATTTATTTTATTCTATAAATTGTGAGAAAAAGTTATGGTAATAATTGAAATTCATTATATATATACAGACAACAATAATAATAACAATAACAATAATATAGTTAGAGAGGAAATATTGAAAGGGTTATAATATAATTTGTTGAAAATTTTTATAATAATCTTTAAACTTTTGGGTGGCTAAATATAAATTTCCTTAAAAAAAATTTAAAAAACGTAAGAAATATATTACAATTTCTCAAGATTTGGTGGGGCTTTTCTCCCCTTTATATATATAATCAACAAAATAATCTGCCTTCTTATTAATGCAGTAATATTTGATACCTTTTTTTTTTCCCTTGAGCATTTAATTTAAGCTCATTGTGTATATTTTTATCAAAAGAAATCAATAGAGTAACCCTAAACCCTCGAAATGCAAGCATTGCCTAAGATACCGAAATGTGTATTGTCATCCACTCTATTGCGTTTGAGCTTGAATTGAAATCCACTATATGCACCATGATTAATTCACCCCTTTTGGGGGAGACAGCCGAAAGTTTAAGTTTTTTATTTATTTATTTTTCTTCAAGGAGAAGAAATATCTAAAATTTGTTTTACAAAAATAAAATTATATTAATTAGAAATGTGAATAACATATAAGACAGCATTCTCGATAATAAAAAGAGGGTCTACAATAAATTACTCAACCCATAAATTATTATATTTCTCACTTATTTCGTTGTGTCATGAGTCATTTTTTAGAAGATCTCGATCACCAACTCACAGAAATACGAGATATAGTATTTATAAGAGATAAGAGATTTAACCCAATAAAACTTTATTAACATTCAAACCTTTAATTTTTCACGGTAATTAAATATGGTTGGAACCCTTTATTTTTCATCTTTCTTAAGTTAACGAAAATTTTTATTTTTCCCACACAAAAAATAAAAGATTTGTTTCGATAAATTAAAGATGGAATATCTTGCATTAATTTATTTCTTAGTTTTCAAGTTGCTGATTTTCCTTTGGAAGCTTGATGAGGATTCTTTTCATAATAATAATAATAATAATAATAATAATAATAATAATAATAATAATAATAATAATAATAATAATAATAATAATAATAATAATAATAATAATAATCAAGTATATATACAAACATTTTTGCCGGATTATTTTTGAGCTAATACCTTGTAACGTAAGATCTACTTTAGTTATAGGTCCTAATTATTTTAACTATTTTAAGAATAATGCTACGATACGTGTTCCAGATTCTCAGAAATTCTTTTGCAAAAGTTATATAAAAATTGTCAACTTTTTTGTACAAAAAATTGTTAATTATTTATAAATTGTGCAATAAAATTGTAAAAAGTTGTATTTTTTGACAAATACTGTGTCATGAAATTAAAAAAAATAAACTAAGAATATTTATTAAATATGTTTTAAAAATTTGTAAAAGTCTTAAGTTTTTTTTAAATTAAAATATTAATAAGGAGCTATTTGAAGAAAAGAAAAAAATTTGGAGAAATCGGTGGAGTTGATGCCACTTTACCATAATATTTTTGACCAAATAATTTTCCTTACCATTATGATAGTAATGATGAAGGAAGTTTTTTCCTTTTTTTTTTTTAAATTAAGAAAGTAATAATAGTGGAGTTTTGAAATTTGAAATTTGTACATTATGACATAGAAAAGCCTTAAAAGAAAAACGTAATAATAAGATCTCCTTGTTTAATGCGTTTTGAAAAATTCATTGCCGCATTCGTAATCATCAATACCCCTATTATAATTTATACATAAAAACATTTTAAAAAGAAAATTAAAGATGATCATAATGCTTATATCTTAAAAAGCTCCATTTTTGTATCAAATCATCGGTGTTTCCAAAATTGTTGGATTTACTTCTCTCTCTATGTATTTGTGTGTAAATATTGAGTAACCGTTCATGTTGGTAACAAAATAAAAATAAAAACCCAAGAGCCATATAAATTTAAACAAATCTTGCTTAATAATTTATATTTTAATCGTGATGTTGTTGAACTAATAAAAAAGTGTGCTCATATTTTAATAATGATATTGTTGAGCTAATAAAAAGAAGGTAAGTTTAGTTGTCAATTTGAGAACAACACACTTTAATTTTATATATACATAGGAGAGAATAAAATAAGTTCAACACTGAAACTAGAAATAAAATATAAAAATAAAAAATTATGTTAAACAAACTTGTACCGCATATATATATTGTTTCTAAAAATGGAATTAAATATTTATAGATGGAAACGCAAGTTTTGACTTACCAATAGTTGACTAGTGTCTTTTATTTATTTTTTAAGAGAAAATGGAGAAATAGAATATATATATAAAGATTTAGATACCTATTACTCAGCATATGTTTGAGTTTTAAGACTAAGCTAATAATACTTCAATTAAATGATCGGCACCATAACCTTTACCAACCATTATTTTTCTTAGAATTATTATGATATATCATTAATATAATAATATATTAATATACTATTAAATTTTATTATAGATTAGACTTATTTTTTTAAAGTTAAATTTAATAATTATATAAAAATAAATTAATAATTAAACTTGATAATATATGGATATATCACAATATCAATAATACATCATAATTTTTTTTAATAAAAAAGTCAATATTTAGAGGTTATTCTAACATTAGTGATCAAAGGGTCAATGATATCAATCAAGGTTGATTCAATTGACTGTTAAGATTTAAATAAATTTTATGCATGTAATTTATATTAATTATGGGTTTAAACTTAAAATATTTATTGTATAATTTGATTGGGAATTCTTTTCAAAAAGATCTCTTAACACTTAATAACTAATTAAGTTCATCTCTTAAATCTAATTAATCCCACAATAATTTTTGGATAGGTCTTTAAGAATTAAAATTAACAATTCTAAGATACCACTTGTGTTTACAACTATTATTAATTCATGAAATTTCCTGAACTTATATAATGAAATTTAAAATGGTGGTAAATGTAATACTTTATATATCATTAAGAAATTAATATGATATTGTAACCAACTAGTTATAACCTTAATCAAGTAGGGACACGAAAGAAAAAGAAATTTGTATGTGTAACAATTTCTTTAAAATAAAAATGAGAGCTATTCAAGCATTAATTTCTTATAATCTACATCTCACCTTGCTAATGGCATGCGTTGCACCTAATATCTTGGATTGGTTACAACTTGCAACAAATAAAACAAAGTTATCATTAGTGGTTGTAAGTTCCGCCAACCAACATCTAACAACATTAAGGTCTATATGAAATTCAGTAACAGTTTAATTACTTCCAAGTAGTTAAATCCACAATTGCAATTCACCAAAAATAAATAAATAAATAAAATCCTCAGTTGAAACGTTCCAGAAGGACTTAGCGTAGGATGGCAAAATTTTTTGGATTTAACGGTCTAATAAATTTTGTCTAAATTGAATTAGATTTATTATTTAATTATTTGAATTTGAATCTAATCATTGAATATTTAACACGTCTTTGATTTCTTTTAGACATCACATTAAATTACTTAAAATTAATATTAAATTATAAAAATATTTTAATAAATATTTTATTTATTTTATAATATTAATTTACATAATACATGATTTATCTTTGATTTTTTATTCCTTTTAAGTATCACATTAAATTTACTTGATTAATATATCTTATAACTAACTTATTATTATACAAGAATCAGTATTATCATATATATATATATATATATATATATATATATATATATATATATATATATATATATATATATATATATATATATATATATATATATATATATATACACACATACATAAAAAGGACATCTTAATAATTTATTTAAGATAAATAATTTTAAAAATATTTAATTTTACATTAAATATTTTAAAACAATATTTTTATTGTGTAATATTAATTTATATAACATTAAAATTTATCTTCTGAAAACACGAATAACTATATGACTATCTAAGGGCTAACATAATACAACTTATATTTGATAAAATTAATAACGACGCAATCCACAATTATTCTAAAATCAATATGCATAGTATAAATAAGACAAGACAACAATGATGATCATTCACAATTATCAAGATGACAATTTTTTTTATTAAAAAAATTATATCCCAAATGAATTAATTTTGAATCATTTAATCAGATTTTTAATAGATTTAAATATTTAATAAATTTAAAGTAATAAGTTCATAATAAGTTTAAATTTAATTGGGCATATCCAACTCCAACTTATTATTATTCCTATCTTCACATCCAGTTAGAACTTTATTTGATATTATTTTTTAAACATTTTTTATTGCCTTTGGTACAAACTAAAAATATCCTTAATGATAATAGTATCATTTGATATTATTTTTAGAACTTTATTATTTCAAATATAAATTTAAAAAATATTTGGATGCTTACTTTTTATTTTGATGGAAATATGGAACAGAAGAGACATAGAGTGTGTTTAGTTTGTGTTTTTAAAAATAGTTTTTAATTTTTTTAAAAAAAGTTTTTGTTTATTTAAATGTTTTTCTTTTTTATTTTTAAAAACTGTTTCCAAAACATTTGTTTTAAAAACCATAGTTTTTAAAAACAAGAAAACAGGAATAATTTTGAGTTGTTTTTATTTTTCTATTTTTAAAACATACTTCATTAATAACATTATTATAATTCAAGATTACTTTCAAAATAACTTATCAAATACTTTATTTTTCTCATTATTTTTAAAAATTATTTTTGAAACTTATTTTAAACAGAAAACGCAAACAAATAGACCCATAAAAAATTATTTTTAATTTTTAACATAAAAATTATAGATCTTCTGTGTAATTAGGCATATCTAAAGTGAAGGGCGCAACATTATAATGGGTTATGAGAAAATTAAATGAATGGAAGTTAGAATTTTATCTAAATTATCTTCAATTCAATGTAGTTCATAAAATATCAGTTGCCACGTTTTTATTTTAATTAATAATGGCCATTCACAGTGTACGTTTTTGTATATGTACCTCATATTTTAAAGAAAGAAAAATTAGTGTATAAATAAGTTGAGTTTCTTTTAAATTAACAAAATTTGTCACAACAAAAAATGGATGGATATCTCACTTTTGTGAAATTTATATGTTTTTAACTTTTAAATTTGTCTTTCTTTTCTTCTATTGATAAAAAAAAATTATTTCAAGAATAAAAAAAAATCAAATATAATACTTCCTCCGTTTTTATTTATCTATCGCAATTAATTAATTTTATATGTATTAAGAAAGAATTTAATTTTTTTCTTTTTAATAAGCTTTTTTAGATTATACTTTCTATATAAAATTTAAGATAATTTAAAATAAATAGAGAAATATAATAGAATAATGATAGTATAAAATAATAAAATATTATTAATAAAAAAGAAGTGTAAACTTAAAAAAAGAATATTTAATACCTTATTAAAATTTTAAAGTGACAGAGAAAGAAGAATAAAATTTTTCTTTGAAATACGACAAATAAAAAAAATGAAAGGGGGATAAAATAATTATAATCTATAATAGAGCATCTAGGAAAATATAAGCAAAATAATCCTATCTTATGACAAAAAATTTCAACTCCTAATTTGGATCTTTTGATTTTTTTTATTATATATATATATATATAGCCATAAAATTTAAAAACTCCTTTTTAAATATAATGAAGGATAATACTATGAATAGATTTATTTCCTAAGAAATTAAGTATTTTTATTATTAGATTATATTTAATATATTAAAATTTATGTTTTTAATTTTTATTCACTTGTTTGAGATTAAAAAAAATATAATCCAATAATGACCTCTTATAGAGTAGAGTTCTTTATAACATTACCTTATCAAGAAACCTATAAAAAAATTGGGTAATGCCAGGCTTGATAGGCCCCAAAAAAGTAAAATTACACACACACATATATATATATATAATAATTATAATTATTGTCCCTCACTAATTTATATGACATGGCCCTATAAATTTGTTTAATTTGTAAAAAAATATATATGAAATTTGATTTATTACACACTAAAATGTATAAATAAAAAATTAAAATTAAAATTAATATAATAATATAATATCTTATTTTTTATTTAAATATTTAATTATTTTATAATAATTTAAAATTTTATTTTTTATATATATTGGCTCTACAAACTAAAATTTTTTGATCTACAGAAATTGTACTTTTTAAAAAATTGACTATTTAAATATTGGATTGCCATTTTTTTTACTATTAAAATAAGTGAATTAAAATTAAAAGGATAAATATCAATACATTAAAAATAATTTAATAATGAAAATATTCAGTTAGAAAGTACAATTTCCCATGATAATATCCAAAAAAATTTTACATCTACCTATTTTCATCGAAAAGTGACAAAGAAATAAAAATAAGAGAGAGTATCTAAGTCTCCAAACAAGGATAAGGATCAAGGAGGGACGAAGCCACCCCAAAGATTAAAAAAAAAATAAAAGAGAAAATTAAAATTTACCATGGGATCTTTCATTTTCTTTTAAAAATTCATCCATAGCCCCTAAAATTTAAAAGATTCTCGTTAAAATTCTTAATAAATTATAATTTGGTCCCTCCAGTTTTTTTAAATTCTGTCCTTGAGGACAAGAAGGTACCTCCTTACGAAAATAATTTTGCGAGAATAATGAAAAAGTCATCCCCCAAAAATCTATCTTCAAAAACGTTTTTTTCTTCCATAAAATTCCAAAACTTTTCTTCCATCTCCATTGTGTTTGGTTTGTGCTTACTATCTTTGGCTTTTCCTCTGCTAGTCTTCCTCCAGAATTTGGAGTAAAATAGTGCCTCCAGTACAGAAGCATCTATTGTATTTATTTATACAAGATAGGGCACAGACTTGGCTGAACGAATGGGAGTGCCCAATCATCTGGCTGGCATCCTACTTTGAGATTACCCAATAGATTGTTAATGAAGCATGTGATGAGCAGTTGGGCCTTGGAAACGGTTCAGTTGGGACCCAACTAAATGAAAGTAGCTGGGCCCACCTCTTTTTCTTAAATGACTTGGCCCATATGAGACAAAAGAAGGGGTCCCCCTCTCTAGTCGCCATCTCACGTCACATATTGACACTTCAATTAATTAGCAAGAGCTGGAGGCATAAATTTCAATTATTATTATACTAATAAAATTAAGGCACCAAACTCGCTTGTAATGCGGATGATATGTTTGGAATCTCTTAACTTCTAGAAATGTATATTCTATCTTTTTATATTTTAATTTGTATGAACTATAATTTTAAAAATCGGATTAAATTAGCTGGTCAAATTAATGAACCAGCTAAAAAATTAATTCAATTAAAAGTATTAGATTAGAACTAATTCAAATTGATTAAAATTAGTGCGAAATAACCAAAATTAATAAGAATCGGTCAGTATCAGTGAATTAGATTAATAAATTGAATTTTTGTTATTTTTGTAAAAATTATTAATTTTACAATAATTAAGGTATAATACTTTTATAATTTTAGATCAATTGAATTTATGTTATCTTTTAATATTTTTAGTGTAAATTATTAATATATTATTTGTATTTTATTACTTATTTGCTTATAATTGTATTTTATTACTTATTTGCTTAAATGCTTATGATATTACTTGTATTTTATTATATATTACTTGTATTTTTAGCATAAATTTTGTAGTTTTATAATAATTGAGGTGTAATACTTTTATAATTTTAGACTAATTGAATTTATGTTATTTTTTTAATATTTTTAGCATAAATTATTGATATATTACTTGTATTTTATTACTTATTTGCTTATATTATTAAATTAAATTGTATTATTTTTTAAGTTTTATCATCACTTTTTATTATAAATATATAATACTAATATATACATATATAAATGTGTTTATACATATAATTAATATTTTTAATATATATAAATATATATAATTATATACATATATAATTTATATTTTTTATTTAAAATATAATTAGTAAATCAATGATTGAACTAATAAATTAATAAATCAGTAATTTGTTTGATTTAATGACTGGTCTAATTTTGAAAATTATGGTATGAATTTTATGTACATTCACTAGCATATTAAATATTAAATGATAATGTTAGAGATAGTAAATTATAATTATTAAATTTTATATTAGTAATCAAAATTCCAAAAATTACTTTTGTTGGAAAGGGAAAGATTTGTTAATACACTAATTCTTAAGATGGTTTTCTCGCTTAATATCTCATAATGAAGTTAATAATCAAAATTAAAATCTAAAATTATATATTTTTTAAATAATAATATGATTTTAAATAATATTTTAATTCTCATTATCAATATAAAATTTTATTTTCATTTTTCACTTTTCTCACTTTTATAAAAATAATTTATTCTCACTTGATATTATAGAAAAAACATAATAGTCCCACTTCACATGGCTATGAAGTGATCACTGAAAACCTAAAATTTTCTCCTAAGACTAAGATTTAATTATTTATTCACAATTTCAATCTGGTTGTGAAATTCAGTCTTTAAATGTTTAGCCATAAACAAAACATGATAGAGAGATCTTCACGTGCCCTTGTAGTTCAAGGTTGCAAAGAAAAGGAAATATTTCTGATCTTATCCTACTCAATATTATTATTTATATTTTAACATATAAATAAACAATTCATTACATATTAATACCAAAATTTCTCATTTATTAAAATATAAATGAAGATACCGAGATTTCAATACTATAATAGATTATAAATATTTCTAAAAAAAAATGAACTATTATCTATACATTACTCTAGGTGGTTGGTTTTATTATAATTTTTTTTATCCCTCTAATAAATTCATTGTATTTTCATTTTATCCTTTCAAAAACTGGATTTGGTTGCTTTATGTTTTTTGAGAAGGAATGGAAAATTTTAATTCTCATACAATAATCATATTAGTGTTCCATTAAAATTGTGAACAAAAAATGATGAAATTAAGAAATTATATGTACCTGGCTCAAAGTATGTTGACCTTAATAGAATTAGAATTTTTACTTTGATACGCAATTGAAGAAGCCTACAAGTTTCGCGGAAATTCAAAATTTTAACAAAATTAAATACAGGTTTTACAATTTTTTTCTCGAAATTCATGCAGATCTTGTAGGTAGAAATTATGTAAAATTGTGTTGCTCTAAGCTTACGAGAAAAGCTTTCAAAAAAACTGCAGTGATTAGTTCGAGTCATACTCAATAATGTATAAAGGATTTATATTTTTCTTTAGATTTAGAAATCAAAATTATGTATATTTAGTAGTTTAATTATTTTTATTATTATATTTTTTAAAAAAAAGTTCAAAATTTTCTTTTTATAAAAAAATATCTCATTTTTATTTTTATTAAAAATATGCTAATACACAATGATACAAGTAGGCATTTAAAAACTACTAAAAAAACAATGGGAACATTTTTTGTTCCTTTGTACTTTATGTATGATTCATAGTAATTATCCATAAATAATAATGGAATATTTACAATCCCAAGAAGGAACCATCAATTTTATTCCATCTACATTTTGTTGTTACCTGTAGCCAAGCCAAGCTTTTGTATTGAAGTTTCTTGGCCTTCTGCAACCTGTTGCTATTATTGATACCTATTTTTGTTTTGAGTGAGCAAATGGTCCGACAGGACCACATATATTGCATCAAATCAAATACGATATTTATGGCCAAAAAAAAAAAAACGAAATCAAATACGATATTATATATTTCATTGATTAATTGAACAAAGCCACGTAAGGTTGTTTTATAAATAGTAAATAGTAATTTGCCAGCTAATTATCACCAAAAAAAATTTGCTAATTATGAAATTAAGTATTTGAGAATTGATTGTCTTGGCATTATTATATTAGGATTATTAAACTTTTTAAATAGTAGGAATTATTAAATCATTATATACATACAAACGGAAATTAGAAATTAAATTTTAAAAATAAAAAATATTATACATTACTTGAATCGAATATGTTTTCAATAAATTTTATGTTTGATATTCTTGATTCGTCTTTGTTCTGTGTGAGAGTTTGAATCACACGTCAGGTGAATTCTTTAATAACCTTTTGTAAGGTAAACGCCAGGATAATACATACTCACATACTGTAAATTATGAAATAACGTTTGAACGGATTTAAAAGGTTAAAATATCAAAATACGCAAATTTCATAAACTATTTTCCGTTTTACTGCGGTTTCGAAAGTATTTACCGAAATACGCAGGGCGTCAGACTGAATGGCGCCATCGGCGGTGAAAGGGCGCTGAAGGCACCTTTCAACATGGCGCTTTCGCTGCGAATTCGCTTCGCAGCAAATTCACTGAAAAGTCGTAGAAGGGCTGGGGGGCGCCATTTCACTTGGCGCCTCTCATTTCTTTATCTTATAGGAAAGTTGTGGGGCTGGAGGCGCCAATTGAAATGACGCCTCCCATCCCCATTTATAACTTAATAAAATTTTATAAATTTATATAATTTTTATTTTATTATATTTTAAAAATTAATTTTTAAAATATAATAAAATAAAAATTATATAAATAAATATAAATTTTTTTTATAAAATATAATTAATTTAATTTTAATATAATTATATCTTAATTTTAAATTATAATATATATAAATAATATCATAAAATATAATTAATTATATTTTATGATATTATTTATAATATAAATCTAAATATTTTTTATAAAATATAATTATATCTTAATTTTAAATTATAATATATATATAAATAATATCATAAAATATAATTAATTATATTTTAATATAATTATATCTTAATTTTAAATTATAATATATATAAATAATATCATAAAATATAATTAATTATATTTAAATACAATTATTTAAATTATATTAAAATTAAAATATAATTAATTATATTTTATGATATTATTTTTATATATATTATAATTTAAAATTAAGATATAATTATATTAAAATTAAATTAATTATATTTTATAAAAAATATTTAGATTTATATTATAAATAATATCATAAAATATAATTAATTATATTTTATGATATTATTTATATATATTATAATTTAAAATTAAGATATATATATATATATATTAAAATTAAATTAATTATATTTTATAAAAAATTTATATATAAATTTATATAATTTTTATTTTATTATATTTTAAAAAATAATTTTTAAAATATAATAAAATAAAAATTATATAAATTTATAAAATTTTATTAAATGGGGCTGGGAGGTGCCATTTCAATTGGCGCCTCCAGCCCCAGAACTTTCTTATAAGATAAAGAAAGGGTTGGGAGGCGCCAAGTGAAATGGCGCCTCCCAGCCCTTCTATGACTTTTCAACAAATTTGCTGCGAAGCGAATTCACAGCGAAGGCGTCATGTTGAAAGGCGAATTCACAGCGAAGGTGTCATGTTGAAAGGCGCCTTTAGCACCCCTTCACCGTCCGATGGCGCCATTCAGTCTGGTGCCCTGCGTATTTTAGTAAATACTTTCGAAACCGCAGTAAAGCGGAAAATAATTTATGAAATTTGTGTATTTTGGTATTTTAACCGATTTAAAAATAGGTTGAACTGCTCAAAAGAAAAAAAAAAAGGTTAAACTTGATTTCATCTCCTTCGAAAATTTTCTCAGTTTCACTCAATTTTATATCTATAAATGTACACATACAAAATCCCTTTTTCCATGTACAATTTTTTTCTTCTTCGTCCTATCTCAGGAGCACACCCACATGCTAGATTGTGAGGGTAGTTGCCCGCAGATATATATATATATATATATATATATATATATATATATATATATATACTTTCACTGCAATTTGTATGAGATTAGTTTTATTTTGCATAAATAGCTGATAAACTAATTAATTATATAAAAATATTTTATAAAATTAATTATTGAAGTAATTGAAATTACAAAATGATATAAAAAGACATATTAATCAAAATAGATATATAAATTAAAATAAGTCATATTTATTTAAAGATTAATTATATTAATGTAATTAAGATATTCAAAATAAAAATTTAACATTTACTATCTAATTAATTTTATTTTATCAATTTATATATTTATTTATTTGTATAATTTTATCTTTTTATTATTTATAATAAAATTATAATTATTTAAAATATAAGGATAAATTTATATTTACATCATGAAAGGTATGAATTATAAATTAATAAAAAAAATGAGGATATTTTTAAAACTATAAGGTATTGAATGTAATTTATTAAATTAGAATTTATTTATTTTTAATAAGTTAATTTGAGAAATACTTTCAGATGTTAACTTATAACTTATTAATCAGTTAATAAATTATAATTTAATTTATTTATTATACAAAATGGAGCCATTATTGATCCTATGCTTACTCTTTATACCTTTTAAAATAGAAAAAAATATTTTAAACAAGTGTAAGATTATTTGAAGTTTTATTTTTTATACAAAATGACACACATATAAAGAGATATTAAAATAGAGAATAACTTATTTTATTTAAATATTTAATTTTTTTAAATATATATTATCCTTACAAGTTAAAATTTTTGAATGCTGTAATTTAAATTTATACTCATTTCTCTTGCAACCAAAAAAAAATTAAAGAAATCAGTATACATTCCTGAAAATAGGGATGCGTGAGCATAATTAGATTATATTTGAAATGAATGAAAATTTAGCTTTAAAAATATTATGAAATGATTATGAACGAGTAATTAAACAAAATCTTCCTCAACTTTCTCTTGTATCTGATTTAGCTCTGTATTACGAAACTCTCTCTCTCTCTCTCTCTCTCTCTCTCTCTCTATATATATATATATATATATATATATATATATATATATATTTTGACTTGTTACGTGGTGTGGAAAATCTTATTCCGTTAAATATCCATTTGAAAAGCAGACGTAATTTTTAATGAGAAAAATCTTTTTCCTTCGTTTCAGATTTTCAGTCATATCCAAGCCCTAAAATTCTCTGCCTCTTATTGCATCGAGCATAAAATTTTACTTAAACCCTAGATAAAACAATAAAAATATAAGAAAAATATAAAAATTAAATAATCATAAAAATATTACCTTTAGCATAAAAATAACAATTTTTTTTTTCTTTTGGCTTGCCCTCAAAAGCATTACATATAATTAAATGAAGTGTGGGGTGGTGGAGGTGCAACTGGATGGCATATTTTTGGACCACAAGCAACTGAGAAACACTTCTCACTCCTAATTTAATCATCAAAACTATTTTCTTAATCTTCATGCAGATGCAGCAATTTAGATTTTACCCTAGTTTTCATTAAACATAAATCAATCATCATGTAGCGGTATTCAATATTATTTAAAAAAATTATTTTTTCATTATATTTGAATTTTAAATTCAAATTTTATATATATATGTTAAATGAATTATCATATTTACCATTAAAATAAATGTAACACCAGCTTTTAACTAACTGGAAAAATGACCATGATTCTACATGGGTTTTTAAATTCATGTTTCAAATTCAAATTCACCCGAGTCTTAATCAAGTTTTTCCTTCTGTAATTTTCGCTGGTGGGTGGGTTGCGTAAAATGAGGGTAATTTGTAAAAATATCTATACACATGCGCACATACATATGTACAATATGATCTTCGTAGGATTAAAGGCAACTTTAATCTTCTCAAATTTCTAAAATTATGCATTAGTATTAAATAATTTTGTGAAAAAAAATTATACAAAAACATTTGAGCCCAAATTTCTAGCTTCCAAAATTTTATATAAAGATTTGCATTTTTTATGTCTATATATATTACAGTAAATTATATTTTCATATTGGTGTGCAATGAAATTATAAAAATTCTTAGGAATCTTTTGATTTGTATAATTTTGATTTGTATAAGAAATAATTTTTTGTGAAAAACCTTAAAAATAACTTGTTATGTAAACTTCTTCATAGGAAGTAGTCAAAATTATTTAATTGATATATAAGAAGTAACATTTTTTTAAGAAGTAATTTCTTATGTTTTGTTTGATTCAATTTTAAATATCTTAAAGAGTATTAATAAAATAATTATTATATTCTTAATATTATTATAATATAAATTAATAAAATTTAATTATTATTAATTAAATTTCATAAGAATTATTTTGTTATTATATCCATAAATAGCATAAAAACTAGAACTTACCTAAGGAAGAGGTAAGTAAGCAACTTCTAATATTTTATGGAAAGTAGGACTTCTTAGGAAGCTTTATTTCCTTCAATTTCTTAAATAAATGTTTACTAAACAATTCATTTCTTTTCTATTTTTAAAATTTTTTATACTATTAAGACAAATCAAATGAACTCTTATTTTTGTCATTTTTGAAATTACATTCTTCTTCTTAAATGTTGTAGAAGGAAAAGACTATGTAATTTATTTGCTTCTGATTTGGATGATTTTACATTATTCATCTCTAATTTAGAAAACGGTAATATACACATTTGTGATTAACATATTACCCATCTAGGCCAAAATCAATTTCTCAAATATAAGATAGATTTAAAACTTAAAACAATAAATGTATTTATATTTTTTTTTAAATAAATCACTAAATGAGATGAATAATCACTTCAAAAATTAAAATGTTAAAGATTTCTCTACTCTTAATAAATGTTATTTTTGATATTTGAACGCTTATTTATTGGAAAATAAATTTTGGACGAAATCAACATGCTTTCTACATACCAATACCTTATTGGTAATATATTTGTAAATTTGAAGATTAAAAGGAAAAAAAAAACGCTTTGTTGATTTTTATCAAGCTTGAAAAGAAAGTCAATGTAATTTCGGAACCAAAAAAAGTCATCGTCACTTACAACAAACTTCGTACTTTGTTTAATGTCGGTCCACAGATAAGTTGATGAGTCTTGGTTACCTTCTTATGTGACTTCTCTTGTGGTCCATAATGTTTGTGGAACTGCAAAACCAATCACGCCAATAATTAATAATAATTCATAGTTGAAATTATAGTTTGATGTTAGGTCATATTTAACAGGAGGGTCGGTCGGTTAGATTTCTTCCATATGAAATCTTATTTTTCCCTTATCATATAAAAAAAATTCTCTTCATTGTGGAACAAGCAATGAAACTTAATTGACATGAAATCAATTTCCATGGCTTCTTGTCTAACCACCGTAATTCTATTTTCTTGGGTAATAAGGTGGATGGCTAATTCCACCAAACTAAAGAAAAAAAATATACCATTTTTTTAACCATTGTAAATAGGATTTGTATCAATTTTATTTATTTGAGAGAATTTTTGTGTTGATTTGAATTTCATTGTGTAGAAAAAAAATATAGAACTTCGATTCTTCTACCAATAGAATTGATAAGATATATGTCAATGAGAATGGTTGAAATGTTCACGTTTACTCAAATTTCATATCACAGAGTTGGGAATTCGAATCTCCTTGTTAGCATTATTCAAATGCACCCCTTAACTATTTTTGCGGAATTTGGATTCCCTCGTCAATTTTAAAATATGGGGTCATTCACGAAAATTATTCACTGTCCTTTTATTTTATTTTAAATAATTTCCCAAACGTCCGTTACCGACTTAACTTTAATCTCGTTTGAGATGACATTTTATTTTTTCACTAGCGTAAATTTTTAGAATACCATTTATTTGTATAAATATTTGTTAATGTTTTATAAATTTATTTCAACTAGTAATTATCAATAAAAAATGATAATCAATTATAATATTTTTTATTTTGGAAATATGTTATAATTCATTTTAATATTTTTTTTTGTATATACCTGGTATCACTTGGTTAAAGACAATAGTTTTAGAAACTATCTGGAATATATAATTCATTTAATGGGTATAAATTTGACTTGTTGTAAAATATTTTACATTATCCTTAATAAAAAAAAGATATATTATTAAAAAATAATAGTAATTTAAAATTTTTAACAAAAATAAATAAATTTAATTATTTTTTATTGACATATCAATATATAAATAAATAATAGTATAAAATTAATTTATACTAATATTGCATCAAATTTAACTCCTTATTTAATCTTTCTAACACAATTAATTAAATATCATCTTATATATAAATGGATGATAGTGTAAAGTTAATTCATACTAATATTGCATCAAATTTAAATCCTTATTTAATTTTTCTAACACAATTAATTAAATATCATCTTAATTCTCTAACATGATCAAATTTATTGTCATTCAAATTCTTCTATTCTATTAAATTAATAAATTAATATCAATTATAATCGATACCCTTAATGATACTTGACGTTAATTTAAGATTTTTTTTCTTGTTATGTCCTACTTTGAGTTTGAACCCAATACTTTGTTTATGTGTTAAGTGGTTTATCACTCTTCTTAATATAAAAAAATTAATATTAATCATAATTTCTAAAATTATTTATAAGGAAACTCAATATTACTAACAACAATATATTTGAAACTTTTCTATTTCTCATTTACATTAAACCTCAGTATGTTTGATAGCTCTAAATTCAAAATAAATTTTCATAATAACACAAAAGATATTATTTCATTTTTTAAATATTCCAATTAAATGTATGATATTTTTTATAAATACGTTAACATTATCTAATAATCAAGCAACTAATACACGCATAAAATATTGGGCTGGAAGCTAAGACATAACAGAGAAAAGCCCTTAAATTAACATTGAGTATCAATGTATCACTAAAGGTGTCGATTATAATTAATATTAATTTACTAATTTAATTGGATAGAAGAATTTGGATGACAATAAATTTGATTATATTAGAGAATTAAGATGATATTTAATTGATTGTGTCAAAGAATTAAATAAGGATTTAACTTTGATATAATGTCAGTATAAATTAATTTTATACTATCATCTATTTAAATATTACTATACTAATAAAAAATTATTAAAACTTATTTACTATTATTAAAAAATTTAATTACTACTATTTTTTTAATGATGCATCTTCTGTTCATTTGTTAATAGTATAAAATATTTTATAATAATAATAAATCAAATTTAAACTTATTAAATAAATTATATGTTATAAAGAGTTTTTGAAACTGTTGTTTTTAACTAAGTGATATTAATACATTCATAAAAATATTAAAGCCGAATTATAACATATTTATATAATAAAAATATTATAGTAAATTATCTTTTTTATTGATAATTACTAAGTGAAAACAAATTTATAAAACATTAACAAATGTTCGCACAAATAAATTGTATTCTAACAGTTTACGGTTTACACAAAAAGCAAAATTGGTTAAAAAAAAAATCATCTCAAATGGAGTTAAAGTTTGTTAATTGGTAAGGGGGGTTGTGAAATTATTTGAAATAGAGGGGTAGTGAATGATTTTTGTCCAAATCTCAAGGGAGGTGAACAAAATTTACACTAAAAAATTTAAAATGTGAATTTAGGAGAGAGATATAGAAATTATTTTAAATATTGGATTTAAATAAAAAAATTTGGGTAAAAAAAGAATAAAATTTAGGTAAAATTTCTTAAATAGTTGTTGTTAGATTATTCATTTAAATTACGATATGTACAATAATCGCTATATTAAGTCTTATTTATAAGTTGATATTTACAATAAATATCAATATCATAATTATTTTTTAAATAAGATAATTAATACATATATAGAAAACTTTCTAGTAAACATGTAAAAGATTTTATTTAAGTTTCCTCCAATAAAATAATGTGTCATTCTATTTCAAATTAAATAAAATTAATAAATAAGAAATTAAGAGGATCCAAATTTAGGTGCCAATAAAGTAAAAAAAGAAAGGGTCTAAACCCATTTTAGTGAGTATTTAGATAAAGAAACTCTTAGAATAATTAGGGTTGGTAATAAATTGAGTAAAATGATAAGATGCTCGAAGCTTAATTTGACTTATAATTGAATAATTCAAGCTCATGAAAGGGTCTAAACCCATTTTAATGAGTATTTTGATAAAGAAACTCTTAGAATAATTAGGGTTAGTAATAAATTGAATCAAACGATGAGATGTTCGAAGCTTGATCTGGCTTGTAATTCAATAAGTCAAGCATATAAATCAGATTAATAATATAGAGCTATAATTTGATTCATATATTAAATGAATCAAGCTTGAGTTTATAAATATTTGACTCAATTATATCATGAACTAACTCGAATAATATGTATAATTTATGATTAATTAAGATATTTATATATATATTAATCATATATCCTTTCATAATATACATTCTAAAATAAATATTTGTTATTAAGAAAAATAGTAACCATGATAATTATAATTTTATATTTACATTTGAATTTGAATTATAATTAAAATAAAAAAATAAATAATCACTACTATAAAATTACTGATATATGCCAAGTGTTTAATAAATTATATATGGATTTTTGACTGATGTCTTATCAACCATCATTGTATATCATTTTTTATGTAATTTATATAATGATGTATAAAATGTTATATATTGATTTTTTAAAAAATTAATATATTTTTTATTTTTTTAACATTTTTTATATTTCACATCAATTTTATATAAAAAATCCACATGAAATTTTATAAAATATTTTTGTTAATATTGGTTGTTAGACTATTTGTCAAAATATTTATAGCAAAAATTGAATAAGTTTAACATCTTACAAAAAATATATATTTTAAATTAAAATTTTTAAAAATTCATAATTTCATGCTCAATTATCCATTTCATTTTATGTAACCTTTTAAAATATATCAATTTACAAATTGCTAACTATGGCTTGCATTTCCAAAATTGCAAAAAATAGTTATTTTATGAACCTTTTTTACTATTTTTTCTCACTTCTCATGATCGTGTGCTGGCTTCAGGCTCTATTGCAATAATATTTTTTAAACACATAATGGATATTTAAAACTTAAATATAACATTAAAATTTATAGAAAGGAAATATAAATAATTTTTTAAAAAAAATGTGCAAAATATTAAAGAAATAGAAGAGGTGAAGATCTAATAAATAGAAGTAAAAAAAAAATATTTTATGTTTGGAATCATTGGCTTGGAACATAATATTTGCTTTGTGCTTAATGTTAATTGGAGAAGTATCAATAACTCACTAATGTGTCATGAAGGATAAGGTGATATCTAGGGTTAATAGAAAAAGTTAGACAAGGACAAAAATGAAGCTTGAAAATAAATGAGAGAGAGAGAGAGAGAGAGAGAGAGAGAGAGAGTGATAATGAAAAAGAATAAGATATACTTTATTTGTAGCACAAAAATGTCACCATTTACATGACTTTAAACATTGATTATTTTGGAAATTGATGTCTAAAGTTTAGTAAAAAAAATGCATCAATTTTTTAACATAATACGAGCATCCTATTTATCATCATTTTCTTAGTAGGTGGTGGTTTTCATACTATTAGATATCGATTAAGTATAAAATGACATGTTAACTTTTTACATTTTGCAACTAGTTATTTGAAATACTAGACAATGGTTATATACAAAATTGATGTCTTAAGTTTTCGTGGTTTCCCAATAACCTCCTAAATACCATCATTTTTGACATCTACTTTGTTCAAAATCAATATGTTAATGTTTGATATTTTTTTTATTAAACTTTTGTAATACTTTTAAATATTGGTTAATTTTAAAATTAATGTCTTAAATTTTCTCATTTTTCCATCAATCTTTAAATGTTATATATTTTGACATTGATTAAGTAAAAAAACTAATATCTTAAATTTTTTAATAATTTAAAAAATATAACCATACCTAAATAGATATCGATTAATTTTAAAACTAACATTTTAAATTTCTTCATTTTTTTAGCAACTTTCAAATGTCATATATTTAGATGTTAGTTAAGTAAATAATTGACATCTTAAGTTTTCTAATAATTTTGAAAATACCATTGTGCACAAATAGATGTTAGTTAATTTTGAAATTGATATCTCAAATTTTTCTCATTTTTCCAATGTCATATATTACAACGTTGGTTAAGTAAAAAATTAGCATTTTAAGTTTTATAATAATTTCTAAAATGTCATTGTATCCAAATAGAACTTAGTTATACTTATGATACATTCTCTTAATTTTCTAAATAATTTTGAAAATATCACTGTATCAAAATAAACATCGATATTAATTTTGACTGACTTTTATCTACCAATGTACATTTGCAATTTTGTAGTAGTGAGAGTTAATGATAAACATAATTTTCATTTTAAAATTAATTGTGAGGTTAAGATAAATATAATTTAAAATTATCATTTAAGAGAGGTGAAAAGGCATGAAAACTCTCTAAATAAAAATACATTGAATATTATAAAGGGATGGGTGCAAATGCTCTCATTATAAAAAAAGAATGATAATACAAAATTTTGAAATTGTGTAAACCATAAGATAGTGGCTCATTCATGCCTATTAGTTGGTTTAATGCTAATTCAGTAATTTTTTATACAGATTCAAGCACTTCCAATTTTAATGATAAAGGTGAACCAATCATGTGTTCAGTATATAAATTTTTTAGTTGAACCATTTAATTCAATTTGATTTTTTGAACACAATTTTGAATTTATCAAATTGAGTTGAGCTTATCACGAGTTTAATTGGAATTGAGTTTGAGCCGAAATAATTAGTTCAAATTAAATTTGATTTAAATTATGAGTTGAACAAAATTAGATCCAATAAAATTTAAGTTGAAACCAACTCAACTCAATTTGATTGAATACGGGTTCTAAAAATAATAATAACTTTATTTAGGATCAATTAATTTGTGCCCATTAAAGTGGACTGAAGTATTTATCAATTTTTGGGTTAAAAAAATTGATGTGATTACTAAGTAGATTACATGAAAGTTTAGAGTTTTTTTTTATATTAGTAAAGAATTAAATATGTACTAATTTTTGTTTAAAGAAAAAATTGATGCGAACTTTATTCGTCAGAAAAAGAAAGGTGCGTAGGCCAACTTTCTTTATGCTTTGGACGCTGTCTCTTTTACACCAATGTCTTGAAATGGATTCTATTCTGTTTAGGAAAAAAGGACAGTAAAAGCTTCTAAAGTTGCTCATTGCCACGGAGAAGATGAAGCAATTAATGGGATTGGGGGGTCACATTTACTGATGAAATAGACAACTTTGGAATGCATTGAAATCATCTTAGCAAGTGGGGAATATTGTGGGATCATGACACCTTCAATGATACATTCAATCAGTTTATCTTTTCATTCATATACAGTGGCAATTGGTAGAGCAGTATGGAATTGTTAATTGGATCTCAATTTTCTTCTTCCTTTTTTTTTAAAAAAAAAAATCATTTCAAAGAGATAAAAAAATATAAATTTTATTATGAAATCCACTATTTATTTTACTAAAATCCGTAAAATTTGAAATGAATAAAAAATCACAATCATATGTATTCTCTTCTTTTTATTCAAATAAAAAAAATAAATTTAAAAATTTTCTTTCTTCCCTATTTTTTTCACCCAAAACAACTAGGGAAAGGTGAGGATCTCCCTTCTTAATAATTGTAATGGTTCAGTCCTGTAAATTATTTGCTTAAAAT
Organism: Sindora glabra; assembly: GCA_020226215.1. Lineage (NCBI taxonomy): Eukaryota > Viridiplantae > Streptophyta > Magnoliopsida > Fabales > Fabaceae > Sindora > Sindora glabra. The sequence goes on along the minus strand of CM035235.1, from coordinate 56,531,662 downwards.
AAAGTATTTCTCTTAATCAAGTAAACTATCTGTAGTAGAATTCAATTTGTTACTCTGCTCACTTGCACCTAATCTTATCTAATATTAGTAACAAAACTACAAAAATGATAATGTGAAAGTACAAAATCACCCTCTCATACTTACTCCGTCTTTATATTTTAATCCTATTATATGACTTCAAAAAAAATAAAAATAAAAATATGGATTAATCACTTTAGGATGAAGACAGATAAATTATAACCAGTTAAGTAATTCTTTAGATTCAACTTGTTTTAACCACTCTTATCAGAATTTAATCTATTATTAGTCACTTGACCTCTCCAATTCACTCTCAACCGCAAATCCAGATTATTGATGATTAAGAATCAATCACAAATGATAATTTTATTAATTTTTTAAAATTCTTCTTGCACTACCAATTAAAAAAAGTCAAAATTTTATACCCAAATAGTATTTAATTTGCACTAACTTTTTAATTACTAGTAATAATTTATAACATAAATTTAACTAATAATAATTTTTTTAAAAACTCCACCCACTTTAATTTTTTATAAACAACAAATAAGTTACCATTTTATAACATAATTTTAATTACTAGTTAATATTTGTGTTCCTTCATTGACATTATGCCACCTGGGTGCCTAATCTATGGTCTTATATCCCATCATTTGAAAAGAAAATGAAATTGATGGCACAGGTGTTATGGGGTCATAATCCAATAGTAGGACAAACATAGATGTGATCAAGGAAGTATTAACAAATTATTATTGCACTAAACAACATTCAAGCAAGTAATCATTCATTGGAAGAGTAAAATATACTACTTTGAAAACTTTGATAAAAGACATTGCACTAATGTTTTGCCTTTAGAATTATTAAATTGGATGAGAACTTCTCTTATGGCAGCTAGTGTAAGTGGGCCCCACTTCTTAGTGAATCATTTTTAAATTTATTATCTATTTATTTATTATTTATCATATTAGATGATAACGATTAACATAAGAAGAAAATGATAGGTCATATAGTGCTTTAGGTAGCATAAATTGATTTTACTATTTGTTTGCCGACACATCCGATCCTATCTTATCTCTATTATATATCTTAAAATACTTTATTTAATGTAGTCTAAGATATTTTTTCCCCATTGTTTTTGTGTCTTTTCAAAGGGAAAAAAAAAAAGGGTGGGAGCGAAGCAAGTATGTCGGGTCTGTTTGAATATAATTTTTATTATTAAAAATTATTTTCAGATTTATAAAAAATAAAAAATATTTTATTTAATTAAAAAATCGACATCAAAATCAAAAAAATTAGTTAAGAAAATATTTTAAAATTATTGTTATATTTCTATTTTTAGTTACATATTCAAAATTATAATTTTTGAAAATAAATTACAAAATTAGTTGTCAAACAGAAACTTTATTTTTAAAAACTTAAAACAAGAAATTATTTTTAAAAATAATAAATAAACTGACCCCGAATTTTTCTTTGAATGGCTTATCTGTGCTTGTTGCAAGCTTCAAAGTGAATTTTATAAAAGTTAACTGAAAAGTGAAATGCTATTTCCTTTTTACTTTTAGTTTTATACTTGTATGATTTTATGAAAAAATTACGATTTCCTTTTTGGGAAATGAGTTGATTCACTGTAAATATGAATAAGAAAGATATATAAATGTGAATATATATATGAATTTCATGCTTGCATGTTTGTGAGTCTCATAAGTATTAATATATACCTTTCTTCTTGGGTCCCCGCAAAATATTTCTAATATTTCATTATATAAACAAGAAGCAGCGTAATTTCACAATAAATTTAGGTCTTATTTATTTATGTGAAAAATATTTTTCATAAAAAATGTCATATATATATATATATATATATATATATATATATATATATATATATATATATATATATATTAATAAAGAGTTGATATATCACTTATATTAATGGTTAAAAAAATGACATTTATGGGTAAGGTAGTGGATAAAAGTAAATTCTTCATATTTAATATTAAATAAATAAAATATTTTTCATCATTTTAATATTTTATAATTATATTTTAAAAAAATATTTTTCATCACAATAAATATAACCTTAAATCAAATACATCATTTAAATAACTTAATTTTTTTCAAAGATAACTGCATTAACATGCACTCATCTTCGATCTAATGATAAAGCCAAAAATTTCAATTTAATATGAATAAGTATGTAAGATTTTATAAAAAATATATAATTTTTAATATTTTAAGAATCAATATAAAATTATTGTACTTAAAAGATTGAAGAAATAAGGATTTTTGGAAGTGAAGATCACCTCTAACTTCACCACCATTTTTTAAAGTTGTTATTTTTATTTTGCATTTTTTTATAAGAATTCAATCAAGATTAATAAGTGAGTGATTAGAATATCAATATATATAATTGAATTTATGTACCTAATCAATCATCCGTATATAAACAGTGAAAGCAAATGAATTGGTGTTAGCTACATTTTTTCTTTCCCTTTTTCTATTATAGTGGCTCTCAATGAATAAAATTCATTCATTAGAAGTGAAGAGGGGATCTAGTGATAATTCTTATTAATAAAATCCTAGTGATTCTCTTCATAAAAAGTTTGTTGGGCCTTGAGTCTATACAATTGTCAAACTATACTCACTCATATGGATGTACTAAATTCATATCTTGTTGAATCAAAATTTCTCTAAAAATAAGACTAAATATTAATTAGTTTGTTTTATTAAATCAAAATTTTCAATTAATAGCAACTCACCTAATGAAAAAGTCTACTATTCTTTCACTCAAGTAATATTAATTAGGTTTTGTAAGTTTTAACAAAATAGGTTTGGAAAACAAGATTATAGATTAATTAACTAAATACTTGTATGTGACTACAATTAAAAAATAATTTAATTCTTAAAGACAATATCCTCTCAATGCTTTCTAATATAACATAAAATCATAGTCATTTTTATATTCCTTATTCACATAAGACCAATTCTTGGTTACAAGTGTCAAAAACTATATTGACAATGAATTCTCGTGTGACTGTATAGTATGAAAATAGCATCAAATTTATCATAATATGCTATTTTTTATTATTTTTGATCATTTTTATGATTTCTCTAATCCTTATGAGTAATCTATATATTATATGCATGTCTTATCCTTATTCTCAAGATTACTTAATTGTATCATTTTATGAGGCATACTTTGTTGACATTAAAGTCATACTTAATATAAACACTAATCTTAAGATTTCACCATATATACAATTTCAATACCCATTGGTACATGGATATATAAAACATATGATGACAAAGAATATTAACTTTATAACGATTATTAATGGAACTAATTATCACATAAACATTCCAAAATAAAAGAAGGTCGAACAAAGCAAAAAAATATAATTTAAGAGTACAAGCTCCTATTAATTAAGTACATCCAAAGACTTTAAGACACTCATGCTCTTAACATGTCTATTAACCTATTTCTAATGTTAAGAATTCATTATACAAGTGCACTTATACAACAATTAATATCATATATAAATAATTATTAAATGTACATTTCAAAAGCAAGTGAATTTACTAAACATTATAAGTAACAAATTCAAAAAATATAATTGTATCTCCCATTGATACAATTATGATACATCTCACATAACACCAATTCAACATATATTAAAGTTCCACGGCAATGGATGTCACAAAATAAGATTGAACTTATGATAATTCATAAATGCATAAAAAAAACATAAAACATATTATAACAATGCAATCAACTAAAACATAATCATAACATATTCATAGCTCCCATTAAACAAGTAATTCGAAAATTAACTGAATACACATATATATAATATGCTTCATAATTTAAAACTATGTATTAAATGATAACTTGATTGAATGGATAGTTACGTATTTACATCAATACAATTTATTATACTAGAAAACTCATATATGAATATTTTTCAATAAGATATTAATCACTATGATTTAATCATAGTTGATAATTTATAGTTCAATAATATCTTACGACACTAAAAATATTCTACACTAATAATTATGCAACTATCAACATTGATTATTATTACTTTTGCAACAACCAATTAATAAGGATGGTCATTTTAAACAGTTAACTAATCATCAATATTCATTGTAATATATAATCTTAATGATCTCATGAAATCATTTAATTGCACATAAATGCTATTTGGTATGAAACTCTTTTAGAAAAATTATATAGATTTAATATCTATTATTTTTCACAAGCACTTCAAAAATACTATTTTTAGAATCTACAAAAAAAAAAAAATTTGTGCTGAAAATATAAAAAATAGCTACATATTATAAGCTTAAATTTAGTTTGAAGTATAATGTAAATTAAAAGAACAAGGTTTCAATACTAAAACAATAGTACCATAATGCACAAAACATGTACTAAAATTAGAAACCTTTTAACTTACATCAAATTGGCTAATGTCACTAAAACCAAACCTCTATACATTCTTACTAAAATAAAAGTTTGATATTTGAAAATATCCATCCACATGATCTACTAGATAGTAGTTAATAACATGCTCAAAAATCATAAAAAGTGATCTAAATAGATCCAAATAAAGATAGTTGATATAGTACATAGTATATAATAGACTTTATTAAGGAATTTGTCCAAACTTTAATTCGAAGATGTCCATTGATGATGGAAAGAATTAATGTGGTCAAATTAAATCATTCTGAAAAGAATAAAACACATTTATTATATAATTTATCATACCAACACCTTGTATCATATATGGGATTAAAAAAATGTTGATTAAACAAAATTTATAAATATTTCATTTTAACCTAACCTTTTAAAAAAGGTATATAAATACTCAAGATATCAATCATATCAAAATAAATTAATAAATTTAGGGTGAAATATTTTCAAGGATTCCATATCATTAATGAAAAATTTGACTTGCATAATTGCAATATTTATATATAATATACACTTCATTAACTCATAATAAATGGTACCATAAACTAATAAGGTACTTGTTATTATATTTCAATAATACAAGGATCATATCTCAAGAGTAGTTCAAATTTTTGATAAGAGAAAGAAATTCTTATAACAAAATATTTTACTTCTTTATTAAAAAAAAACTAAAACAATTTACTTATAGGATTTACAATTGAAAAAAATGATATAAAATTGTAATTCCAACAATATAAATAAATTCTTTAGTGAGCTAGTTATTTATTGCTTAGAGGTTATGACAAACTTCATATTTAGATAAACAATAATTAATTTATAATCCAATTCAATATGATGAAAAGCCTAATGTCATATAATAGAAATGATAGTATAGAAAATTACTCAAAAAGAAAATCTCCAAATAAAAAGAATATAATTTATACCTATTTAGTTAGGCAACAAAATTATCATTAATTTGAATAAAATCAATTACACTCTTGTAAAAGAGTCTAAGCACATCATCATATACTCTCATTTAGATAGAGCATATAATATGTATTAGGTCCTTCCTTCTAAAATAATAAAATGAAATACATGATTTTGAAAAAATTAATAAAATTTTAGATAGACTTATAAATCATATGATTTTAAATTTTCAAATAGACTTTTAAATTATATTAGCCTAAAACTCTATATAAACTTTTAAACCATATGAGTCTTTTCTTGAAAAAAGTTCTTAATACATCATTGCATCCTCTTCTTTAGACAAAATTCACAATATGCAACAAAATCTTTCCTAAAACTACTAAAAGGGAGGCAATGAGGCAAATATACAAGCATTGAAAATCTATTCCTATTAGGTAAATAAATATCTCAAGTTATTGCAACACACTCTATCCATATAAAGCAACTTTCTGAAAAGACCTATTCAAAAGAACCTAAAAAAATTTAAAAGCCCTCCCTTTCCTGTCTTTATTGCAATTGCATTTAGCTTTTCCACATCAAAATTTTATTGACAAAAGAATCAATTTTTAGTGAAGAAAATCAAAGATGAGCACTAAGATAGTGAAGTTTTTATCCTTCTATCTTGTTTTCATTCTATTCCTTATAAAAATTTTGAGTTATGGCATAAATAGTTTGCTTTGTTTTATTAGATCATATTGCAATTCTAAATGAAGAAAGTAGTGGAAGGAGGAGCATGATTTTTTGCAGGTAAAGTGAATATGACTATGATGATAATCGTGAGGAAGATATCGTCCTACTTTTTGTGTTTATTTGTGATTGTGAAATAGGAAAATTTTTGCTAGTTGCTGGTGACTATAATCGGTGAATTGACATTAGTACAGAGAAAAAGAAGGAAAATATTGTTTTTTATTTTCTTTATTTATTTATTTTTGAATTTTTGAGCAAATTTATTTTTTTCCTTTTCAAATTTTTAGCTAATTGGTATGCAATAGATATAATAAATCCATGTTCTCCTTGTTGATTTTCAGATAGTTCTAGCTAAATTTTTCTTTCTTGATACTTATTTTTTTGAAGTTTTGTATTTTGGTATAATTTTTTTAAAAAAATATTAAATACCTTTTTTGGTGAAAGAAAAATGTTATTTTTTGTTCAGCTATCTTATTGAGATAAATGCATTATTATTTATTATATTTGGGATATAAGTTTGTTCAAATTTGTTTTTAGTTGTTTTGGTCATGTTTAAAATAATTAAATAAAAAGGTTATATAAATTTTTGTGGTAACTAATTTATGAAAAAGATTGAATAAAATGTTAATTAAAATATTTAAAATATAAAAATTACTAGTTAAAAATTAATTCTAATTAATATACTATTTTTTGCAAATTAGTTCCAGCATTAATCTTTTATTGAAAATTAATATTTGATACATGCACAATATTTTGGATTAGTCATTAGTTTGCTATTATATTGACAGATATTATATTTTCTTTTCAAAGGAAAACTTGCCTTTCAATGGTAAAATAAAAATGAAAAAATTTAAGTACAATAAAATAAAATAATATTAATTAGAACATAAGAAAATAAATGTTAGAAAGAAAAGATTGACAAAAAAATGAAAATAAATTTATGAAAGGGTAAGTGTATTTATTATTTTTATTGGAAATAGATAGTATTGATTAAAAGCTTAATAAATATTAGGTGGCATGAAGAAAAGAATGAGTGAAAATAATTTAGTAAAACAATTGATAGAAAAAAATTGATGTGAAAAAATAAACTTATGGAGAAATAAATTTATATGGAAAATAATCTATAGAAAATGGAAATAAAGTTTACATAGGAAGAAAGTAGGAAGCATTCCATTATTTATTTTCATTTTAACTATTGGGTTATTTTCCTTTTTAACTATTGGATAAGGGTATTTTTAGTACATCAAAGTCAAAAAGTAGCCAAAACAATTGACCAAATGATGTTAGGTTGTGATATTTAAAAAAAAAATTATATATAGTGCCTATTTTAGTTTTAAGGGAAGATAGTATAGGTTTTGAAATTAGAAAGGAGGTTAACATAGTTTTAATAAATTATAGGAGAAGGCAATGTATTTTACTTTATAAATTATCTCATACTAAGATACATATTACCTAAAATTCCTACATACTTAACCAATAGGTATGCACATGATCTAACTAGCAAGAGACAATGGACATATGTCTTAACAAATCCTAATATAATAAATTTATTGTATTTTACTAACTTCAAACATATAATTATGAACATACTTAATCATAACTTGAGCAATTTAATGTATAATACATATGAGGGCTTAAAATATTCATTTATTTTAAAGATTCATACTATCACTAAATCAAAATTAATAATGGAATAAATTTAAAAATAATATAATTTTAATTAGATCCCCTTTAACAAGTTTCTTATTGGAAACATAAATTATTCAAATGTATGAATTTCCAAAAATATTGTACCATGATAGCATATATAAATTGTTCTCTTTAAGACCAATGTGTTTTAATCTTTTATTCTTAACAATAGCCAAGATTTATGGAAGTTTCAAATTTGAAATCCTCAGCCATGATGAATTACAATTAAAATAAAGAAAAATTGATTAGAGTTAATTACAGCTAGTTAAAAAAATAACACTATTCATATTAAAAATTATCGTTTGAGGCAAAATGCAACATTAATCAATAGACCATTCAAACTTCATGACAACAAGTCTTGATGTGTTAATAATAATAATAGTTAGAAAGTCCAGATACATTATTATATTCTCCCATTTAGAGTAGAGAATATGTGAATAAGTACTTTTTTTTATAAAGTTAATATAAAAATATCTTAATTTTTGAAAATTCATCCTCTTTTGGTAAATAGACTCTTCTAAACTAATGTATCATCAATCATAATACCTTATGTCTTGTACCAAAAAAATTACCTTATATAATAACCCTATTTGAGCAAATGATTATATAAGATAACCCAAATACAATCCTATGACCTTTGAATAGGAAAATATATCCCACTAAAGGTAGCTAAGCATTTATATGTATAGCTACTAATGAAAAATTACTTAAATAAGGAAATTATATTAAGTTAAATTATTCAAAATCTTGATTTGCATATTCAATTATTTGTATGCAATAGGTCACTCTTTATTTAATACTAAATTTTAATGTATCTTATTTAACCTTCAAATATAATCCCATAAGCTTTAAATAAAAAAATATATTTGACCAATATATATAGTGAGTCATTTTGGTAGCCAAGCACATAATAGTTACTAATAATTTTTTCCCTAAATCGAGAAAATTAAAATAAACTAATTTTGTTCAAAATCTTGATTTACATATTCAACAATATGTATGCAACAAATCATTCTCGATATGATAAGAGTTCTTACTATATACTAATTAGCCATGAAATAATGTTGCATAATAGGGTCTTGAACATAATTTAAAACTAATTTAATTATAACCTTTAATTATATTCACTTTTTAAAAATATGATTATAAAGAACTTCATTTTAAGGAGAGTGAACTTTATGAGTGGATCATATGTATTGCACTTTATTTTTTCAAAAAAATAATAATCTTATTTGATTGGAAAATAATTTTAAACTATTAAAAATAAAAAATATAAATATTTAATGATGTGAAAAAAGAAATCTTTAATTCTAAAAGATGTTAAAATAATAAGATGGCTGAATTAAATAAGAAAAAGAATGTCCTGTCTTTAATTAATAATCTGCATAAAGACCTTATGAAATGGATTTGGATCATCTCATTTTTCTTTTGTCATTTTTAGAGAGATGAAAATATAATTTTTACTCTGAAACCCACACTTTTAAACAAAAAAAAAAAAATCTATCTCTATATCTCTTTAAACTTCATCTTATATTTTTATGAGGAAATACATTGGATTCAAATCCTTATTAAATAGGCCTTTTATTTTCTTTTTAAAGGAAAGTACTAATTAGGGTTTAAACCTTTACCTTCAACATTAGGAGGCTTAGTTTTTACCATTGGGTTAAACATATACCAACATTGTAACTTATGGAAATTAATTATATTAGGAAGAGAAACTAATACCTTTCTTTCTCTTTTTCTCACTAGCATTCTACTAGTTAAAGGCTTGATGCAAGCTTTTTGGCATAAATTTTGGTATGATTTGGCTTGTAGATTATTGGTAAATAGTATACCTCTATTATTGGGTCATAAGTTAATTAAAACCATTGTAAAATTAACCAAGTAGTATTAACCTCACGTCAAAGTTTATGTGGAAAAAAAGAAAATAAATTAGTTAAAATTTATTCATTAAAACTCTTTAATTCACCTAATTTATTTCATAAGTTTTATGTCATGATTCGAATTCGATTATGTCCAATGTGAATCCCACTATATGATTTCCACCAATCTTGATATTATTTATACTAATTCTATTTGATAAAAATCTTTCTATTTTTATAGGACTCCAAATTTAGTATAAATTTTCCAAAAAAAAAAAATAAAGTTTCTTTTATTTTTAGACATATACATCTTATTTTACATACAATTCAATAATAACCCAAATACACATATATTGTTAAATAGTTTAATATATCATGCCCATAATCAACCTTCTCTATATCTTTAGTCCTTAAATGTGATTTTAATTAAACCCTAACTCAATCTTAATTATCAAGTTTTTCTTGGATTATTATGGATTTCTACTTAAGTTATAAAACTTGATATTTTCAAGTTAAATCCTAAAAATATTAAAGAAATAAATGAGATTTACAATTTCAATAAATGTATATCCATAAAAGCAAACATTATTAATAAATGATTATAATTAATCCCAGCACCAATATAAAATAACCATTGAGTTGTTTTTAATACTCATACCTGATAACTTTATTTTATTTAATAATCTAACACTCATACTCTTATACTCATTTCTATATCAACAATCACACATATAAATAATAGAACCTCAATAAAGGTTTTTCACAATTCCACCATCCCTCAATTTAATTGTAACATTAAAAAGAAGTCAATTCAACACTACAAGCGGAGTAGGGTTCCCAAACTCATTGTTTCATACACAATTGCTTATAAATTCATAGTTTCAAATATCAATCATCACAAACACTCATTTGTGATCAATTGCTTCATTCTCAAATAGCCACCAGGGCTCAACCATAACCAAATCATTACAATATATCAATAGAAATGCCCAAGGACATTAGATTATAATTCATAACACATTATTCAACAATTTAATAAAAAGAATGTATACTTTCACCTTTTGACTCCTAGATCAACTTTATACCTTTCATAAGCTTTTCACCTTTATCCCTCAAATGTTTGCCTTATACTTTTTATAAGTATATTACCTAAAATTTTTCATCTGATATTCACATTGCCTTTTTATACAAATTTCTCAATTCCAATATCACTCATGGCATAATTTATTGTATAATTTACACATTAAAGCTAAAGCTCCATATATCATAATTTCAATCTAATTTTTATATGAAGTAAATAATTAATTCATTTTCATGGACCAATATCAAAATATATAATGATATATACAAGCACTATCATACCTTTTTACATGACCATAAACATTCATCCATACAATAAAATAGTTCATACTACCTTATCTAATATATTTCCATCATACACATAATAATGTTATTCTAATCGCAAATAACTGTATTATTTATTTTTGCAATCTAATCATAATTTAACCACAATTGATGATAACACCACTATGCCTTCTAAGCATGGTTAATCAATAGTAATTAATAAGAGACAAATGTGCTTTAGAAGCACCACTACACATTTCAATCTTTAGCATAATAGGAAGCAACCGAGATTATAACCTTCTCATACTTATTCATATTGAGGTATATAACTACACACATTCAATTTCATAGTTTCAAAATATATCATCTTAGTATATAAAATAAATAGAGTGTACGAAAATTAGTATAATAGTTCCTAAAATAGATATACTCTCACTTAGAAATGCTTATTTGCTTCAAGGATCCCTAAGTATTTTACTTTTATCTTTTCCTTTTCTTTTTTCTTTACAAATTATAAGGATAGATTATAAACATTATATTACTTATTTCCTGCTTACCCCATTATGTACTTATTTGGGCATGGTATACTATATGATCACTTCAATTATGACCTTTGAATGATACTTTATGGGTAATTCAAAAATTATGAATATATTATTTATGAAAATTATTTCATATAAAAGTAGACTTAATTAACTTTTCATATATTGGTTATTTGCCTAAATTGGTTAATATTTGAAAGTGTTATGCTTTTTAGAAAATAGACACAAAAAGTTTAACTTTCGAAATCCTAAGTTTTTAATTTATGCTCATTATTTTAGTGATATTTCAAAATATAAATAAGATATTGATTTAAAATTAATTTTATGTGAAAGTAGACTTAATTACCTTTTCAATGATAGGTGATTTGCTTAAAATAGCTGTAAGACAAAAGAGTTATACCCTTTTAAAGTCAACATAAAATTTTAGAGATGGTAAAATTAATTCACCTGCCCTAAACTTGAATTTACACAAGGAAAATTGATTATACACTTAATTCTTATACCTAGATTTACCTTTAGACCATAAGAATCAATGGTGCATTCGATTTACCCATGAAAATGATAATTTTCTGCAAAAATTTTACTATTTATTCGATCATAAATGCCTTCCAAATACATGTATTATACACTAAACCTTGATAATCATTAATATACTTATTTAACATCTCATATCACTCATGTTTATTATTTATTACTTCTACCACATTAAATCAAATATATTTCAAGCAAAATCACCAAATAACTAGTATTTCATCAATACCATCGTATACTCACAAAATTCATAAATTTAATTAGATCATCTATTCACCTTTTATGGAAAAGGATGTTAAGAAGTTAGTTTGAAGATCTTTTAACTCCAATTACATTAAAATTCATGATTTCAGAAGTTATGGTTTAAAATTTCTAATAAAACTAAATAACCTTAAATTTTTTATCAACAAAAAAGAAATAAAAAGGATTTTTGATGAAATTAATATTCTTACCTTAACTAGATGAAGAAATGAAAAAAAATTAAGACTTTTCTTACTTGATTGATGGAATGATAAGAGAGGGTGTAGATAGAATTTGGAGAAATTGAAAGATAAACAGAAATGAGAAGGATTAGGGATTTTGGGCTAAAATAAGAAGTTAAAGCCCTAGGGGCATTTTTTTAAAAATGTTCCAAATTTTTTTTATACTTATATACTTACTTATATCAATTCAAAACTTTATATTTCATGATTTTAATACATTTTCCTTATCAGTTTTTCACCAAATTCATATTTTTATAATCTCAATTTTATTAAATTTATTTTATTTCATATTTCACATATAAAATTTTAAGCTTAACCAAACTTACTAGTTACCTAAAATATTCCTTCTTATAAAATAAATTTTAATTTATTATAATTTGAAGAAGGTGTAACATTTTAATAGATAATTATACTAGTTAAATCCTATAAAAATTTTGCACCAAACAAAGTAATCATGTTAATTTAAAAGTTCTATTTTAAGAATTCTAATATACACTTGGAAGGTAAATTCTAAAAATTTTATTAGAATAACATCAAATTTGGTTCCTTAAATATTCTTTAATGAGAAAAATCATAAAAATTAAAATTATACAAAATATTTCAAGTAATTGATTGTATAATTTTATTTTAAGAAATCACACACATAAAGTTTTGTCAAGAACCACAATCAAAATAATATAAAATAAAATTAATAGTTTTAGGTTTTAATTTCAAATATGTAGGTTTTGATGTTGTTTGTAAGAATTTAACCAATATCACATGCAGAAGAAATTGGAACACTAATGTATGTAATTGAATTTATGTATTTAATGAATCATCTATGTATGATTAATAGAAGCAATCAAATTGGTGTTAGATGTCTTTTCCCTTGCTTTTCTCTATAAGTTATAACAACTCTCAATAGATAGAATCCTTTCATTAGAAGTGAAAAAGATCTAACTATAATCCTTATTAATAGAATCCTAGTAGTTTTCCCATAAAAAGTTTATTTACATTAGGTTTACATAATCATCAAACCATACTAACTCATATAGATGTATTAAGCCTATACCTTCTGTTGTAATAGATTTTATCAGGGGTAGTTATGCATGGTAGTGAATGGATGATCATGATGGCTGAATGATCATTGAGAAAAACAACCTATAAATAAGTCTTCATCATGTATATCACTGAAGATACTCCAACGCTTAAGTTAGAAATTTGAGAGAGTGGTATTGAAGTGTAGAAAAAGTAATTAGAATTTGAGAGAGTGGACTTAACTTTTTTTATAGTGATCATCCGAAAAATCCTTAAATAGGATAGATCAATCATTTTACTTGAAGGTAAACTGGTAATTGAATAATGGAAGATCATTCTAAAATTTGTTAGATGTTAACTCAAATATACTGGTAATAACTGATTAGTTAGACTAGTCATCACACATTAATGATTAAGTAATCATCCCATGTGTTTTAACAATGTAAACAAGGAGATAACCTCTCAATGAGCTAATCTTATTGGATAACCATTTAATGGACCAACCATTGCCAAGCTAGCTTGTCATAATGCCATAAATTGTGATTTTTTTCTTGATGATCAGTGTTAGCTCAATATCTTAATATTTATCATCTTATTATATCACAATTTTAAATTGGGTTTCAAACATGTTTTAGAATAGAAGTCTCTTACTTCTTGTATGGAGTATTAAAAAAAATAACTTATTTGAAATTTAATTTATAAACAATTACATACATGAATAAAATTCTCACTTTTTAAATTTCAAGCGAGATGTTAATTAAAAGAAATAAAAAAGAGTATATTAGTTAAAAAAATTTTCGTCAAAATTAATTAGCTCAAAACTATGCATTTTATATGAAAAGTAGACCTTACAATTATGTTTAAAATGCATTTTTCTCGCAAATCCATTTGTAAGTAGTTTTATTTTTTTAGAAATCTCCACTTGTATTAAATTTTCATCAAAATTGTATTAATCTGAATTGTAACCCACATCCAAGTGTACACCCGCCTAGAGATGTCTCTCCATAAGAAGCTAATGCCCTTCTTGGAAGAGAGACTTTAACCAACAACTCAAAGGATTATTAGCCAAAAAGAGGAACAATTAGCCCTTCACCATTAGAAAAAAAAGGGACTTAGGTGAAGCTCTTCAAGTTCATGCTTTAAAATCACATGTTAAAAGCCTCAAAACATTAAGGTGACATCCTGACTACCAGGTTGAAGACGTTGTAGCTCATTTATGACCTTTTGATTGCATTTTTAAGCCAAACTCTCTTGATAGTTAAGACATTTTCTTAGTGTAACGTTATGGTGTGTACTTGAGTGACTTCACAGGTTTTTTTTTTTTAAATAAAAATTCTAACTTTATGCATTAAGCTTTGTATTTTGTAAAAAGGTAAAATTTAGATAAAATTATTTACTATAAGATTTTTTCATTCAGATTATGATAAATGTATTAATTATTCTATTAACTATTAATAATTATAATAGTTATCAATGTTGTAATTATAATAACATAATTAATATATATATCAAAATTTGAATAAAAAACCTTATAGTAAGTAGCTAAGAAACTTTATTTTAGTTTTGCTGACCGTAGAATGCTTATTCTTGGATGAAATTTGCAGGTAACAATTATATAAACATTGGTATAGTTTTACGGTCAAGGTTGTTGGCATAATGGTCCCATGCCTTCATTTCATCCTATTCCTTGAGCAGCAGCTATAGTTAAGATGGATACTTATTTGCATTGCATAATTTAATATCAAGGAATAGTAATTTAGAAAGACATAAAAATTTAATATGATTCAACTTTTGGCTTATTTCACTCTAGTGAAGACAAGAAACAAATATACTAATCTTGACGAATTATAGAAAGAATATAAATGATATAATAACTTTTAAATATACACTCTAAATACATCTAAAAATATTTTATTGCATATAGACTCTTCACTCTAAAAATTTCACTAAAAAAATAAGTGCATATTGTGAGATCTCAAATAATTGTCATGGGGATTACAAATACAAGTTCTTTCTCGCATCATATATCAGTTTTTTTGACAAATTATTTTTGCCTTAATACACTATATTTATAGGCCTTAAATATTTGTTTTATATGAGGATCCTAATTTAAAATCAGAAATAATAAATAATTAATAAGAATTTTAATTTGAATAGGAAAATAATTTACAAAAGGAAATAATTATAAATTGATAACAATTAAAATTTAGATCAAATCCTGTCATCTTCATCTTGACACAAATTCCACTATTACAAGTCTTTAAACTTTAAATCTTAAATCATCTTTTTCAAAAATTACAAGTATTTTTAAAACTCCACTTCCAATAGGGTACTTGCACTTCACCATACATTAAATTTGCTTCATTTTCACCACAGAGTTCTCCATATGAAATCACTATAATTACAAAATAAAGTTTTTGCTCATATAAAACCTGGAATTGAAAAACTCTAAAATAATTATATGCAAATATTTATTTAATCAATCTAAATACAATAGCATAACCAAGCAAAACCATCTAAATGAACAGAATTAAAACTTGGTAAAATCGAGCTTTTGTATTGCTTGTTGAAAAGAAATATAATTTTATTATGGTCACTCCCTGAAAAGATAATGAATGCTAGTAGTCCTTACTCCAATTTTTCTCCCCTTAGAAAAAGATATATAATATATAATTTTACTTGTTCACTCTGCAACATTTTTTTTTCCCTTCCTTAAAATTGAGATAATAAAATCATTAGCATGTAATATTATAGGCCCTTGGTAAATTTTAAGCGCCCATCTTGCAGATTGCCAGCCAGGATTTTCATTGATGGGTTTTTCCTAATTAAAGAGGCTAGAGCTTGAGATTTGTCAAACTACCCAATGTTGCTAATGTCCAACCCAGGTCGGAGATTATTAGAATAAGAGCTTCTTTGGATAATATGTAAAAAAGTCAATTTTGTTGAAAATTAATATTACGAGAATTGTTTTTATAATTATAAATTACATGTCCGAGAATGAAAGCTACAATTGACTTTTAGAAAAGAAGCTGCATTTGCACATGTGAGAGCATTACTTTTGAGTACGAAGTTACTTCACATAAATGATGCATTAAAATATTAGTGCAAAAAGTATGGTTAAATTTGAAAAAAAAAGAATGACTAAGTAGATGTAGAATACTAGAATTGAGTAGGATTTAAAATTCCTCACTCAGTTTATTTTGAGACGAAAATTAATCAGCTAAAAATGGTTTTGCCACACAACCAGGAACTTGGCGGTAGCCGAACTAAGCATGCAGACTATTCAAAGTTTGAACAAGTACTGAACCTATTTGCCAAACGGCCCAGCCAAGCACGGAGCACATCTTGTTTATATCTTGTTAAAGAGAAATATACTCAGAATCTTCATGTCAAGTGGAACTCCTATAAAAATAAGCATTATGGACGTCTGGCGCTCACTAAAGACACTTCACACTTGAGTCAGTCCACTTACTCCAACATTCATATACAACAAATTTAGTATTTAATTTCAATATTTGACACTCGTTAAATATCCCTTTTAAACGTGATTTAACAAATAGGATCTCTTTGAATTCTAAGTATCAGAATGAACAAATTTAGGATCAATAAGGCCTAACAAGATTTTCATCCTCTTCATCAGCTTTAGCCCATATTTCTCAGAAATGCTAACATGGAAACCAAAAACGTGTCCCATGATCCAGTGAATACACAGCAGCATACACCCATTTTGAATGGGCATGAAAATATAAGCTCTGGTCCTGTGTTGCCCAAATAGTGAGGAATCAAAACCAGAAGCTTGGTTGCCAGTACCTCAGTGGTACAATGGCATTATATATTACCTTAAGAACTTTACTCCCCATTATATATTGGGTTTGAACCCATGCATGAATGCCTTAAGTAGATTACTACTCCTTTTATTACCCTAAAAAAAATGAGGAAAAAAAAATAGAAGCCTTGGATAATATAACAGATTACATTACTAGGGATGCCCTAAACACCAAAAACACCAAAATAATAGTAATAAACGGGGGCCCTATTCATGCCCTTAATTAGTATCACAGGCAAGAGTCCCAGTTTATAGAAACATCAGTAGCAAACAAGCTCTCACAATGCTTCATGTGATTTATATGATTATACCAAGAAACTAAAGAGGTTGCTTAAAGTATCATGCTCAATAGTTATACACAAAACGCTGATGAATTCTACTTCAAGAAAACAACCAAACGGTACAACCATTGTGCCCTGATGTTAAAGCTTCGAACTTAGCTATCCTTGCTAACATTTTCATGAGCATTATTGGCATCAGAACTTGAAGGTTTTGTTGGAGGTGGTTCAGAACATGCCCTGAGGACAGCCTCATTCTTCAATTAGCCAAAAAAAAAAAAAAATTCCACATATCAGTCATCAAAGCGGGAAATAATTACAATTCCTCAGAGAAAAAAATGAGCAAGCATCAAAGAGTAACATCATACATGAGGCTTGTAAAGAATAAAAATGCTTCCACAAGGAAATGAAGGAAGCAGCTCATGCATGAATCAATAATCATAACATCCATTTAAGGTTCCATTTGTTTTTGAAAAAATAATTTCCATAAGAAAATCTCATTTCCTTGTATAGAAATGAAGGAGTACCAGTTGTCTTTGTACTTTGTTAAAAAAATGAGCAAGCATCAAAGAGTAACATCATACATGAGGCTTGTTAAGAATAAAAATGCTTCCACAAGGAAATGAAGGAAGCAGCTCATGCATGAATCAATAATCATAACATCCATTTAAGGTTCCATTTGTTTTTGAAAAAATAATTTCCATAAGAAGATCTCATTTCCTTGTATAGAAATGAAGGAGTACCAGTTGTCTTTGTACTTTGTTATTAAAAGAAAAAAGATCTTTAGAATTATGATATGAGAGGAAAACAACTTTTTCTTCCGCCAAACTTATTACATTTAATATTAAATATATCAATTATATTCCACCATCTTGAAAGTTATTAATTATACTCCTACAAAAGATGTTTTTTGCCAAAACAAGTGGGACCTAAATATTGTCAAGGAAAACTATTTTATTACTTAAAGCTATATTAGTGACCAAAACTACACATCAGATGAAATGATATGTAGTTGCAATCCACTCCCATAGACGGCACTCACAATGACATAACAGAGTTCCTAGCAACATACTGGTGTAAAAGTATGTGCTTGTATAAACTTAAACTCAAATGTATAATAAAAATTACTGGTCTCAAAATTTAGCAAAGGGCTTATAATTATGCTTTTTTGAGAAATTTGTTTACAATAACAACAAAACCTTATCCTACTAAGTGAGGTTGGCTATTAAAGAAATTTGTTTCTAGATTCAAAATTGAAAAATGAAATTATTTGAAACAATTTTCATAACAAGCCTTATCCTGAAGAAAATAAACAGACCATGCTCATTATTCTTCAAAAATTATGACTTTGACTATGCAAATTTTAATGTTAAATTCAAATCATGAACACAGATATTGAGGCTCCCACTCCAAATTCAACTGATAGTACACATATAGCATGTTGATTGTGATCATTGATAACTACTAGCATGGAAGGATGAAGGAAAGGTAGATAACAATTTGATGAATCTGTTCAGCAAAACAGCTCACCTGCCAGACACGAAGAAGACGCTTCTTGGCATTAGCCTTTCGGGTGGTAGTGAGCTTGATTCTTTTCCAAACAAGTCCTCCAGAGTCATGCTTCTTTACTATCTCCATCACTCTTGTCCCCCAAACCATCTTCCTTTATGTAAAGATTCAAAACAAAAGGTTAAAGGGCCTAGAAGCAATACATTCATCTAGTTCAAATGTATGTCTAAACTAAGCAACACTTATATAGCCAATATCATCAATAGCTCAAAGTAATGCAAATATCAACAAATTCAGGGACAAGTAATTTGACCTAGACCCAAATAAATTGTAATAAAATTTAGAATAGCATCCACAAGGAACTGAAAGTCTTCGGCTGAAACACACAAAATTTTTCTGTTTCCTTCGCATAGGATATGAATTAGAGAAGAAGTACATACAGAAAACTTTGATGACACAGAAGAATAACAAGAGGGAGAAGATGCGTCTAGTTATTTTCTTCAGATTTCACTTCAAAAAAGAACAATTGAACAGCTTAAACGAAATGAATTTGGGTTATTTTAGATTGAATTTGAGCATTTGACAATGTACTCTTTGGATCCCTGCAACCCTTTTACTCCTTAAATCTTGTAATACGATGCCAGTGATGAAGGGATATAAAGATAAAAATACAAAACTATTATGTACATATAAATAGATTTACACAAATAGAATTTAAAAATTAACATGCATCATATTTTTTAAATAAAATTGCATGCGTATGTGTGTGTAGCACAAACACCCCTGTCGAGCAGGAAAAAATCATGAAAACGTAACAAAAATGTATAAGAATTCGAGCAACAGAAACATGATACAATACAATGATAGATAACATCCCTTACTCCTCAATATGCAGCCAATCAAAAACCAATCAAACATCAACCCGAGCTCAACCACCTTTTTCAATCTCTATCAAAGCATTAAAGAAAAAAAACATGAGTTGATGTCTTACCTCTGATGAATCTTCAATAGTTTAACTTATCAAGCTTGATTTTTGCTTGCTTCTTGTTCACGTTTCACTCTTCTACTCTTCTAATTCAACCAAAAAAAACCACTGTTTAGCTATCTATTAGTAAACAAAGCATACAAATTATGTTACATGTGGAATGGAATTAAACACAAGAAGAAGAAGAAGAAGAAGAAGAAGAGGAACCGCACATCCATTATGGTATGCCAGTGATACAGATGTAATTTGTAGGTCTTGTTTATTGCAATGCTTCTTGTAAGCAATTTCATTGCAATGCTTCCTTGTAACAGTGTTACTCAAATAAATTTTCTTATTGCTCCTTTTTTCTGTCAGAATGTATTTTACAATAATTATTATTTACAAAATTATTAGAACATAGAAATTAGATGCAGTAATCAAATAACCATTAAATAATCAAACAATAAACAATTTCCAGCAAAAGAAATAGAAAAATTATATGTATTTTCCTTCCTTAAAACAGAACTCAAATCAAAACGGAGGCGCAAACTAAACGGTACAGATAATAAGGGACAAACAAAATGCACAATCAACCGAGCATTAAAAAAAAAATCAAAGATAGTAGAATGGAGTTGAAGCCGTTCAAGCCTAGAAGATGCACCGTAGCTGAGAAGCCGTATCCGAGCTTCTGCTATGGCCGACCTGCTGTGTACCAGTGGCTGAGCTGCCGCCGTCTCAGTCTTCTGCAGCGTCACGGCGGGAAGGAAGTTATGTGATTGCCGAACGGGGAAGACGACGTCCTTAGGTCTTGTGTGGAGAGTTAATGTTTTCTTTATTATTATTATTCTTTAATTTAAATGGGCCATTGGATATTTGGGTTGATTGGGTAATATTTGGGTTGGGTTATCATCATGGATTGGACTAAAGAGAGAAGAGCTGAGCTGGAATGAAGAAGAAGAAATAGACAAGTGGATTATCAATGCTCAGCTTGTTGAAATCAAGTTGAATTATAAAATATTTTAAACCCGGTGTTTTAGACATGGTAAAGGATCTTGCGGATGGTCTTTGAAGACATCTTCACGGGCGCTGCAGGGGTGGGCAAACATAACCTAATCCAATTTTTGGCACAAACACAACCTAGACTAAATAAGATTTAGATTAAGAATCCAAAGGTTAGGTTTTGATAAAATATTTAGCTTTGTTTTATAAATTGGTCGAGTTTAAGCTTGCATATTTAAAATCAAGCTGTTCAAATTTTGCTTAATTTTATATTTATGTTTTGAATATTTTATTTTATTATATGTTTAATATATATTCTATGATACAAATCTCAATGGTGATTTTTTTAATGATTTTTTATTACATATATTAAATATAATATATAAGCAAAATGTAAATATATTTTATATGCTTATAAGATTCAATTATAATATATATTAAAACTATAAAACTAGATCTAAATTGGGCGGGGCTTGGATATCATTATTTCAAAGAGGGTTGAGTTTAGATATAAAAAGTATAAAGAAATTTGGGTCAAGTCAAATTTAAGGTTAAGCAAAAATGCTTTAATATTTATACAAGTTCAACTTGAACTCATCCCAATTCAATTTTTGCCCACCCCTATAGTTGAATTGGATTCACATAAAAACAAGCTTAAAATTTTACGTTGGATTCACATAAAAACTATAGGCTAGTTAAAAGTGCTTAACAAGCAATTAGCTTACAAGTTTGGTAGATTAATTCATATATTTTTTGTGGATTAAGTTTTTTAAAAAATGAGTTTGCAAAAAATAGGCCTAAATGAGCTGAACCTAATAGGCCTTAATCTATGCAGGCCAAATTCAAAGAACAGGATGATCATACAATACTATAGAAATCCCCTTAACTAGGATTGAAAGATCTCAGTTGTGCATACTTATAGAGAAAGAAGTAGATATGTAGATTGATTTACATCATTCAATCTCCAACATAAGCTAGGCTTACAAGTTTTAAATAGTCCTTTTGTTGGTTTGAATACCTTATTATTTAGTGGTGTTATTATGATTTCTATCTTTCAAATATTTAGGAGTTAGTTTTTTTTTCTTTTTGGAGCGGAGGACTTAAGCCTTATCCTTTTACCAAAAAGATTAAAATAATATAATAACACACAAGCAATTTAATGTAAAAAATTTTTAAATTCTAGGAGAATAGACCACAAATGAAAACATTTATTATAAATTAAAATTGCATGATAATGTGTATGAAAATTCTTAACCATATTTTTACAATCTTCTAATAACTATCCTTATTCACATCAAATCTCTCTTAAATTTCAAAGTCATACCCAACACAAATATTTATGACCTAAAATTTCTACATAGTAGAAACTTTCAATTCTATTATAATGCAAAAATCTAATTAAAATAAGAAGATAAATACAATAAAAAATTAATAGTAATTAATAATAATTAAAATTTAGGTTAAGTTCAACTACATAATATCTATAATCATTTTAACAAACTGTCTAATAAAATTCAAATTATACTGTGGGCTTATAAATTCAAACTCAATACAAAAATGTAGCTAGGAATCCACCAATTCAATATAATTCAAACAAGTTTAGAAAATCATGTTTCATTGCTTCTACCCTTGACAAGAGTTTTTGCTTTGCTACTGTAGTCATTGGGCATCTGGATATGACTGTAAGGAATCATTGTTCCTATAGTCATTGGGCATCTAGATATGATTGCAAAGAACCATTTCTTGTCAACTGGAGTACTCTGCACATGGAAAGATATTATTTATCAAGTATTGTAAAAAAAACATGATTGCATAGAATGGAAGACATATATTTTGAATCATTTATAAATTTTAAACTACAAATAAAATGGAGTTAAAATATTATTTGGTAAGAAATTTTTTTTAAGATGTTGATATAAATATAATTAAATTAATATTTGCACTCTGCACTTTGCAGGAGAATAGCTTTTGCTAGAGAATCGAAAAGTTATTTAAAAAAAATGGGTAGTGAAATAAAAAGTTTCATTAAGTGTTTTTATTATTTAATTATTTTTTATTAAATATCAACACAAATAAATTAAAGTTAAAAATACAAAATTTAATATATTAAAGAAAATCAAATAATAAAAATACTTAATTTTTTGGAGATAGAACTCTCATTACTTTAAAAGAAGAATTTAACAGAGAGTGATAGCTTGGAGAAAATATATGATACGTAAAAGAAGTTTTTTTCTTTTTAATGGAAAAATCGCACCATCGGTGCATCCTTGCATTTTCAGACATGAGGTCAGAATTCATTGTTACCTTTGTCTGGATGTAGGAAAGGAGAAAAAGGGGAAGAAGAAAATTTAATAACTGACCCCAACAAAATCTATTATTTCAATTTTATTGACGTTTAAAAAATAATATGAAGTAAAGCTACGCCAATCACTAGGATGTAATTTGTACAACTTTTCTTTTACATCAAAGGCGAAGAGGATCAGGCCTAATTTATAAATTCTAACTTCCTATTTAAATCCCTCCTTTTTCATTTATAAGTTAAAACATGATTTCATAGAATAGAAGACATATATTTTGGATCATTTATAAATTTTAAACTACAAATAAAATGCAGTTCAAAAACCTTTAAGTTGTTGATAAATTGTAAATTGGAATTAATGAATTGTGAGAAAAAATTTTAGTCTTACCATAATATTAACATTTTCAATACTACTTTCTATTATTTTTTAACAACCAAGAAAATTATTTCCTTAATTTTAGGAACTACTCAACATGTTAAAATTGCTTATATGTTAAAGTATAATAACAAGTAGTACTAAAATTTCAGTGTTATAACAGGATTATTTTTTTTTTAGTTTGTAGAACTAAATAAAATATATAAGAGTATTGCTGTATTTGCACTTTCTGATATTCACTATCCTCTCATTTTCTATTTTAATATCAAGAAATGTAGAATAACTTAACTCATTCATTTATAAGTTCAAAAGATATTTTTTTCCCCAATATAGATAGGAGAGCGGCAATGAAGAGAGTATCACAAAGTGCATATAATTTTCATCATGTATTGGGTCCTAGCGTATCAAAATCTAGATATTGCAAAAGATCTTAGAGTGAAAAATAATATTCTGATTGAAAAAAAAAAAAGGGAGAAAGCCAAACGTACGAGTACCTATATATATGCACAATTTTATTTTTTTGTTGGTGATTAATGGTGAAGAAATATGAAGAAAAAATAATTTTATTTTGTCAAAGGAGGATAACCTCCAATTTGTAACAGTGAGAGAGGAGACTAGAAATGCTCGTTATTTCCAAACTCTCACCAAATTGTCGAATATAATCATTTACTTATAAATCAATAAACAAAGTTCATTTGTTAATCTTCTTCGTCATTAATTTTGGATAGAAAATTTTATGTCTCCAAAGTTTACTTTCATTATGAGGTACAAATCAAACAGAGTAAAAATTTAATTAACTTTTTTTTTGTTATGATAAGAATGATTAAATTATTACATACATGAATATAAATTAAATTTAGAGAAAGAAAATAAATACTTTAAAAATATTATATATTATTTAAGTTAAATATTTTGAAAAAATCAATTACGGTGAATATATAGTTAAGTTAGAAAGCAAATCACATCTCTAAGTGGAAACTTTAAGACACAAAGGATTGAACAACATACAGGCCGATGGCTTGAAAATTCCATTTCCATTTGTTGAGAGAAGGGTTGTGTTTCTTTCCTGACCACATGTTAAAATTTGTTGCATCCTTTCTGCCACTTGAAACTCAATCTACGAGCAAAATCTTCCACTTCCCTGTGTTAAAAAGATTTCATGCATAAGTGATTTAGGAAATCATTTTGTATTAAACATAACTATTTGGTAAAGCCAACAGAGATATTCACATGGTTCGAGATATACTTTAAATAATAAAATAAATAATTATAGTTATCAATGGAAAAATGGAAGATTTAGAATTTACTAAATATTAAGTAATTGAAAATATAATTATTAAATTTGTAATTATTCACTCTCTTTCATCAACAATTTTAATTATTTATTTTATCTTTTATTTTCATTTTTACATTCTCTCACAAAGATTGATTTTCGGTGTGAATTAGAGCTGGAAGTTTTGGGTCTAACCATTACAAACCACTTGCCCAAAACTAAAATTATGCAGTTTAGGTTGGATTAGATATCGTAATGGATAGAAGTGGACAAAATTTAAAAGAAAATTTTAGTTATATGAGTGGATGTGGGTTAAAATTCACTATCCAATATTAATTGTAACTCACCCGTAAATATTTAAAGGATGATGTTATTTTAGGCATTGGTTGCAAAAAAATAAAATCATTGGCTTCCTCCTCATTATCACTCATTAGATAGAGATGTTAAACATTGAAAATACAACTTAACTTTTGTCCTCCACCCTATTCATAACTCAATCTTAGTGATCTATGTATAATCAATTCATTTATTTAAGGATTCTATACATTTAGAGAACATATTAGATTCATTTATTTATTTCATGTAAACAAACCAAAACAAAAATTAACAATGTTAGTCTTTGAAATAGATTACATTTCTATTTATATCTTATTTGAATTTCAATTTTAACTTTATTAATTTCTTTAATAGAGTACAATAGTGATTTATATATAGCAAATTTCATTTAATAGGAGAACGTTTACTAATTCTTTTATGTTAATTTTGCAAGTGGAAATAATATTTTATGTAGATTTGGATTGCTTTATAATAATATTACATACGAGAAAGTAAGTGGTAAACCAGCTTGCAAAATAATTGGTGTGTAGGGTATTTCTATTTAAAATACTCTAAATTCACCCACACTCAATGGTAACTGTTAGTAACCACAAAGTACGGGTCCAAACGGATAACATAGTATTTGTGGGCGGTTGCAAGTCCAATTTTACGACGTGCAATTTTGAGCGGACGATTGGTTTAAGGATCTTTAACCGCCCGTATCTACTCAATTTCCAGCCCAGTGTGAACTTCCCACCTTTTTTCTTTGGATGATGTAATGTTTCGATATCTGCTTTTAAATCACATTTAGACATGCTCTGTTTATTTCATTAGGAAGTATTTTTTATAAAAAAATATTATTTTTATATATATTAATAAAGGTGTAATATACTATTTACATTGATAACTAAAAAAATAATGCTTAAAAAATTAAAAATAAAGGAAAAAATTTTTTTTTTGAAATTAAAAAATTAATTTTTTTAAAATTTTTATATTTAACATTAAATAAGTAAAATATTTTTCTTTTATTGTAATATTTTATAATTATATATTGCAAAAAAAAAATTTCGATGAAACAAAGAAGTCTTGATCCGATTGGAAACTTGTGACAATTGAAGAATAATAATAATAACCCTGAAAAAATAAAAACTAGAAGTTTAAGGGCGAAGCTGTGAAATTAGCATATAGCCTCACCGGTCAGGTTCTTCCTGTAGTGCGGGATCAAGCTTATTCTCAATATCACCAACTTTATCTATAAAAGCATCATTTTTTGTATAATGTATATTTGACGTCTCTCCAGTTCTATCAGCTTCAGGATTATGGTCCCTAATATCATGAACATTTGATTTGATTCCTTTGGGGCGGGGGGGGGGGGGGAGACAATACTCACTCAGAATCTTCTTGATGATTAATTGAATTTGTTGAACTAAATTAAACATAAACCCAAAAAATAAAAACATTTAAATAAAAAATAAAAAAATCTAAAATAACCTTCTTTGTGAAATCAAAAGCTTCCTTCGAGGAACAATTTTTCCGTCGATTTTTGTTTTTCTTATCCTTCTTTTTATTTTTCAAGATTTTAGCTTCCTTTGAACTTGTGATTAAAAGAAGAATAATTTCTTGTTCAATTAAGAATTTTATGAAATAAGTTAAAAAAAGAGGTAAAATATCAAGATGTTAGAGCTAAAAGAGAGTTCTTTCTTAATTAAACAGTGCAAATTAATCAAATATACGAGATAATAAACAAATGGGTAAATTATACACAATGTCGTTTAACTATTTAAATTGTAAGTATAACTCTCAATTTTTTTTTAAAACAAATGTGTAGATAACCTTCTTAAATGTTATAGATTATGCATTCAGCCTCTTTTTGCTATCATTTTGTTCATTAAATTTAATAGAAAAACCTAAGTGCATATTGTGTGAATAATTAACTCTCTAAAATTAATAATCCTTTAAAAATTAGAAACAATGGAGTAATCGGTGTAGATTTCTAGGCTTGATGTTGATGGAAGGGCAAAACCTTGTTGTTGGCTATCTAAAGTTGGGGAAATTAAAAATATTTCCTAGTAAATTATAGACTAAAATTCTATTTTATTTATTGAAAGATTTAATTTATATTAATTTTATTCATAAAATAAGATTTGAACTAATTTAGTCTTTAAAATTTTAAGCCTAAGTAAAATTTGAATTCTTCTATTAAATATTAACTGTTCAGAACAGAAATTAAAATTTTACTTAAATTTTAAATTTTAAGAATTAAATTAATATAAATCTCACTTTGAGAATGAAATTAATATAAATTGAATATTTCCACGATTGAAATAAATATCTAGCCTCTAAATAAAATTTAAAATATTTTCTTCAAAATCCCTTCCAATTTTTTTTCTAACTTTGCCGCTTGGTTGAAGCTCTAAATGTACACAAATTGTGGGTTTTAGCAATGAAAAATGTGTTGGATTAGAACTCTCAAACACAATATCAATGAATTTCATGTAACATTTCATCTATTTAATTAGAGACAAAGAAGAAAAATGTATTAACTGCAAAGGAAAAATGGGAGGAAAATTATCAATATACCTCCATCATTTCCATTAATAGAGGCCAAAAGATCATCTACTGAACGTTTATCTATATGCTTCTTTTCAACTTCAACATTCCGAAACAAGTGAAAAACAAAAAAATTATTCAAGTCAAGACCAATTCAGGATAATGCATAAAATGTTGCAAAAATAAACCCGGGACAGGTCCCCCAATTAAAATTCAAATGAATTACTGTGCGAATAGAGAATAAAAACAGGACAACACATTAGTCCAGCGACAGTAAGTTGACAAGTGAGAATCCTGCAGGCTAAAATTTTATTTTAATTTTTGAAATATTTAATTTTCATTAATTTTATTATTGAAATAAGATTTATATTAATTTAGTTTACAAATTTTTAAATTCAAATAAAATTTTAATTTTTCTAAAAACTAAAATTTATATCAATTTAAAAGATCCAAAGCCTTAAAAAAATTGAAAAGCATGAAGTGAGTTCGCAATCTGACACGCTTTCATTTTACTTGACATTCAATACCCTAAAATCCTATTTAAATTTTTGAAATATTTAATTTTTATCAATTTTATTTTTAAAATAAAATTTATATTAATTTAATATTTAAAAATTTATAATTCAATAAATTTTAATTTCTTGTAAAAATTAAATTAATATAAAATTTAATTATTACATAAATTAAAATTTTACCCGAATTTAAAATTTAATAGTAAACATAGGCTCTGCTCTTAATTCTAGCTCATTGGGTCTAATTCTATGCTAGGCCTCATTTATGTCTAATCCACTGGATAGAGTATGTAATAGATTGGGTGAGGCCTTTGGGTTTTGACTTGGTGATTGTCATCTTCACACATTACAGCATGTGATGAAAATAAACTAAGGAACAATGTTAAAAGTTAGATTTGTGGAATCTTATCCTTATTTTTTATGGGCTTTAATTTTTCCTCCTGACCAAAAGAAATCATAAAAAAATTAATGACCGAAGAGGGTGAAATTAGTAATAGAGTTCTCATGAGCGCTAAACTCCTCTGTAAGATCATCGGGCAAATGAAATATTTCACGTATCTCCTCAGGTGATTTTCTTGGATTACTGGGGCAAAGTCACCACAAGTAAGAGAAACTAATGGCCTTAGATGAAGACTATATGCAGCATCTGACAATCCAAATAGTCTTTGTGCGTTCAATCGAGTAAATTTTTCATCAAAATCCTTTTGTTCCTACCTGAAAGAATAGTCCCAGATTCAATTCATCCTCCATAGGTAAATTTTGTGATATTTCAAAATTTTCAAAATTTGGAATGATGTGATAATTCTAAAAATTATTAGATTAAAATTATTTTATTATATTTGTTAAAAATAAATATTTATTATTGAAAAATTTTATTCTAATAATTTTAGAATTTGTTATATCATTCTAACTTTTTAAATTTTAGAACTCTTAATTAGTATGTACATAAGTTGGATTAGGTAGGTTTTGGCCGGGCTTATTAGATAGAATTACATAAAATTTATGATTTGAGCTTAGCCCAATTTATTTACTTTAAAACAAAAAATTGCTTGCTTACCATATCTCAACCTAATTTTTTTAATATATGGGTTGATTTAATGTATGGCTTGATGGCCTAGACCAATAGTTGGAATAAAATAATTTTTTATTTTTAAGTAAAAAATAAAATTTTAATATAAAAATATATTAAAAAAATAATATAATATTTAAATATATAAAATATTTAATTATATTAATTTAATTTTTTAATTAAAAATAATTAGATATAATTATTTTTTTAATATATAATTATATTATTAAAAATAAATTACTATAATTAGATTAGGCCTAATTGGCTTATTTCTTTTTATTTCAGCTTGAGTTTGAACCTATTATTAATTGGACAACTAAAAAAAGCTCAATAGATCTATTAAATTACAAAAAAAAGAATTTAAATTCTATATTGTTTCAAATTGAGCCACTTGGCCTAATATAATGGACAACTAAAAAAAGCTCAATAGATCTATTAAATTATAAAAAAAAGAATTTAAATTCTATATTGTTTCAAATTGAGCCACTTGGCCTAATATAAAAGCATCTAAATCATGTCATATCATACCATATTATATAATATTGTACTATGATAAAGGAACTAATTATAAAATAGGAAGAACCTTAAATGAGTAGCCAGGTGCTTGATAAAATCATCAATAATCAAGAATTAAACCCAACATGGAAGAATTGACTTGTCGAGGAAGACATGTTGCACAATTCCTGGAAGTGGCCCTGCCGTTCATTATTTGGATGCTCATAAATGGGCAAAACATTGCAACTTCTTGTTCCACTTGTTGAGTTGAACCATCATAAGTTTGAAGCCATACATAGGGCTCCATCATCTGAAAATGCGAATATATCATTGTATCATATCTCTCTCATAGTAAAAAAATTCAATGCTTGATGCTTATCACCATGAGTAAACAAGTACAATCATTATGATTCGTTGAATTTCCATGTTCAGGAATCATATATGTACACATTATTATTTATAATTCATAATCTCATCCTAAAACTCTCAAATTTTTAAGGACTATAGGGAAAAATTAGTGGCAAGATCAAGAATAGACTAATTTTTTTTCTTTTTTTGAGTGATTAAATTATTGTTCACAAACATATATAAGAATTAAAAATTAAGTTTTAAATTGCATAAAACCTTCAAGAAATATTAAATATTATTCGAATCAAAAGTTTTTAGCAATAAACCAATTTCCTGGAAAGTCAAAATTCTAAGTTGTCCTCATTTTTAAATTCTTATGAAATAATCATAAGCCACAAGTTTCGTATGCGAATAAAACTTGCGTAAGTTTAAAATCTCTTGTGTACAAGAATGTTAGAGCAAACACTGAATCTTGTTAGAAAACACGTATGCTTTTTGGTCTACAATAAAATTAATCATGTTCTTATTTTATACAAAGCTATAGCAATAATAGACATTAATGGTAAATAAACAATCGAGATATGTAAAGTTTAATGCATCCCTTTTGTATTTAGAAAGAGTCTAAGTATTATTAAAATAAAATTAAATTAAATGAAAGAATAAATGAATAAAGGAAAACTTGAGATTCACATTTTTATGGTTTCTCTGCAGCAAAATTTGATAACAACATGACTTTTACGGAAGTAACAGGATTGGCAATGTATTGTTTCAATTACATACTATAGTACTGCAAATCAAAGTTGCAACAAATTCTTAAAGAATTCTTAACAAACTTTCTGTGCAGAACCCTGTCTTGTACATAATAACGATGAAAAAAAAAATAAAAAAAAGCTTCAATCTTGTAGATAACCCAAATTTATTTAATTTGTACACATGCTAATAACACTCGTATATATGAAAACAATATATTTTTATGACTTCTATTTCATGGAATTCTTTTTTTAATAATAGATAAAGGGGTTTGAGATGCAGAGCGAGACCTAGTGCCTCCAACATTATAAACACACATAGACAAATACAAAAAAAATTTATTCAAATCAAAGAAAAAGGAAGTATAATTTTTCTAGGTACAATATAATATCTTTAACAAAATATAAAATTTAATAAGGAAAAAAAAACTAATGCAACATCATAATCTCACTTTATGAGAAGTAGCAATTGTCAAATAATTACAGTTTTGTAAGAAACGAACTGAATGGAGAGAGCTTTAAAATCGAAAAAATCGGCGATTGTCAGCAATGCTTGAATGCATAGGATACAGAGAGGAAGAAAGTATATATTTCGATTTTAAAGAGAAAAATAGTAAAAAAAGATACTATTTTTGAACTTTTATAATTACTTGATCCAAAGTTTCTATTGTGTAAATTTCATTTTATGATTTCTTTTAATTTTTTATACTATTATTATTGCAGTTTAATTATCCTTTTTTTTGTTATGAATAGTTTATTTTATTGGATTTCTGTTTTTTAGGAAAAAAATTATAGTTTAATAGATTCTTGATGTGTAAAACTATAAAAGCATACATTTTTTTTTATAAAGTTTATATAGTTAATTTCATTAGATAATTTTTTTTTATTATTTCACACTATAATAGGAAAAGCACAATTTTGGAATAAATTATGAAAGGAGAGGAATTATCACGTGAACATATAAATTATTAGTTATGAAATTTATAAATTTGTAATTAACAATATATATGAATAAGTTATTTTTTATTATCTTATATTTGCATGAAAATATTGAGATCAACAAATGTAAATTTTTTTATTTTGAAATTTAAAATTTTATATTTTGAAATTTGAAAGTTATTTTATTTCTATTTTCATCTGATTTTATTTGAAATTTTTTTATTTTTTATCCTCATTTGATTTGATTAAATTTTTTTTATTCTTATCTTTATCTCATTTTATATTCAATTTAAAATTTACAAACTTTTATCCATAATATACTTTCTTTTTATCTTTATTTAAACAATCCCACTTGCATTCATCAAAGAAAGCTTGAATTCAATATCAAATGGCATCTATCACCAAATATTTCAATAATTTATCATAGTAATTATAAATTTATTTTTTTATTTCATAATTTAATTAATTATTTCTTTTTTGTGTTATGTTCATAAATAATTATATAATTTATATTGTTTCTATGAATTTTTTCCATTTATATCTTTAACATATTTTTCTTAAACTTTAACTAAAAGATAACTCAATTCTTCTCCTAAAAATTTGTTACTTACTGTACATTTTTTATTTTTTTACTATTTTATATTTTTAATTATATTCTAGGAAAGAAACTTTATTATAATATAACTTTTAAAAGATATTGAATATGAGTTGATTATTAGTATTTTTCAACCAAAAATCACTCCTCTCTTGCATGCGAAAGAAAATGTAAAATATTTGATATCAAAATATTGAATTTTAGTCAACATGTTTATTATAATTTCTAGATTTTAATAAGTTATTTGTTATATAAAATTATTACTTTTAAAATTTTGTTTTATGATGTAACGTGGTAAATAAAAAATATATTAAATATTAACATTAATAATAATTATCTTAAAA
The DNA here is from genome assembly GCA_020226215.1 of Sindora glabra. NCBI lineage: Eukaryota > Viridiplantae > Streptophyta > Magnoliopsida > Fabales > Fabaceae > Sindora > Sindora glabra. Next base: position 56,498,634 of record CM035235.1, on the reverse strand, counting down.
AGGTATTTAATTAATACAATATTTAAATTTAAAATTAATTTTTTGGTAAAATAATTTTAGAATCAATTACTTACTTGAGTGTTAGTAAAATAAATGAAAAGATAACTTTTTCTCTCTCTTAATTTTTAAAATTTTTTATTTTATTAGATAATTTTTTCAAATACCTTAGAGATGGAAAGATTACATTTTTTTAGAGTTATTAGCTATATATTAATTAATTTTTTATCTAATGCTCTTTATAAATAATTAATATAAAATTATATTGTTAAATAAATATTTATCTGTAATTTAAAATTACTATTTTGAAAAGTTTATTTTATACTATAAAGTGGTAAATAAAAAATATATTGTTATTACAAAAAAAATAGTTCTTATCATAAATCACGTTATTAAATATTAATAATAATAATAATAATTATATTGAAACATGGTATCTAATTAATGCAATATTTAAATTTAAAATTAATTACCTACTTAAATATTAAACAAAATTAGTATAGAGCTGACTTTCTCTTTTAAAGCTATTAACTATATATTAATTAAATTTTTATTTAATTATCCTTATAAAAAATTAATACATAATTATAATATTATATTATAAAAATAAATATTCATCCATGTAACATACTAATGACTACTTAGTATTATATATTAGTTATAATATTTCTTACCTCTTCATTTCTATAATTTATCACGTACCAATTTGTCATTTCTTCTCAATTTATCTTTTAATATTAAATTAATTTCTAATAAAAATTTAAATTTGAATTGCTTTTTGTTTATAATTAGAATTTATAAATACCAAATTATTTAAATCTTATAAAAAGTTCCTCAAAAAATTCCTTAAATTACATTTATATTTTGTTTCTTTTCTCCCTATGCTTTCTTATCATTTTCTCTAATATGAAAACTTTTTTTTTATATTTTTTCTTTTTATGGGATCTTGATATTTTTAACCTTTTTGTAGCTACTCAATAATACTTCTATCATGTAAATTCTTTTTTACAATTTCTTTTGCTTCTTTTTTTATACTATTCTTGTTTCAATTTGATTGTCCATTTTTTTTGTTATGAATGCTTTACTTCATTAGATTTTTATTTTTTTAAATATTTGTAACTTAACCCATTATCATTAGTGTATTGGATTTTTTTATGTATAGAAACTACAAAAGCATACATTTTTATATGGTTTATTTCATTAGGTACATTCTTTTATTATTTCACACATCCTTTAACAGGAAAAAATAATTATGCATTTTGCAAGAAAGTATGAGAGAAGCAAAATTGCTATGTGAATTGCTATTTTTGAAAATTTTTACAAATTTACAATTGAATTCAGGATTTAGGGTTTAGGGGTTCAATAAATTTGCAAATGAAACTCAATAATATTTCATATTTTAAAATTTGAAAGTTATTTTATTTCTATCTTTATTTAATTTCATTTGAAATTTTTTTATTTTTTTATCTTCATTTAATTTAAATTCAAATAATTTTATCCTTATCTTTATCTCATTTTAGATTTAATTTAAAATTTGCAAACTCTCATTTATAATATACCTTTTTTTCATGTGTATTTGATAAAATCTCTATTTACCCACATATATAAATGAACAACAAATAAGCTCATTTTCAACTATGAGAGAAAGTTTAAATTTAATATTAAATTTATTCATGTCAATATCATCTTTTCTTTAAGTTTAAGTTCAGTATCTGATAACATTTTCTACTAAATAACATAATAATTCATATTTATTTGATGACTTTTTACTATGGTAATTGCATATTTATCTTTCCATTTCATAATATAATTAATTATTTTTTTGGTAATATTTTTCTAAATATTTATGTAATTTTTTATTCTTTTTCTCCTTTGTATTTTTAACATATTTTTCTCAAATTTCAATTAAACTATTTTATATTTATGATTATATCAAATTTTTAAATTTTGTTATCATTTTTTTCATAAATTTGTGGTTTCATAAGCATAATTGATCATGATTTTTAAAAAACAAAGATCTATGATATTATTGTATGTCTATATAGGATTGTTTTTTTCTCAAATTTTGGAAGGAGCTTTTTTTTGGGTTAATTTATATCATAATGCAACTTTTAGGAAAACACATATTGATATTTCCCTATCAAAAGCTATTTTTTCTTCCATGTGAATTAAAAAATAAAAAAATATTTAATATTAAAGTTTGTTTTATGATGCACTAATATCAATATTTTAAAGTTCCATCTGACCATCGACCGAGCAAGATGAGCGTGTCATGGTCGAACTAGTTTAATTAGTCAAATCGGATGGTCGAACTGATTATTTTATTTTATATATAATAAATTATATATAATATATGTATGTATTATACTACTGCATTTTTGCATTCTATGTTTTATATTTACAATGTTACTTACTTCTAAAAACTTAATTAATTATGAATTTAAAATTAATATAAAATTATACATTTAGGAAGATAATTTTACGTGAAACATATGGAAATAATTGCTAATTTGTAATGTTAATTGGGTTATTTGTTTTTGATGCCTTACCGATACATTTCAAGTGACATGACATAAAAAGATGGTAGACAGAACCACTCAACTCGGGAAGTTAGAATTCGAAGGAAACTTTTATTATCTTTAATGATTGAAAAATATGAGGAAATCAAATCCTAAATTGCACACAAAAAGAACATGTATTTAACTGAAATGAATTCAGTTCCTAATCAAATGTTTGATGCAGCTTAAGCTTGCAACTCTAACAATCAATGGACAATATGCAATTATTTAAAAAATATATCTATACATATAAAAATTAAAGCTAATATTATTAAAAGAAATTGTATGTGAAACAATGCTCTCATAACATGTTAGTCGCTAATATGAGCAAATAAACCTTACTCTTTGCACAATCGAACGTTCTACCACAATACCTTCTAAATATAATTTAAAAAGTATTCTGGAAAAACCGTGTTTCATTTTTACACAGAACCACTTTCTCCCTTTTTTTTCCATTTTTATTCTTGAAAATATAATTAAAAAACTTATCTTTCAATTGCTGAACTTGATGAACTCTGTGTCGCTGATGGTTCACGTTGCCGGTGGTCCGTTGCTCTTTCACATTTTCACTCCTCCACTGCAAAATAGAACTTCGGCAGTCGGAAGAGTCGGAACAAAGCAAAACAGCAAAATAACATAGATGACAAATTAGAAACAACAAAACAAATTGAACTACAGACAGAACAGAAGTAACTTACCAGTACTGAGTACCGAATGCTGCTCCAGCAAAACAAACGAATTAGGTTTTCTCCTTCCTGAATCCCAAATGCCCTCCTGCTGTGTTGTTTCGTCAATGAATGCTGGATGCCTGGGTCATCGGGTCAGAATCCCTAGGCTGGTATAGACACGACAATCTTGACTCATATTAATTTATCCATCTATATTCATTCTTATTTTTATCTATTCTATATCCATCTATTTTAACTTTAAGATAAATATGAGTTGAGTTATTATTGACCTATTGAAATAAGGATCATATTGAATTAATCAATAAATAATTATTTATTTATTTATATTCATAAGAGGTAGATTTGTATATTATATAAATAAATATTATAAAATAAAAAATATTATAATAAAATATATTTAAAAATTTAATATAATTTAAATAACTTTAAAATTAATTATTTGAAATAAAATATTATAATATTATTATATATATGACAATATCAATTTTTTTATAAAAAAGTACAATTAAGTTCGTCTTTTGTACTAAAATCTATATAATTTATCATTTTTACTTTTAAAACTTAAAAATAATCATAAAATTACCTTTTTCGATTTTCAAATAAAAAATCTTATAATGTTACGTGTCACATGTAATATACTGTATAACTATATATTTGATTCTTAACTATATTTTGTAAATATCAACACACTAATAAAGCTAATTTTTATTTTTCAGGTGATACTTTACAAATTAAAATTTGATTGTTGATATATATATATGCAATTTTAAAAGTGTAATTTATTATTGTAAAAGAATACATATAATTCAGAATTTTGAATTTTTTAATTTTATTGTAATATCTATTTTAAATTAAATAAGTTTTATTTAATATATATTAAAATTAAATTATTTAATTAACTATATTTAATATTAAAATAATTTTTAAAAATTAATATTAAGAAAATGAGATAAAAAACTATAATTTTAAAAATAAATAAAAATAAAGAATAAAAATTTTAATAGCATGAGTTTGTTTTGCAATAATACTAATAAATATAAAATAGTGATAAAAAATAATTTTATTAAAAATAATAAAATATAAAAATAATAATTTGATGGATAAATGGATGGGTCAGGTTAACCATATATCCAAGAGTCATGGGGCTTGCATGACTCATTTAAAATTTTATATTAGATCATAAATAGAATAAGTGGATTAACAATGACCCATCCACTTTTGACTTAATTCATATCCATCCTAACTCATCCATTTATTACCTCTAAGCCGGTGGAATTTGTCAGGAAAAAAATGAAACAGGCTAATGGGTTTCACAGGTTGCCAGTTGAATCAATTTTTAGCTAGGCCTTACCATAAATTGGGTTATTGCCCAAACTAGTTTTATGGGTTTATCCGGTTCATTTTCATGCCTAAGTACCAGTTGAATAGGTCGGGCCGGTTTGGTCCAAGTTTGAAAATATTGACTAATATAATAAATAAAAAATTTATTGTCATTATAAAGAAAAATTATTCTAGTAGTAAATTATGTTATTAAATATTAATATTAATGATAATAATTATCTTTAAAAAATAACATTTAATTAATGTGATAATTAATACAATGTTTGAATTTAAAATCATTCTTTTTGATAAAATAAATTCAAAATCAACTTGAATGTTAAGCTAAATGAGTGAGGAAATGATTTTTTTCTTCCCTTAAATTTCTTCCAATCTTTATTTTATCAAATATTTTCCTTTTAACTATCTTTTTCCATAAACATTTTACTTTTTTTGGCTATTTTTCAAAAGTTTTTTTCTCCAAATATTTCTAATTTTCTTCTTCCATTTTACCTCGGAGTTTTTCCTTTTTCTCTTTTATAGATTTTCTCTAAAGGTTTTGCAATTGTTATTATTTACAAAATACTTATATTTAAAATTTTTTTTCTATTAAATAAAATTGTTATCTATTTTCAAGCCTATGGTTTAGGATCATAGAGGTACGAATGAATTTTTCTCTTTAAAGATTGCAGTACATATTTGAAATAATTTTGAGTAATTTAATTTTCCTTTAACTTATGAGTATTCAAAAGTAAGAAAAAATTTTAGATTTATTTTATATGATTGAATGTATATGAAAGAATTTGAAAATTTAATCTTTTATTGTATTATAATATAAATTTTAATTATTTAATGGTATACATGTAATATAATTATAATATTTTATTTTATAAAATATTTCTTAGAATTGTTAATTGTATATTAATTTTTTATTTGATCTTGTTTATAAATAATTAATATATAGTTATAATATTATATTATTGAAATAAATATTTATTCATGCAACATACGGATAACTAACTAGTAATATAAATGAGAGCTAAAAATCAAAATAATATTTTATTTTCATTTAGTTATTTAACTTTTATAATAATTTAAAATATTACTTTTGTATGAATATATTTTCTTACAAACTAAAATTTTTTGAATAGGCGACTAGGAAGAAACCCTTATTAATTGGAAGTAAACTCAAGGGCTAAAAACTCCATGCGGGCATGCGTGCAAGTGCGTTGGATTGTAACAATTTTTATGGTCACAATATTATGGTTGCCAATCTTCCGCAACCCCAATAATATAAATTATTTTGCGGTCTAACGGCTAAAATTACCTGTTTTATAAATAAGATTCACAATATCCAAATTTTATTTAAATTCTTTAATTAAATTTAAATTTTAGCTCATACCAAGAAGAATACAGGGCAGAGAGAAACAAAATCTTCCAACCGTAATTTTACAAATCTTATAACCTTAACTTTGTGCTTTCCTCTCTAGAAATAGAGATGTTGAATTTCCAAACCTAAATCTTTCGAAAGCATTTCTAAACAACAGAATGTATGTATAGCATCAGTGTTCTTCCTCTTTTATGAGAGCTTTTGCACTAAATGGGTGGTTCAAAATTTTTTAAAACCATCGAAAAAGAATAGTTTCAGAGTAGCAATAATTACATATATACTTCCCAAGACATTGTGTAGGGGCTAAAAAAAAAAAAAACATAACCACAACTTTTACGGCTCAGACTTTAAATTAATATTTATAATAAAAGTGTTAAAATATGTTGGATTTAATAAATACTAAATTCTTCCATATCCTATGTTAGAAAAATAGGTATGGTGTCTTGGCTGATTCACCGATCAATATGTGTACAGCAATTTTAGATTAAATTGAAGAATACAACATGAAATGTTGATAATTTAAAACTGGTCCCTTATATTGAACCAATCCCAGAGCTTCCAATCTGTCATTCCCTTGAATATAAAGCTGCACCCTTTATTGGATAAAAACAATCCAAAGCCTCGTTCTATTGATTACATTTTATTTATGATTTTCATCGTTGATAAAAGAATTTAGATATGTAATTAGCATATTATTGAATAAAAGAAAAAAACCACAAGCTGCTTTACTTGTCTAAACTTTTTTTATAAAGAAACTTGAATATAAAATAAGAAAAATATAAAATACCTCATTTAATTTTGAGATAGTTAAATTTTATTTTATTAATTTCTGAAACTTACAAATTAAATTCTTAAACTATAATATATTTGGAATTAACACCTATTATTATATGTTACTTTATTTTTTATTTTTTGCACATAATTTTACAAATTATTTCATGTATTTAATTTAAATTTTTATATTGAATTTAATCGCTATTAATTTTAAATATAAAAATTAAGTGCAAAAAATGATGTGATAAACCTATATACATACAATCATATTGCAATTCTTGTTTAATTTTTTTTGAAAAATCATGTAATTCAATAAAAGTATTAATTAACTGGATGAAGAATATTAATTCTAAGTTTTATATAGTTAAAATATTTAATTTTCAAATTTTTAGAATTGATGAAAACAAAATATGACTACTGCATGCAAAAAAATAAAAGGAGGTATTTTATATTTTTTAAAATAAAAAACAAATTTTACTAACAAAATTTTAAATATCAAACCTTAAATACTAAATAATTATATTTTTAATAAGATGTTTAATATTAAATAAATTTTTATTATATGCAAAAATGTTATTATGGTGTAAAAAAATTAAATGACACCTAGTAGTTATAATTATTATATAAAATGTGAAAATGCTATTACAGTGTAATAAAATGCAAAATGGAGACTCTACCCTTAGAGTTAAAAATGTCCAACTACTTGAACAAAAACACTTAGTAGTGTAACAACCACTTGACCATAAGCTAGAATGAACATATTTCAAAAGCATAATTCTAAGATGTTTAGACTAAAAATTTGAGTGTTGGTAATTTGATTTTGTAGTAAAATAAGAATTTAATAATTTTAATAATACAAAAATGAAAGACTAAGATTCAATTAGAAAAACTTATTTAATAAGTAAAAAGTTAATAATATGATAATTATATTTTGAACTATAAATTTTATTTTAATTTTAGACCCACCAATAACTTAAAATAAGTAATATGAGTGAATTATCTATATTAATTTATATATATTTTTATATTTCTTAACTATATAATAAATCTAATTTAATGATTATTAACTCAAATTTCTTTATAATATATTATAACTATAATTTAAAATTTTCAAAACTAATATACTTTTAAAAAATTACCACATAATCTTTTTGAGAATATAAAATATAGTTAACAAATTAAAAATTTAAACTTTTACTTTATGAAGCTAGTTTTTTCATTTTTTAAATAATCTCCTTTACTTATTTCTTATATATTAATACACAAAAGAATGAATTAAAAAATAATACTAAATTTTATTACTAAATTAAATATTTTAAAATATTCTTTTAATATAATAAAATGAAAAATTTAGTATTATTTTTCATTGATACTTTTGAAAGGAATGATACTTATACATATTATTCTTATAACATGTCACTATCCAAAATTAAATTCTTTAAGCATATTTAAACTATGTTCAGTAAATTTTATTTAAAAACTTAAATGTTACATATATACTTATAAAAATATAATATGCACATTTTTTTACTTTTCTTATCTTATAAATTATATTAAACACAAGCTTTTACAACATATATACTATCATTTTCAAATAAAATATTTATTTTATTAATTTAATTTATTGTTATTAATGATTTTTGTATAAGACAAAATAAAAATAAATGAGAAGAAATTGAGTTTCTCTTGGTAATGTATGAAATTGTGAAGACAATGAAGACTAATATCAAGAAAAAAAATACTAATAACAATTTAATGTATCAAACCTAAAAAAGGACTGCTTATATTAAGTTAAAGTTATATAATAATAAATTACTTGTATTTTTTAATTTTAATTTTTTAGGTAAGATGTACTTAAACATACATAGATAAGTATATATGTATAAATGTTGATTCTTTACTAACAATTTCTTAATATTGTTCAATTTTATATATAAACTTAAATAATTTAAAAGAATAAAAAGTGAAATATATTATATTATATGAAAAAATAATAACATGACATCTATTAAATAATTTGATTAGTTAAAAGAAAAAAAATTTCAAAAATTATTTGGACATAATGCATTTATTTCCAAATATAATTTTGTTGCATTACATATATCAATATTTTTTAAAAAAATTTATGGTAAGTAAAGATCTTTTTATTAAAAAATAATATTATTGATAGAATAATTAAAATAAAATATTTAAGAATATAGCATATAGATTTTTTCAATTTTTTCATTAAAATGTTAATCATGGTGATTTGATCCAAAAATGTCTAAGTATCATTAGAAATTTCATAAATATGAGTTAGCTAAAATAAGAATTTTTTTATTTAACCTTTTTATCCATTATTCAGTTGGATTATTTGTGCACAAATCTCATATAGCAATCGTCTAATATTTGACCACATAACTTAAGGTATAGTATCTGTGCTTTTCACTGAAGGCATCATAGAATTAGCATGAAATTGATATAATTTTACATGATTTGAGATTGAGATTGATACAAAAATTAATAATAATGACCTAATTTGATATGAGACTAAGACTAATTAACTTAACTTAGTAAAGGACTATGATCGATGTTACAGTTATCAAGTTCATCTGTTAGCATGATAATAATAGTAAATAATAAATAGATAATTTATTATTATATATTTATATATATATATTAAAATAATAATTTTAGTATATTAAAAATTATACTTTAATATATAATATTAAAATTATATATGAGTAATATTAAATAATTTTTAATATTAAAATTAATAAATTTATATATAATATTATCAACATATCTTATATAAGTTTATTAAAATAAATAATAACATTAAAATTAAAAATATTTAATATTAAGATTAATAAGTTTATATATTTAATATTGTTAATATGTATTACCCAAATTTATTAAAATAAATAATTATATTAAAACTAAAAAATAAATAAAAATTATGTCAAAAATTCAATTTATCATCATAAAACTTAAAAATTAATAAAAATAATTACATAAAGCAATTATTATAACTAAACATATAAAAAATAATTACTATAATTAAATAAATATGCTAATTAAAGTAATAAATTTTTATTAATACAGTAATATATTTATGTATATGTTATAAATTTAGTTAACAAATATTTGTATCTGTTTTAATTAATGTTGAATTTTTTTAGTTTAGTTCTCATAATTTTTAATTACTCTTCTAATAGAAGGTTTTTCATAATAAAAAATATTATGCTTTAATTTTTTTTCTTGTTATTTTATTTATATCTAATAATAATATTATTATAAAACATAAAGATTACCTTTGGAATTTTCATTATAAACATAGACAATATGGAGCAGGGAAATTTTCAAAATTTATATTTACTGTTCTTCCTTTATCAATACAGCAGTTAAATTCTCACAATTTATATTTATTTTTTATTTATGCACATAAATGCAATTTGAATCAAAATGAAACATTTTGTTTTAAAAATAGTAACATTTTTATAATTTAAATTATATTACGTGAGACCGTTTTAAACAATTAACTAAGAATGTAAAATTGCAAAAGTTAGATGAAGCCTTGGTTTGTTTTAGTGGAAGATATATTTTGCGGAAATATGGTTTTAAAATATTAAAATAAAAAACAATTCATATGTTTAATGTTAAAAATAGAAAATTTGATGAAAATTAATTTTTTTGAAATAAATGAAAATTTTTAATCATATAATTACTTTAATTTTTTTTATCATTTAATATAAAAAAATGATAGTCTTTTGTTTATATTAAAAATGAAATCTTTTAATAAATATATCTCCTAAAAAATAAATTAAATCTAAATTTAAATATTATCCTAATTTGAAAAAAAAAAAGGGGGGGGGGGGGAGGCTAAGGGCTTTCCTTATGCAGCGTTGGATGCCATTTTCCTCACCTGCGCTGAAGTTTCAAAGGACAGAAAGTAAACCGCGTATGGTGCAATGCTAAGGGCGGATAAGATGCTTTATTTTTCTGGTCTTTCGTGACGTTTACACAGACTTTTCTTCTCTTGATTATGTCCATGCACTGCATGCTCTTATTTTCCTCAGTTCACTTTGTGTCGTGAAGCGAATTATATGAGTGCCGATTAGTCTGGACTCTGCAACTCATTCATAAGAGTTCAAAGTTGGCATGTGATCAGTAATTTTATAATTTTTTTTAAATTTAATATTTACAATATTTTAATTTTTATGATGAATATACACAACTATTTCATATAACAAATATATAAAGATTACAATTTGTAAAATATTCTTTTAATTATAAATAATTAAATTTTGCTTTCTCTCGTATTAATAACTTACAAAATTATCCCTAAAATTTTACGGCATTCAGCCTTGGATACCATTTTGCTCACTTGCCCAGCTGTCCTGAAGTGACAAGGGGCCGTAAACCGCGTCTGATATAATGTCATCAGTACTGAGGTGAGACATGATCCTTTAGCCTTTGTTTGGAGAGGAGCGGGGGAAGAAAGAAATGGGAAGAGAAAAGTTATGAGAGAGAGAAGTGGGATCAAAGAAAATTTTTTTTTGTATTGTTTAGAAAGGGAAAATTTAGAAGAGAAAAGAATTTAGAAGAGAAGTAATTTTTTTATTTGGAAAGGAAGAAATTAAAAAAAAAATAAGTTATATTTTTTAAAAATAATTATTGTGTCTTTATGTATAAAAAATGAAGGTAAGGTGTGTTTTAAAATAATGTATTCTAAAAAAATTATAATTTCAATTTGTATAAAGAAGAGTACTACTGTATATAAATCTTTTACATTTAAAATTAATTATACTTTTGATCGTTCTCATTCGATGAAGTTGGAAAAAAATTTAACAAATAAATAATTATGCAAATTATTGTGCACATCACATATAAGATTTTATATTGCATGCATAAGCTTGTTGATTAAATAAATTCTGGAACACTAACACTGAATAAAGTATGGATAAATTTAAAAAATATAATTAATTTATTTTTATACTGACTAGTATTAATAATATGTAAAAATAGGCAATTACTCGTTAGGAAAAAATTTATGGGTACTGCACTGTCCAATAATTAATCAACTGACATCTATATATCAAATTGAGGGGGCAGTGAGGTGGGTGAAGAATTTCCTTCTCAATAATAATATATCTTAAATAAATTAAATATTTTTAGTAACAAAAAAAATTTGAAAAATTGATGCTGGGATGGGTTGACCACAGACGGGGTCAGGTTGACCTATGAACCGGGTCGGACACGAAGAACCCAGACCTCAGGTGCACAGATTTAGCCAAATGATCCCCGACATCACTAGCGCCCACCGTTGGCAACAATAAGCCACCATCTGATAGGTTTTCCCACAACAGATCGCTGAATGCTATCTTTTTCAACCACCTTCCACCAAAACACCCCTACAACATAGAAACCCTAGATACACAGTAGATCGAACTTGCCATGGTTACCTACTCCGATTTGTGTATTCGGTGAGGTGGCACCTCAGCCAACAAGTGCTGCTACTTTCTGGCACACCGATGACTAGAAATGGCTGGAGATGCAACTAGAGGAGGAAGCTGCAACTGTTGAAGAATGTCCAATTGTGCCTAGTTGCTAAGCTGCTGCAAACGCCGATCGTGGGAGTCTGTTGAAGCGAAGCTCTGATGGATCCAAATGAAAGAAGCAGCCGAAGTCGTGAGAGGACGCAGAGGGCCGAAATCACTAAGAAGACGATGGCGACAGTAGGAGACAGGAGATGGAAGCGGATGCACACCGAGGGCAGTTTCATGAAAAAGCAAAAATGGGATCTGGATTTCTCCTCTCTTCTATCAAAAAATGGAGAGAAGTTTGCACCTTGTTTTTAGTAGGACCCGCCATACCTTTATGCCTCAAATTTCTCTCTTTTCCAACTTCTCTCTATTATTCCAAATAGGCGAATTTGTGCATTTCACCCCCACTTCTTTCGCCCCCTTTCTGCCATTCCAAACGGATGGTTAATTTTGCCAGCTTTTGTGGGGCCTATGCAGGTTAGGACTCCATTTTCCTCATTTGTTTGAACTCTACAACACATTTTACAAGAGCGTAATGCTAGCATGTGATCTATATTTTTGGGGAGGGAGAGCCTTTGTGATGCATTATTGATTAATGCTAGATCGATTAACAAGCACCTATGCCAGAGCAAGCCTACGCCGATTTGTTTATACACGTGTAAATAATGATGTTAGTTTCGCATGTAATTTTTTAAGAATTAATTTTATTTTATTTTAATAAAAATAATTTTAATTTATTTATAAATAAATTTATTATTTAAAAATTTTATTAAAAATAATAATTTTAATTTATTTATAAATTAATTATTTTATTTAAAATACATTAAAAAATATATGAAATTCAATTAAAAAGTAAGTTTTGATGGTATTATGATAAATATAATACTAAAAAGAGAGTAAAATTTTTATATAAAATATTTTTTTTAAACAAATAAAATGAATTCTAGTAAAATTTTTATTAAATTGGATAAATTTTATAATGGCACAAATGTAATTAAAATAGAAATTATAAATGAAATAAAATTATTTTTTATTTAAATCCAAATTCCAATTTTTTAAAAAAATTATTTTAAAAATGAAATGAAATATTATTTTTAATGGTTTGCTTGATTGGAAAGAAAATGGAAGAGAAAGAAAATAGGAGAAAAGTTATTTTTCCTAGGTGTGTTTGGTTATAGGAGAAAATATGAGAAAAAAATAAAAGATAAATTAATTCTATTTGGTTGTGAGAGAAAATAAAGGAGAAAGAAAATGTAGGAGAAATTCTTTGATATTATTTGAATGTAAATAAAATTAATAGGAAATAGATTAATTATAGCAACAAATCAATATGTTTTGAATAAGATATATTAGAAAAATAATTTCAAAAAATAATTAGAAATAATTCACATTTATGAATATTTCATTTTTACATAACAAATTTAAAGAGTATATTATTTTATTTTGATAATATTTTTTGAAAATTTTGAAATTAAATCAAAATAATTATTAACATTAATTCTTGAAAAGTGTTAATTTCTTAATATCAATCAAGTAATTATAAAAACTTCACAAGAAGTTAACAAAGAAATTTTCTTAGGAAGTTCAATCTCTAGTGAAAAATTTACTTCTTATATAAATCAAATTACTCCTAATAATAATAATAAGTAATGTTTATTATTTATTTATTTGCATTTTAAAGAAAGTAATTTTTATTATTTATTTATTTATTTATTACAATTAAAAAAAATAAAGGGAACCGAGTCGAATACTTACAGGCCGAGTTAGATTCAGGTCGAATCCATTTGACCGGACTTGCAGGTCATATGACCTGTGAACCCAGCTCTAAAGGCTTGTTAGTAGTAGCTCCTTTTATAGCAGATCAGCACTTCTACCTGACCGGAAAGAGGACGACTTGCCATAAGAATTGAATGCGAACGGTTACTTACCCTTCAACGACGGATGGTAATGGATCTATAAGCTAAGGCAACGACAACAACAACCAAATGTAACAAGCTTAGAGTAGTAAATAGCAACCAGAGGAGGAAGAAAATATATTACCTACTTAGATTCAGAAAATATGCCGGCTTGCACTCTTCAGGTGGAGGAAATGGCAGTAACAGCGGGCGAAGGAGATGGCTGTGAAAATGAGCATAACATTTGAATATTATGCAGCACTTCTTCTTTGTTTTCTCCTCTTTTTTAAGGTGGAAAAAATGGTGGGTTGCATTGTCTGTTCTCTTTGCTAAAATTGATAGCCAAGCAGGAGATTTTGACATTTTTCTTGTATTTTTCTATCCTATTTCTTTCTCTTGTAAAATTTATGGAACCAAGCAACATGTTAGACTTTGCACACTTTGTTTATGACAAATCTTCTTGAAATGTTGTTTGTTGATAATTTATAACTCAATTTTTAATAGAGCTTTTATGTTTGTCAAGTAGTTTCATGTATTATAATGTTTGCTTTATAGTTATAAGTAGACCTGATAATCATTACCCATATCTATTTACTCATTTATATCTATTTTTATTTTAACTTATTCATGTTCATCTATTTTAATTTTAGGATAAATATGAGTTATGTCATTATTAATCTATTGAAATAAGAATCATATTGAGTCAATTTATGAATAATTATTTATTCATTTATATTCATAGGAAATAAATTTGTATACTGTGTAAACCCATACTATAAAATAAAAAAATATTATAATGAAATATCCTAAAAAATTTAATATAATTTAAATATTTTTAAAATTAATTATTTGAAATAAAATATTACAATATTATTATATATGTGACAATATCAATTTCTTTTATAAAAAATAAAATAAAATTCAATCTTTTGTACTAAAATTTATATAATTTATTATTTTTACTTTTAAAACTTAAAAATAATCACAAAATTACTTTTTTTTTAATTTTAAATAAAAAATTTGACAATGTTACGTGACATATGTGATATATCGTATAGCTATATGTTAAATTTTTTACTATACTTTGCAAATATTAACACACCAACAAAATTAATTTTTATTTTTTAGGTAATACTTTATAAATTGAAATTTGATTATTGATATATATGTAATTTTAGAAGTGTAATTTATTATTGTAAAAGAATACATATAATTATAATTTTAAATTTTTTTAATTTATTGTAATATCTATTTTAAATTAAATAAGTTTTATTTAATATATATTAAAATTAAAATATTTAATCAACTACATTTAATATCAAAATAATTTTCAAAAATTAATGTTAAGAAAATGATATAAAAAAAACTATAATTTTAAAAAGTAAATAAAAATAAAGAATAAAAATTTTGATAGTATAGGTTTGTTTTGAAATAATACTAATAAATATAAAATAGTCATAAAAAATAATAACGATAAAAATAATAAAATATAAAATAAGAATAATTTAATAAATAAATGAATAGGTCAAATTAATCATATATTTATAGGTTATGGTCATTCATGACCTATTTAAAATTTTATATTAAATTATAAGTAAATAAATAAATAAATTAATAATGATCCATTCACTTTTAACTCAATTTATATCCATCTAATCCAACCATTTTGCTTCCTCTAATTAAAAGTTTAGATTTTGGATACTGGGTAATTGTGCATTTGTTTTTCCTCCCATTTCCTACGTGTTCAATGATCCCCGTCGATTGGACTGTCTAACAGGAGAAATACTACCTTACTCCCGGAGTAAGGTAGCACTTCTCATCTAGCCGGGTTGCAGCACTATTCAAGATATTGGTGGAAATATGGGCCCAGTTGGAAATGGAAAAAATTTTCATTATATTTTAGCATTATTCTTGAAATCACAGCAGAAAATAGAATAATGCGGGTTTGAATGGCTTCCATCTGGCTGTTCTATGATGAAGGAGGTGCTGCAGGGATGTTGTGTACTTCATTCCATTCAACAACTCCCATGTTTGCATTGGAACTTCCCTGTAACAGAATAATACTTGAAGTTTTTGGGAGGCTTCGTGATGCTGCTTTCATTTGAAGCTCTATCAACGAAATAAGCTGAGATCACTGCATATGAGCAAAGTGAGCCAAATGGTAAAGAGGTAGCTCCTTTTTTTTTTTGGTAGAAGGTAAAGAGGTAGCTCACGGGTGGCTCACCAGGCTTGCTCCGTCTCTCAGAGATGCTCCTTTTATTTTTATATAAAAAAATGAGTTTTTCCTTAAAAAAATTATCTTTAAGAAAAATAAACGGAAATTAAGCTTTCTTTGTGGAAGACTCTTTTTTGGTGAATGGCCGGGTAAAAGCCCGATTAGTTTCTTTGTGGAATATTTTTAGAGAAGGATTGGTAACATTCACTCGCATGAGTCGTCCATAATATAGATTGCCCGCGGTGCGCGTTAGGGATGCTTTATGAGATTATGATGAAGTACAATAATCTTTAATGTATTAATCTTACTCAATGGAGGAGTTAATTTTAAGCTAATTCAAAATACTTTTTAAATAAATAACGACTTTATTTAAACTTGAATAATATCATACGGATATTTATAAAATATTTTATAATTATGAATATAAATTATAAAAATATTTCTCTATTAAATAAAATGCATGATCTTATCCTCCTCACAATTCCATCTTTGTGGGGGGACAACGCGCTTGCGTGCTTTACTTTGCTTTCCTCTAATAACTTCAAGGAAAATTGTCTAACTTGGAATTTCCTCCTTAACCTGTTTCCTGGTTTGTTGCTTGGCAAGTGCGATGCAACTTCCTAGTGCCAAGTCATAGCTTTTGCGTTGACTTGTCTTCTATATTTCGTCTTCATACATTGCTGCTATTCACAGACCCTGGAAGATCTCTTGCCGGATAAAGCAGCAAGGTATATCATCAATCATCAATTCATATATAAAGCAAATCCAATCTGCTTAATTTATGTTCGGTCTAATTGCTTCTGCTTATTTTTCTTCTTTCTTGATTTGTTGATACAGACATCTGATTGTTGTAACCAATGGCTTCTCATCCAAGCAGCAGCTATCCCATCCTTCCTCATCGCAAACGCAAATGGACTGCTCCTGATTCTACTCCTCCTTCATCTTCTTCCGTCGATCGTCCGGAAATCAGATACGATATCTTTGTTAGTTTCAGAGGCCCAGACGTCCGTTCTAGTTTCCTTAGTCATTTGCTTCGAGCATTAGATAGGGAGAACTTTGTTTACTTCGTAGATGATCAAAATCTTCAGCCAGGAGATAAAATATCATCAACTCTTTTGGATGCGATTAAAAAGTCTGAAATTTCGTTGGTTCTGTTCTCAGAAGACTATGCTTCTTCAAATTGGTGTTTAGAAGAGCTTGAGGAGGTCATAGAATGTATGGAAAATCACAATCAAATTGTTCTACCTATTTTCTACAAAGTAGATCCTTCAACTGTGCGTCATCAAAAAAGAAAATACAAGAAAGCATTTCAGGAGCATAGTAAAAGATTTGATGATAATAAGCTACAAAAGTGGAAAGCTGCTCTCAAGAGGGCCTCTGATATATCTGGATTTCATTCGTCAGATTACAAGTAAGTGTCTTAATTATATATGTCAATACAATTACTTCTGTTTTATTTACTGGTATAGCTAGCATAAGTACAGCTATCTAATTTGTTTGGTTTGCTTGAAATGATTCAAAACTTTATTGTCTACTTTGTTTTCCGTCGGAGATTAATTGTCATTTCTTTGGGTAACTACTCGGTTTCACTAGCACATACATGTGACAATAAGGCCATGATATATTGTTGCACCATACATCCCTAAGTTTCATCATACAAATTATTTGTCAAAGTTGCTTCGTGCTAAACATTGAGGGTGCTTGCTGGCAAACAATTTTTTAATAAACTTTTAACTAATTTGAGTGCTTCTAATTGTTTGACTAAGTTAATTAGATTATTTGAATGTTTGACAAATAATTATTTTGATCAACTTATTAATTCCCAAATAACTATTTTGAAAAAGTTAATAATAATAATTTTTTAAAATAAGTCATTTGTATTTAATATAGAAAAAGACATTATTATTCTTAATTATAATTTTTTTTTACATTTCTATTCTTAATAAACAAGAAAATGCTAAATTATATTTATTAAAGAAAAATATAACACATATAATAAATTATAATTATTTTTTTAAATAAAAACTAAATAATTATAATAAATTATATAAAAATATTTACATAATAATTACATTAATATAATCATATATTTTTAAAAAATTGTATAAAAAAGAAGAGATATATGTTTCATTTCATAGTAAATAACAGAAAATATATTAAGAAAATTATTAATCTTTTATCAAATGATATCTTTTGAATTAAATAATACATATTAAGAAAAAAAAGAAATAATGGATGATATTATTTGTGAAAAATATATTTTTAAACTTAAAAAGTGTAACTCATCAATATTTTTAATGATAAACACATAAAATTTAAATTTAATATTAAAAAATAATTACAAAATAAACTTTAATTGTTACTATATCCATTAAAATATTCTAAGTATTTCTTAATTAAAAAATTATAATCTTTCATTTTTTAAAAGAAAATTAAATAAATATAATAAATTATAATGGTATAATTTTTTTAAAAATCAAACATAATAAATAATTTATTATAATCTAAAATATTATTGAAGTAAGGGACTACTCAAATAAATCATAAAATATATACATATCCTATATGTTATTTTATATATATAAAAAATATTTTTATCAAGTATCTTTATATAAATAGTTAATATAGCTAATCACATAAGTTAATATAATTAGTTATTAATTAGTAATTAATTTAATTAACTAATCATTAATATAATTAATTAATTACCCGATAAAGTTATTATCGATAGAAAAACATTAAAAAAGGAATGAGAAAATGAATGAATGAATGAATTTGGCTATCCAACTAAACAACCCAGTGAACCCCTTACAAGAACCTTGCATTTTATTCTTTCTTATAATGGTCAATGCCGTCACTAAAGGAAATGAAGACATTATATTTCTTACAATTTTTTAATGTGTTATATAGCATTGAAGCAACATTTATCGACAAAATTGTTAAGCGAGTGATGGAGTTGAGGGAGACGAGGAGCCAAAATGAAAATGTTCTGGAGAGCTTTGTTGGAATTCATAAACACATACAGTATTTGGAAGCACAATTGGACACAAAGTCAGCTATTGGAATTTGGGGCATGGGCGGCCTGGGTAAAACAACCATAGCTGAAATATTATATAATAAATTGCATCATAAATATGAAAGCAGTCACTTGTTGTATGTAAAGAAAGAGTTAGAGAAAGGCAAAAGTATAAGAGATGTAAAGAAGGATCTATTTTCAAAACTAACTCATCAGGAGATAGGTGGTATCACCCCTAGTGGCATCCCAGCGCATGTTGATAGAATGCTTCGTCAAAAAAAGGTTCTTATTATTCTTGATGATGTCAATGATTTGGATCAACAAGAAATTT
The DNA here is from genome assembly GCA_020226215.1 of Sindora glabra. Lineage (NCBI taxonomy): Eukaryota > Viridiplantae > Streptophyta > Magnoliopsida > Fabales > Fabaceae > Sindora > Sindora glabra. Next base: position 56,478,927 of record CM035235.1, on the reverse strand, counting down.
TAATTCCAAGACATGTGAAATTTAGATTAGGTAGTAGAATTATCATGACAAGTAGAAACAAACAAGTGCTTCAGAATTGTGATGAGATCTATCAAGTTGAAGGATTAAATCCTAAAGATGCACATCAACTCTTTGAAAAATGTCTTGAAAAAAGTTGTATCAGAAAACAAGAACTTCATGAGCTCTCAAAAAGGGTGGTTGATTATGCTAAAGGTGTTCCATTAGTCATAAAAGTTCTAGGTTATGATCTTTCTACTGCTAAAAGTAGATGGGAATGGGAAAGTAAATTGGAAAAGCTTGAAAAAATACCCGATCCAAAAATTCAAGAAGTATTAGAAATAAGTTATTATGGATTGGAGGATGAACATAAAGATATTTTTCTATATCTTGCATGTTTATTTAGATATAAATAAAAAAAGAGGATAATAATGACACTTGATGCATGTGGTTATCATACAATTGATGGGTTAAGAGCTCTCCAAAATAAAGCTCTTATAACCATTTCCAATGAAGGACTTGTATCTATGCATGATTTGATTCAAGTTATGGGATGCGAAATTGTTCGGAAAAAATCTCCCAAAAATCTGGACCGACGTAGTCATTTGTGGGATGCTAATGATATAATTGAAGTGTTCACGGAGCAACTGGTAATAATAATACATAAATTCCCTCATGTGTATATATATATTGGCAGCTTTGAATGAATAAGATGTTAATATGTTTTGTTTGAACTGCTGATTTGCTTGGACAGAGGACTCAAACAGTTGAAGCCATTCGCTTATGCAAATGGGATCTACATAAAGATCTTCAACTAAAACCCCAGGCCTTTGCTAGGATGAACAGCTTAAAACTTTTACGATTCGAGAAAAAATTGGAAATTACATTTCACAGACCAAGATTGGTCGAATATGAGGTGTATCCTCCTGAGAAAGGCTTTGAATCATTGCCAAAGGAGTTAAGATCTTTGTATTGGGATTGGTATCCGTTGAAATCCTTTCCATTAAGATGTCCTGCAAAAAACTTGTCGAGATCAGTTTTAAATACAGCAACTTGCAAAGACTATGGGATGGGATCCAGGTATGTAATGGAATTGTTTATGCAAGGTGCAATATGCTACTAATTTTTACTATGTTTAAATGAATTTTTTATAGCTATCTATAGTTTCATATTTTTTTGTATTAATAATTGTGTGTATGTTGAGCAATATTGAAAAGCAAAAAGAATTTACGTAATGGTTTAATTATAGAATAAATTTACATTATACATTTTAAATGTAAATTTTAGGAGCAAAAGTGAAAAATATAAGAATTTACAAGTGCTGTTTAAAAATTTCTCATAGATTTATTTTTGTAAAGTAAACAATATTTGGTTCAGTATTCATCACTTTCAATTGAATTCTACCATTATTAATAAATTAAGTGAGCAAAAATAATTATTGGTAAGTTAACTTTGGTTATTATTCCCTATAATCTTATATTATATTTAAACTAAAAATTGATATAATATATTCATATTATTTAATAGGATAACATGAATTATGTAAAATTGATTAATTTTTGAAGCATAAAATATTTGTTTCACAACTACAAAAAAAAAACATTAATTAGCAACAAAAAAAATCCATTGCTATTAGGAAAATTCCATCACTAAAATATATAGTGATGGAATTAGTGATGCAATATATGACATTAGTAAATTGTGCATTAATAAAAATAGGAGCGATGAATTAACAAACTCCTTCACTAATTTCCATTGTCATCCCATGAAATGATGAAAAAAGTGATACACAATGGATGGAATTAGCGGCGGATATTTCTGTTACTAATCTTAGTCCACTACTAATTTTATTGATAAATGTAATTTTAGCAATGGAATAATCCATCTTTAATTTTAACCTATTGAATTTTAATCCATCTTTAATTTTAACCTATTGACACTGACCCCTAATTTTTCAATATACTATTTATTTATATAGCAATTCAAATAGTAAAAACTTTACTTTATCAAATTTCATAAAGTGTAAACCCTTTCAACAATCAAATACTTCAATTGAATTTTATGAAATAAAATTAAAATGCATATTTTATTTATATTAAGTAAAAAGATAATAAACTCAATAATTTCTAATATAAAGCCTAAAAAAATTAATGTCTAAGCCATATACATGTGCAAAATTAAAGCAAAAATCCTAAATCGCTTTATCTTAAACAATATGTGGATGTTGCATTCATACTACTCGATCATCAATTGTCGATTTACAAATCATTTCTCCTAGGCTAGCATTATCTCAAACAACTTATGTTAAAATATTGAATCATAATAGACAAATATGATACTATTTTAATTCAATGAGTAGCAACTCAATAAAGTGAATCTAAAAGTATCGTTATGAAGAATGAACATGTATTTCTGCAAGGGCTCACTAAACTAGCCTTAAGGATTGAAATGGTTGCCATTATTGTAACGAACCATTTCAATACTTAAGGCCAATTTTAATAAGTTCTTGCAAAATGATCTATTCGTTCTTCCTAATAGTACTCTTAGATTCACTGTATTAAATTTATAGTAAATGAATTAAAATAGAATTTTATTTATCCATGTTGATTCATTCTTTACTAGTGCAATGAAGTGAATCTTTGAGTACTAATAGGAAAAAATATTACTTATAGTTCAACGAGGGTTCGATAGTATAAATTCAGAAATTAAACTGGTTGTAATGGATATAAAAGTAAGGAAATGCTTTAAGTATACCATATTGTAAGGCATTTTCAATCATTATCCATTTCCTTCATTATATGACCACCTTTGAATACATGATTCCCTGTACTTTCTCTTTAAAGCCATGAGATCTACACCATACTTCTTGATTTCTTGTGTTATAGGCATGTAGAAACAACTCATCCTTCCATACTTAGGAGATCATTAAATAATTATAGTGAAGTGAAATAAAAAATTGCTAAGGTAATTAGAAAATATGTCATCTATGGCTTACATATAGTGTAGAAGATTTTTGAGCTTTAAGAGCATCAGTTCCCTTTTCCTAGCTTGAATGTGCTATTATATATCAAGTAATGAATCACTTTATTCACTATTGCTCCTCTCACTCCTTTACTTCTACTTGGAGAAGTTATGTTAACAATACTTAGATGATGCAGTTTCTTTCACATTCAATTGTCGTGAAAAAGAAGTTGTACCTCTACCAATTTAAGTAATAATAAAGAGAAGAATTAGCACAAAATCCTTTTTGACCTACTTATGGATTCACTTAGTAGTAATGATATAATTTTTGTTGCATTATTAAAAACTAAGTGTAATCTTAAAGTAACTCAAAAAGGATTTTGGGTCAGCCTTTGTCCCCAACACAAACAAACTGGTAGAAATGTAACCTTGTTTAAAAACTAAGTGTAATCTTAAAGTAACCTAAAAATGATTTTAGGTTAGCCCTTGTCCTTAACACAAACAAATTGGTAGAAATGTAACCTCCTTTCAAGGAAAATCAATTAGTAGAGAATTTATAGGAACAAATGTAAAAATACTAGGTTATATTGAGATGACTTATTTTAAAAGTTAGGAGGGGTGAGAGAAGTAATAGTAAATGAGGTGACTCATTACTTAATGTGGAATATTATATTCAAGCAAGGAAAAGGGAAGTAATACTTTTATAGGTTAGAGTTACTTTTACATTATATGTTAGTCATAAATGATATATTTTTTAATTGCTTTACAATTTTTTTAAATTTTACTTCACCATAATTATTTAGTGATTTTCCTAATTATGGGAGAAAAAGTCACTTCTATATGCTCATAACACAAGCAACAATGGAAATTGGTATGATTTTCACAACTTTGAAGAGAAGGTGTAGAGAATTGGATATTCAGAAGTAGCCATATAATGGAAAAATGAATAGTGATTCAAAATACTCTATACTTTGTTATACTCAAAGCAATTCCTCACTTTTATATTTATTGCAACCAATTTGATTCTTAGAGTCATTATTATTAGACCCTTATTAAACTATAAGTAATATTTTTTCTAATTGGCACTCTAAGATTCACTTTATTGGGTTGGCAGTGAAGAAATTGAATAAGAAATTATCAACAAAATAAGCATAGGGTATTAGTGCTAATATAGAATTTGTCGTAGGTCTTATCCTAAGGAACTACACTTGTAAATTATAATAACCCAAATGATGTAGATCTTCCCTAATCTACTAGCTAGAACAAAATAAGCTTCTATATTCATGAAAATGATGACAATATTCAGAAGTTACATGTCAAATCATTCATGAAAACAAGTAATTTAAAAAATGACATTGCATGGACATTAGAAAATAACAATTTTAAATTATGGTTATGTTGCTATAAATTATTATATAAAAGACCATTAACGTATCACAAGTTAAGATTGTGAAAACATTAATCATACAATCATGTATATGATTTTTTTAGTTTTTGATTTTACTATTATATTACCCATAAATGTCTCTTATATTCTTGAGATATCGTTTACAAACTTAATAATACAAGCATACAATTAAATAATTTGCAATGGTTATTAACTTAAACCATGCAATTAAAGCAAAAGGAACATGCTTACCTCCATCTATAGGTGACTCTATATGAAAAATAAGGTAAACTTAAAGCAAACAACTTCATAACCTTGGTTTGTCCTTATGCATTAAGTTCTTAAGGTAAACAAAAGATAGTAATTATTCCTTTACAACATCATTAATTGCTACGTAATTGGTTTTACCTCAACTTCGATGAATTAAGTGAGTACAATTTATACTACTTCTCAAAAAGCATTAGAAAGTAACACATAATGGAAGAAACAAAACCTATTTTAGTTGTAGAAAATGAGATAAGTCAAGTAAGATATACTTAATTAAATTATCATTGGTTACTTGTAATTTTAAGACTTACAAAGATAAAAGGCATGAGATCTTTTGAATTTGATAGTGAAGATGCAAAAATCATAGTACAAATAGAGAATCTAAAGGCAGTTTGTGAACATAACATTATAGTCCATCAAAATTACTTGAGATACATACTAAATTGAAAATTTAGAAATTCTTACTATGTTTCAATCTTGAACTATTTTAATATTTTTTAAGGGCCTAGTGTTTCTTTCAATAGATATGCTTGAAGTGTGGTTAATTAAGCTTATGTCAAGAAACTAAATAAAAAAATTATCTCACTAAAATAAATGCAATAATGTTTTAACTTATCCCAAGAATCATCAAGATAATTACGTACCAAATATCATAAAAATGAGAAGAAAAAGAAAAGAAAACAATAGCAACCATTAAGCAAATCCTTTCAATGAATGCTCACACTATAATGCAAAAAACAATATTCTTATATAAGAATTGAAAATCAAAACCTATCAGCAGATGCAATTTTTCCATGTTGTCCAAATTGATTTAATAGTTAGAGGTATGATAATAATTTAAAAAAAATGAGAAATTTAACAATGTAAAATTAACTATTCAAAGTATAAAATAGATGGCATAAATTTATTTTTCATAACATTTAACAAGTACCAAGAAAAAAGCATAAAACAAAAAACATAAAATTTAAACATAAAAAAGTTCAACAAAAAACATAAATTATTGATAGATTACTCTATCGCCAAGATCCTTAAATGAAATGATGTGTTTAGGGTACCGATGGAATTGCCAATGGATAGAAAGACCTATCATTAATTTAATATATATATATATCCACCACTAAACAAAATTTTAAATATTCATACAAAAATTTGTAGTTAATTTCGTCTATACTTCCGTGGGTAATTCGAAACCCTAATTTTTTTTGTCAATAATTCTATCAATAAAAATTACAAATAGAATTAGAGATGGTTGAAGCTTTACCTAAGAAAAATCTAGAAATCTTTACTTTTAATGATGGATTTAGCAATGGAATTAGCGAGAAGATAAAAAATTCATCACTAATTGTATCACTAAATTTAGAATGGAATGTTGACTCTTGAAGTCTTTTTACCAATAGAAAAATCATTTCAAATTCTATCTTTAAATTTTTATCCTAAATTTCTGTCGCTGAATATGAATTTTCTTATAGTGCATTGCAAAAAAGAAAATTTGTTGACATTTTCCCCATCAGTTTGCATACATTAAATTTATATCAAATTGGTATCTTTATCCTTATTTTCATCTCTCATTCTAATTCATCCTTGTCCTATTATGATTATAAAAGATCCTTCTCCTCTATTGTTTTCCAGTTATACTGACCTCATTTTTGTTGTTAATTATGGCCTATATTTTGAGTTTATAGCATGATGTATGTTGTTATTTTCCTTTATATATGGCTAATATTTGTTTTTTTAGATTGTTTCCTTGCAAATTGGTCTTTTCTTTTCTTTTTTTTTTTTGCTTATTCTCTTGCCTTTAACTATATTTTTTTATCATGCATTAAAAAAATTGCTTAATTATTTCGAAACTCACACAGGTCTAAAAGTGAAAAATGTGATGAAGATGAAAATAATTTGGATATATTTAAAGGATTTAAAAATTACATGCAAGTATTTAGTGAATAAATACAAAACATAGTAGTTTATTACTCATTGTGCCATTTTTTAATTGGATAGAAATGTGGCTTCCATGTTAAGCAGTTTACTGCATATACACTTCTATGTATGCATTATTGGTAGATATTATAATCATGTGATTCTATTTTAATTGTCACAGGAACTTCCGAGTCTAAAAGTTGTTGACCTTTCATACTCACAGAATTTGATTGAGCTTCCAGATTTGTCTAAGGCTCCCAAATTAGAATCTGTCATTCTCCGTTGTTGCAAAAGTTTATGTCATGTTCCACTTTGGCCTCGTTACTCCCCGCCATATGTGTTACCGTCCTTGCAAAACCTAGACTTGCGTGTTTGTGATGGCATATCTGAACTCCCCAGCAACATCGACTTCTGCTTACCATCGTTACATTCATTGGATGTAGAATTCACCAGTGTCAAGGCATTGCCAGAAAGCATTATGCACCTTGCAAAGTTGACATCATTAAATGTCAATGGTTGTGAATTAGTTAAGAATATACCAGAGCTTCCATCATCCATTGAAAGACTTAATGCCAATCTATGCTATTCGTTGGAGGAAGTACAATTCTCTTCAAATTTAATGCATATGTCTCACCAAAAAAATGAACTCCATATTATTTTAGGAGGTTGCCATCGATTGGGTAAATGTACACTAGATAAAGTTGCAACGCATTACAATCGCTCAACTCAAATAATGATGTCGACAGGCACAGAAAATGGTAGTGCTTCATTGTTTTTTCCAGGAAGCCAAGTTCCAGAGTGCTTCAGAAACTGTTGTGTGAGTGCTTCATTTTCTATTTTCTCATACAGGGCTTCTTTTTAGTGCGTGAGGCTACAATTAAATGCCATATTGAATTAAGCAATGTTACAAAGGTACAATTCATATGCGGGAGTGTAAATCTGCCAAAACGTCCGATTTTCTCAAATACTTGTGGGCTTTTGTTGTATAAGGGCTGCTTAAGTCTTAAGATAGTGGAGGAACTTTCTAGAATTAAAGCCTCAGCCACCATGGATGATGGGCCTATAAAAGTTTGGTTTGAACTTTTGGACAACAAATACATAGGCTGTCGGAAGTCAAAAAAGTGGGGGGTGTATTGCATCACATCTTCTAAACCATGGAATCTCTTGGAACTCTGATACAAAAGATGTCCAGATATCTAAAGACATTAACGGAAGTGATGATGAGTTGAAACTTAGTTCAATAGAAGGTTTGATGATTTTGAACGATGATAAAACAAATGGCCCTTCAATGAAAATGACTAGAAGCAGATCAATGACGCCAGTTGCATACAAGGGTTTTGCAAGTAATATCCTTCCTATGATTGCTTAGCGGGTATTTAACACCTTTCCCCCTTCTCTCCTAAATTTTATTCATACTGCTTCTTAATTTTTTTGTTTGTCCTGGACAAAGAGATCAAATTCTACAAGTTTTCAACTTAACATACATGAAACCTCCATAGGAAAAACAATAGAATTTTATATACAAGAACATTTCCAAAACAAAAAAGTGGTCGTCCTTATATATATACATATATATGTATATATATACATATATATATATATATACTTTTAAACAAATAAAAGTTGTTTATATTACCAGTATTTATATTACGCACTTCATCTTATTTATATTTGACTTGTTGGGAGGTTTATTGCAAAGATTATTATATAAAGAATTTCTCTTTTAAGACATTACTCCGAGCAATATATTCTTCAAGAAGAAAGAAATTGATTATACTTTATAATATTCATTGTGGCTAAATAAAATTGTTTCAGGAATATGCTTGCCTTGGTAGTTTTATAACCTGCCATTTTAAGTCCAACAAGTCTTGTAAATCTGTACTAGTTCCTTCTTCCTCTTCATTTCTCTTCTTTCCCTGTTAGGTGCTGTAATTGTTCAAGTTGATGCACATTGCAAGTCATCATCATACTGTTTTTTTTTTTTTTGGAGGTATGTCACTTCAATTCTTATTTGGAATAGTAGTTAATTCCGTTTAATTAACATCCCTTGATATTATATAACTTATAATCAAAGTTTTAGATTGACGTTGCAATTGCGGTTGTAATTAGTAAAATTACAAATAAATGTGCGAAAAAGCAACCATTATGATTACAATGCAATTTGCAATAATAATGCTATTTGTAATATTGCAATTATATACTACAATTTAAAATCTTACTTATAATTATTAAGTGAGATTACTCGTATTCTAGGCACCCTTTTTAACGGTATGCTTATTTTAGGAAAGATTATATAAGGGCATCATGAACATGCAAATAACATGTTGGGGAAATGAATTTGATTGCTTGTGGAATTTACTTATGAAAAATTTTATCGTGAGTGCACCACACCAATATCTATGTATTTTTATGGATTGCAGTGAGAGGATGGAATGTTGGATGCGAAAGAAATGGCTGGAGAGCAAGACCAGGTCGACTCTAGGTAATTCTTTGTCACCAATATCTATAGTTTTTGATGTATTTGCATCTGTCACACAAATAAAGAGGGTTGCTTTGTTGTTGTTGTTGTTATTGTCGTTTCATTTCGTGAAAATTTTATAGTTTTTTTGTAATTTTTTTATTGAAAAATTATAACTACATATATATATATATATATATATATATATATATATATATATATATATATATATATATATATATATATATATATATATATATGAATATAAAAATAGAGGAATTTTTTTAATAATTTTAAATAAAAAATGCAATTTTTAGATGAAATCCTTACCCATTTGTGATTTTTTTGTGAGAAAAATTGAAATATTCAATTAAACCTACAGCAACACTAAACTAACCATAGTTAAAAAATGTCACCTAAAATTAAAATAAGCAATAATATTTTAATATTGTCTTTGTTTTCTTAGTTTAGGCAACACTTAATTAACAACTTGCCTAATGTAATATAGGCAACAGTTAATAACTGTTAGGAAACTTTGATTTATAGGCAACAGATAATCTGTTGCAATATGTTGTATCAATGGTAACAATTTTTACGATCGTTGCCTATATTTAATTAATAAGCAACATAAAAAAAAATCATTGTCTAATTTAATAAATTATTTTATACAATAAATATTTTTATATCCTAATAAATTATGCTTTTCATTAAACAAGTTAATTAATTATCATCTTTTTGGTTTTTAATAAATTTATTTGTAGAATTATATTTTAATTTAATGCATGTTTCTAAATTTTATTTTTGACGATAAAATTTTATTTTATAAAGTTAAACACAACTTTCATTCAATTAATTACTATTACATTAAATATCTTTTATTTATCACTCGGCAAGTAAATTAATTAATCATCCTTTTTTTAAATTCTTAATTAACTCTATTTATATCAGAATTTAAACACAATAATTTTTATTCTGTCAGGATTCTATTTTAACACAACAACTCTTTTTCACTTTAAATAAAAAAAAAACGGTAGGAGCCATGAAACAGAAGACCTTGCCGTCGTTTTTCACCCTTCTTCGCTCTCATTGGACACTTCTGTCTCTTCAGGCTCCAGGTTGTGACGCTGTGAATTTTCTCGACATTTGGCACCAGCGTGACACCGGGAATCTTCTCGACACTTCAGCATCGGCACGAACGGTTTGGACACTACAACAAATCGGCGTCTCAGCCATGGCACCTACGCCTCTGCGCATGCTGTTGCCCCGGCTTCGATTTCGAGTCTTTGGTGGTTTATCAGGTATGGTGTATCTTTGAGATTGCTGCCTTTGGTTCAACCCTGTTTTATCTTTAATTTTGATTTTTTTTTCTACTTGGTTGGTTTTGCATTTTTGTTCTTCGTTTCCCTTGTTATGCGCATTTGTGAATTATTGTGCCTCCGTTTTAATTTGAGTTTTATTCTAAAGGATGAAAATACCTATTGATTTTTATTTCTTTCTGGTTATTGATGGTTGCATATTAATTTGCCTTGGCTGATATATGGTAATCTGACTATTGCAGCTAAATTTTTTGGTCTTCTAATATTATAAATAATAATTATTGCAAAATATGCTTTGACCAAAAAAATTATAACAATAGGAAGAAAGAATTTATGCAAGATTTAGAGAAAACTTGTATACATTGTTTACTGATTGATGGCTCCAAGTTAGTTTTTCCTTGGACTGTAATTGGAAATACGTCTTTTGAGGGGGTTGCTTATATTTAAATACTTCATGTTATTATGTTGCTTTATTCTTATAAACTCCTATTTTTTTTCTTAATAAAAAAAGGGGGATATATCAGGATAAAGATGAGCGAAGCTACGTTAGAATTCATCATATTTGTATATCTATTCTACATGACTTTTGTTGAAAGATTTTAAAAATAGATTGTATTGAGTATAAATATGGCTAGTGGCTAGGGTGTGACAGTATCTTTTTGTGTTCAGAATCCGGTTCCATTAATTTTTTGGCAACTGGTGTGCAAAAATTATTGACTTTCAACTGTGGACTTCGAAGGTGTTTCTGCTGCTGCTGCTGCTAATGTGAAATCAATCAGTGTCTCTTTTAACTCTGAAGGTATATCTATAAAGTGCTTTCTATTTCTCCCCTTCCATCAATCAAAGAAATGTATTATGTCTAGTTCTTTTCACGTCCTTGTAATTTGTTTTCAAATGATAGGCAGAGACCACTGCATCTTTTGTTGAACTTCATATTCTGGTTCTATTTTCTTTTCCAATTGTAGTAATTCATTTTCTGTCCAGTGAATGCCTTTATGACCCACTCTTGGTGAGGCAGAAAGTTGATTGAGTGATTACTGAATTTTGTCTTCATTGATATCTAAAGAAAACCCTCCAACAGAATTTGCCCACTAAGAATACTAATAAGGAATGCTACCCCTTTAGTAATTGTGTGAAATTATTCTGTGAATGGGCACTTGATATATGACATGCTTTACAGAAGTTTGTTCATAATTTGTTTTCACTTAGCTCCATAACAGGATCTATTGTTTGCTCTTAAAGATAAAAGTAACAGGAGAAATAAAGTTGGTTCTTGCAACGCTATTTTAAGCTAAGACTGCTTAAATTTCTTCACATCCTATATATATATATAATTTTATTTTTGTAATGTTCTTTCTGATGTTCTCTCATTGTCTAGATTCTGTCTCAGAATCCTGATTTGTTGAATTATTTTATTTTTATAATCTTAGTATAGTTATCTGACAAAGAATTTTTATGCATGATAGATCCATGCAAAGTGAAAAGGCATCCCTTTTACATGTTTGAGGCTATGGGTTTTCATTCTTTCCAGTTGTGCACCTTGTGCTATTGGGACATCTCTATTCTGCGCTAAAAGTCAGATTTCCATTGAGGTAAATTACTCTTCTTTCTTTCTTTTGCACTTCATTGAAGTAAATTACTTTACTATCCTTCGAATTGCTTTATTGTATTCTTTGCATTACTTTTACGAGAAACTTTCTTTTTTTCCCTCTGATTTTCCTTCTTGCTTTCAGCCCCCCAATATAAGGGTCACTCCAAGTCTAATTTATATGTGAGAATGATTTTAGTTGTCATTACACTTTTAGTGTCAAAGTATGTGTGTGGATTTGTGGCTGTTGAAATCAATTTGTCCTCAAAGCTCTATAGTATGTGTCCCTCACTTGAAATCAATTTATTATAAATTGGACTTTGGAGGGAATTTATACCCATACTGCCTGGGGTTAAAAGAATATGTATTCCTTTTTGTCCTTTTTGCATTTTGTTAATCCCTCTTGTTTGAATGTATTACAGATTGCAATGTGGTTAGTATTATGGTGGAAACCAGTCAATGCACTGGTCATCCTATCGAAGATGTTCTTTGCAGGTTTGTCTTTGTATTTTTCTGGTATTCCCTTTAAAAAACAATCTTTATTTATTGTGACTATGGCTTTTATGAGTTATAGGTAATACTATAACAAATTTATATGTTGCAATGCAGCAGGGGCGTCTTTGTTTGCGGCAATAGAGTTTCTTTTCTATGGTGGAAGGTAACTGTCAGTTTTAGTGATTAACTTCATTTGATTCTTTTTGAATGAAAATGATTCATGCCAATTTGTGAAGCCTTGTTAGAAGGTTTAGAGATGTGCTTTGAAAATGGAAGGAAAAAAAAAAGCATGAAATGGAACATGTGTCCGAAGATATAAGTACACTGTACCTTACATGATGGTGTTAGGTGTTCAATTCTTTGTTGCCTTTCTGGACTCCTAAAATTGCATTAGTCATTTGTATTTTGGTGTAGTTCCTAGCGCAGATTTTTATTGACTCTTCACTAAATAGGGAATTGTAATTGTTAGATCTGTAGGTTCACATTTTTTTCCTTTTTGGGAAAATTTAAGATCTACCTTGCACTCAATAGCACTTTCCAATTTCATGAGGCATTGTATTGGTTTTCTATATTTTCTAGCATCAAGTGCAAACTAATGGCTAATGTTTTTCTGACAAGAATCACTATTTTTGGTGAGTTTACTGTAATCTTTCTTTTCGTGCCATTTCAGTACCTTATTTTATACTACTACTCCCAAATTTATGCTCTTTATTTTTTGGAAGTGATTAATCAATTTGATGCTTAATAGCAGGAAGGATAAAAGCTCATTTTGAAATCTTCTCCACATATCACCAGTCTGTGATGCTTCGGGCAAGGTATTCAATATTTTTAAATGTGAGCCATGGATAAGCTGAACTCCTTATTTTTATCGTCTGTATCTGTTACTTGATATTGCTTATGTAATTATGGTTGAGAATAGTATTATCAGGGAATAGAAATCCAGGTACTCTGTCAGCACTTGCTTTTGTACAAACTATAAGCAATACCAATGAATGTAATTCATAATACATATATTGGTAGAGAGGGATAGCTGTTAGGAACTTAGATCATTGACAAGGATAGATATTTAACAAAAGATTATAACTCTGCTGTAATGTTAGTTTGATAACGGATTTTATCAATGACTTCCCTCCTTTCACAATAGCTCACGACTAACTATGATATGGCAATTTAGGAAGATTAATTTTTAACTTATTTAAGCTTGAAGTGGTAAAAGAGCATTACAAGATGTCCCAATAGTTGTTCCCAAATTAAAAAGCAACCTGTCTACTGTTGAATAAGTTTCATGTTGGCCCATCTGTGTTCTTTATATATTCAGCATTCATATATGTAAATAAGTTATAGGAGTATAAATTTATTGATCAGGACATACATTAAAAATGTAGCTTGCTCTATTTTATAGTTTTTTCTATTTGTTATGTTAGTCTCAACTATTTTATAATGGAGGTTCACAAGTGATGACTAAATGGAGCTTTGATCTCATCTATTTTGCCAAAATTTCTTTATTTTAAGCGTTGTTGAGATACGGGATCAATGGGAATTGGAAAACAACTTTTTATAGAGAAGATGCATTTTGTAATGTGGTTTTTCATCAGTTCAAATTATTGTTTTTCACTTTTTGATCTACTTCTGCAAATTTAATTGAAGTCTTAAGTGTCTATCTAAGCTTATATTGTTTTTCTACTTGAATTTTGTATTTAGTTATAAAAACAGGTCCTTGAATTGTGTTTAACCTTTGAAGCCCATTTAAATTGGAAGCAAGTATTATATACTTAAAATTGATGAGATGCTAATATGAAGGTGAAGATAATAAAGTTGCTTTATACGTTTCGAACTTATATGCTTTTGCAGTTTCCATTCATAAAGCACTGTTAGCAATTGGCTTTTATTGTATCAAGTCATGACAAGACTATAGGCTTGGAATGAGATTTCAGATAGCATCCTTCACATTGTAATGGATCGGAGGGATAAAGATGGAATGTGAATCCTGTGCGTGGCATTTTTTCTGTTTTGAATCTGCCGTTTCTTGTGCTCCTCCTGCTCATTATACAATACTATGAGTTGTATGTCAAAATCATTTTAAAGCTAAAACTGACTACTTGAAGATCTTTGGCGAGTTTAGGAGCTCTTATATTTTCTATGTCCTTGATCTCATTTTTTTTTTTACCTTTTAATATTGCTAGATGTTGTATTGGTGCACTTTAATAATTACACTTGATTATTATTAATTTTAATTTTGTAACTTGTGATAGGAAAAAATTGATGATGAAGATGTGAAAGAATTTCATGACCTAGATGCTGGGAGTATTAACATTTCTTCAAGTTATTGATGTATAACTTTTTACAACAAAATTGTTATTTTCTAGATCTTTATAATTATATGAATTTCTTGACTTGAATTAATGAACAAATATATATATATATATATATTAAAATTTTGTTATTCAAATTTTTATACATTTTTATATTGAAATTTGATTTAAATTTTATGATTTGTGAAATATTAATATTTCAATTAATACATATTATCATTATTTAAAATAAATATATTAAAAAATACATTAATATTCAAAAGCAGGAATTAAATTATGCAAGAAAATAAGGTTAAACTTTTTGCCTAAACATAAACAAACAGCAATCAAAATGTATTGTTAAAGATAAAATTATTACTGATTTTGTATAGGCAACGATTGAAAATCCTCGTCATATATGCAAGTAAAATTGTATTATGAAGAACGTGCAATGGTTAAAAAAAGTTGCTAAAATGAAGTTAAATTGTTGCCTATACTACGAAATAAGAAAACAATCATTGTTGAATAGAAGGATAAAACCATTGTCTATGCTAGACAATATAAATTTGTTGTCAAAGAAAAAGTTGAAAACTTTTGCGTATAGTATAAGAATAGGCAATAATTTTTAAAAAGTGTTGTTGAAAGTTAAAAAAAATTATATTAAACTTTATATTAAAAAAAGATGGCGTTCAACAACACAACATTTGTAAAATATTACCTACTTTATATTAAACTTTCATAAAAACTTATAAATTTTTTAAGTACACAGCCAAAACATTCCTCATTTATGAATGTATTTGCAGCGGTATTTTATTCAATGCTTATAGTATTTTCCTTAAAAAAATGAAAGAAGAAGAAGAGAATAATACCTTTTTATTTTGCTTAAATCGAGTATAAAAAATTAAAGTAAAAGCATATAATTAAATGGCTTAGATTGTGCCCTTGTTCAAAGTACTAATATTTTGCATTTCACTTAGAATTTAATATTCAAATCTTTTTTAAAGTAAACCGACGTTTTATTTATTTTAAATTAAAAATAAATCAGTTTGAGTTTCACTCATACGATTATAAAAAAAGATAAATAAAATAAGTGATAGAGAAATTTTACAAATGCCCTTTTCTCTTATATATATATATATATATATATATATATATATATATATATATATATATATATATGTAATTTTTATTCTTGAGGATTCTATTTCTAAGTTATACTCAATATGATATTTTTAATTTTTTTTGGAACCATTATGACAATAAGGGCAAAGAATCCAACAAATGGGGAAAATAAAGGCGCTTCTGTTCAAACAAAGCAAAGAACAACAAAAGCATAATTAGGAAGGCTTGATTCTGCCACTCCACCCAAACAAAGGGGAACAAATAATAATAATAATAATAATAATAATAATAATAATAATAATAATAATAATAATAATAATAATAATAATAGAAGAAAAAACTACTAACTTTGGTTGAGATAAATATGGCCCATATTCCCAAACAACAATGTGTTTCGTTGCTTTCTTCTTCAAATAGGCCTAAAGATTAAAATTGAACCTGGTTTTTATCAATAATGTTATTTTTACTTTTTTTTTACTGTTACAGAGTAACTGATTTACATCAAATATTTAGAGAATTATACACCAAAAAAAGACCTATGTGTAGTTGAGTATCGTAATATTTATAATTTTAATGATTCCTACTAAAATGTTATTAAATATAAAAATAATATCAATTTTTATGTTGTGAAAATCAATATCATTCATGTTTCTATAATATATGAAAATAACATTAAATATAATTTATTTTCTAAAAATTAATGCCCAATATCCACAATGTCACATTAATTAATTTAAATAACCAATGTTATACATGTAGCCACCCTCCAATCAAAAACCTGCCCTCAATTCCTCATGCCTTTCCTCATCCCAAACTCTAATTTCATCCTTATGCCTTGGTTCCTAACTCTTCATTCTTTCGTCTTAAACCGTAAACTTATCCACATCTTTCTTACTCCCTCATTTTCTCAATTTCCCTTGTATTCCTAATTAAATTTAGAAAGCAAAAATCTATTGCTCCAAAAAATTCTAATTTAAACAACTTTAAAGGATAAATATCATTAATAAAAGATTAAAAATGGGGTAAATTTGTATACAATACCATAATCAAGGATGGGTGCTTCAATAAATCTATTTTGATATTCATTACTCAATATGTGAAGTTTGCACTTCCCAAAAAAGTCTTTTAAATAAAATACTTGCATATGAAATGAGCATTCATGAAAAATTAGTGTATTGCATATTTTCATATAAATAAATAGTAGATATTATGAAAAAAAAAACACTAAAAAAAATGAATGAGATCAAATTTCTTATCTATATAAACTTGTAAAAGTTTCATCAAAATGATAGATGAAAAACTAAAATCAAATAGAAACTAAATTGCAAGAATAAATATAAAGGAAAAAAGTACTCACATTTATATTCTATGCTTTCCTATCAAACCTTACAAATTTAGGCATGAGTTAGTTGATCTTTAGTCCTACAAAATAATTAATGAGTAAAAATAAAAACAAAAACAAAAACAAAGAGATTTGTCTTAAGATTAGAAGGAGAGCATATCTCCTTAATCAAATAATTATTTTAGAGTTAAAATAGTTTTGGTATAAAATTTACAAATAGTGTTGTGCTTTACTTTTTTTATTTTCAACTCATATCATACTTTAACTTTTCATTTTTAATTCAAATTTGTGGCCTACATTTCCATGTAATCTATAAAATAAACTAGCATTTGAATTTACATATTAAATGTTGGTGCTAAGAAAATACTATAATCTTTAATACAATGGCATTGTCCTATTAAGTAATATTTAATATTGGTTGCTAGAAAAGAACTGACTTCATAGTAAATGAATATCTTTTAATAAAACATAGATTTCATTTCTTTTAGGTAACTTTTTCTATAATCATTCTGAGATAATCTCAAAACCTTTCCAAAATCATTTCAAAATGGCCAAATACAACAAATATATATATTAAACTACAATTCATTTGTACACATCATATTCATTAGAATTTACAATTTCTAGTTTATATAACAGATGCACACATATCAAGCACGAATCCTAAATTTATATGTCTAAATCTTGTACATAACACTAATATCATTTTGTAAAATGATCATTTTTTTTATTCAAGTTACTGTAAGTGAAATCAATAGCATTAAAATTCCTTTTTGGATTGCAATATTTTTATATAATTAAATAGATACAAAAAATAATAGATTGAATGTAAATGAAATATAGGAAAGGAGACAATCTATTACAAAAACCAATTTTACCATTTTATTTGTTTCTATATCAGTAAATGAACAAATACAAAGAAAAAAATTATTATTTATAATGAACAATAGACTTTTCATTTACAATAAATATACATGTCATTTCCACACAAATTAAAAGAAAATGTGGTTATCTTCTACTTGTAATTCTTTTATTTTACTCAATTACTTCATTTGTTATAAGCCATTGATTGTCCTTATTTTTCAATGCGAGGACATGCTAGCTACTTGCTTTATGTGCCATCTCAAATTTGGTAATAAATATCCTAGTTGTGCCATGCCAATTGGTACTATCTGGTGTTAGGCTATTATTTTGGAATTACTTGAAGTTTCATGCATAAATGCACAATATTATGGTGCAGAAATTATAAGTTACAGTATGATTATGAAAATCAAAACTCATGACTCTATGAACCATGTCTCTTATGGTGGGTAGAAACATGGTTCACAAAGATGTGAGTTTTGATGGTCTATTGTAACTTATAATTTCTTCACAATCATATTCTATATTTATACATGAAACATTGAGATTTAAGAACAATAGCCTTCCATCACATAGCAATAATTGGCAGAGTACTAATAGAACTTGTTTTACCATGTTTGAGATAACTAATAACATGTCTTCAATCAAGCACCTTATACTACTACAAAAAAGAACCATTAAACATTAATTGTTTAACGAATTCAAAATTGGCTTGAGATTGTCATTTTATCAAGCATCATTGTAAATATTCTAAGTCATCGGTTAAACAATTGTCGTGAAAAACATATACTATGTAGGTTTTCATGACAAGTACACCATTATGATTTCTACTAAGACACACAATTCAATAACTAGTCACATATAACTACATCGATTTTTTTATATGATTGTTATTGAAAATTAAAAATTCAACATTAGTTTAGTTTACTAACTAACATAGAATTTATTATACAACATATCTATAATTTACGTAATTGATATTGTATTACTTTTATCCATAAAAAATAAAAAAAATAGAAAAATCCCTTTCCCCAAACTTTTTTCATTCTATATAGCATCTCAAATTAATTTCTATTATATTATTTCTAACCTAAAATACATCTAGAACTACCAAAAATACAATACTCCAATATTATAATATAATTTTAATATATTGGATTAAGGAATATCTAATGATTTACATTGTTGAATGACATGCATTTAGAGCATTTTCAAACTACAAAGGAACAAAAATAAGCACAAAAAAATTTGAGTGTTGCAATAATTATAAATAGAAGGTTTATCATGCTAAAAGAAATATTAACTGCTAATTTGTCATGAATATCTCTACTCCTTGTATTTCTCATTCCTTACTAGACCAACATCTCCATTATAATTAAAATGTGTTTAAAAGTTAAAAAAAAGATTAGAAATAGTGAAGGTTACCTTAGTTAGAGATAGCTATTTTGTTGTTAGTATCCATTGCTCCACATATGATCTTAGCACTTACTAGAAAAGTACTCTTGAATCCAATATATGCAAATGTGAGTAATATTTATTAAAACTCATGCGAGAAATCAAGCTTCTTAATTATACAAACTTGTAAAAGCTACATCAAAGTGAAAAGCAACAAAATATAATCAATTATGAAATTAAAAACTAAACTATAAGAATAAACACAAAATATAAAACAAATCTTTACATTTATATTATGCATTTTTCCAATGAGTGCTAAATCACATATTTAGTCACATCTTAACGAAGCTTTAATCCAACAAAATAATTAGTAAGCACAAACACAAAACTGAAGAGAATCATTTTAAGATTGGAAGGAGAGTATACCTTATTAGAGAAAAAATCACTTTTGGCTTTGTGATGAAATTTGTAAATAGTGTCATAACTTCATTCTTTTTATTTTCATTTTATACCTAATGATTTAAGCTATTATTATATTAAATGTCAATTCCTAAGAAATAACTGACATGCAAACTACAAACAATGTCATTCAACTATATAGGTTCAAACGTCAGTTAAAAAACTAATGTAATAAACCAAAATGTTTTTTTAAAAAAATATGTTTCAAGCAAAGTCTTTATAATTTTACAAGTCAATAGCATTAATTTTTTTTTTTTGCATTGAATAATTATGTTTTTCTTATATATTTATTTAGATACAAATAACAACAGATTGAAGAATCTAAGAAATTATAATTCATAATGAATAATAAACTTTAATTAATAAAAAGAAAAAATGGGATATCTCTTCTAATCAGTCCTTTATTTAAGGCTTCTATGTTGAATGATATAAATGGTTACAAATTGATGATAAGTTATAATAAAAAAAATAATATCAGGAATCTTACATTGTTCTTAAATCTACCAATGCAAAAGTGGAGATGCTGCTTGTTCTCATAAAAATTTATCATCACTTTGCAACCTATCAAAGTTTGACATTGTAATTTTGCATCTACTAATCTTGAGGTTTTAATTTATTGTTTACTTTGTGCATCTAAGTGTTCCTATTTTTTAGTGAGAGAGTAGTGCTTCTTGCTTTAAATGTATCAAAGTCTAACATAGCATATTGAATAATTAACATGTTAATTCTTGCATTGAAGCATAAGATGTTGGTGTGTGTGTGTCGTAGGAGTAAATCATACGATGATTGTAGTAATGCACAACGTATTATATTTTATTTTAAGCAATACAATTATTATATTTTATTTCATTTTAATATTTATGCAATTTATAACTTAATATAATAATTGTCCTTGGAATAGTTTTACTATTCCTAAAATACCCATAGTCAAGTATTATTAAGAAAGGAATAGCAATAGTACATCAAGATTAGCAAGTATAATGACTAATAATTGTGAGTTATGGACATGTGATATCAAGTCAATACATAAATATATTGTTAGTGAGCAGATATATTGAACTAACCTGCTGTGAAAATACTACATGGATTATTGTGTGTCATTAGCTATTCTTATGTGAGCACAGTGAACGTAATCATTTGACTTAAAGTCACTATAGCTCCCTATATGAGTAGTCACATACTTTGATGTCATCTTGTATCGCTTTTAATTGGCATGTTACATAGGATATTGATTAAGTGTGTCACGAATCATGCAGAGGAACCTGAATGATGTATATGATATTTTATTCCTCTTATATAGAAGGAATTATATCCTTAGGCTCCTTGATTGAGTGAAACTAAGAAATGTATGACTGGGCTTAAATGAATTAATATATAATATTGATAATTTATTTAAGTTAGTCTACTCAGTATCAAGAAATGTGGAGTGAACATTGATAAGGATAACATATTCCAAGCCTTTAGTTTGATTTGGATATCATTACAAAAAGGATTGTGTTGCAAAGTGTTGTTCACATATTAGGTGATTGTCGAATCACAGACATTCTTACTACTTAAGTGGTAGTGATATATTACTAGATGCCACTCACTATCTATATTCCACAAATGGGTCATTGCCAATATAGTAGAACCTATAGGGTCACACAAAAGGAGTCGAAATGAAACAATAATTAATTGGGCTTTAGATAGACTAAAATCCTATTAATTGAGTTTATTATTTAGTGTGTATATATATATATTATCAAGGTAATAATATATTATTCACATAATATATAATATATTACGTAATATTAGATAATTATGTCATATGATATTAGATAATTATATTATAGGATAATGTTATTATCTAATAATATTTAGTTATTAATATTAAGGTAATATTAGATAACTAACTGATAAACCCTATCTCTCATCACTCTTACCATAATAAATATAAAGTATTAGTGGTTAAGTGAAATTAAGAAAGAAGAGGCAGTTTTCTAGTAAAAACTAGGAAAGTGGCATGCCTTAGTTCTATAAAAGAGCATGAAGGCATCACTTTATATTAGTGAATATGAACTACCACCAGTGTAACAAAAAATGCACTAAAACCTTAGTCCTTTATGAAAGAAATATTTCCTAACAAATTTGTAGAGGTTGAGAAATTATCATTCACTCCGCATGGATACCATAGAGGCACCATCGCTTAATTATGCTTGTGATTTGTGATTTGTATTCCAAGAGGTGATCCTTATATACATAATTCTTGATCTATGTCCTTATACATTGTTTGGGGAAGGTTTCACAAAATTCTTAAATTTTCTTTGTACTAAAGTGTATGTGAAATCTAACACAAGAAAAGTTAAACACATAAAGTAAATGAAGCAATATATATATATATATATATATATATATATATATATATATATATATATATAAACACCTCAAGGAGAGCTATTTTGATAATTGTTTCAAATAGACAATGAGAGCTCAATTTATAGGCCAAGAGCAAATGGTAATGAACTGTTATAATGTGTAAATTGTTAAAGAATCATCACGATATGCAAACTATTTATGAATTGTCATGACATATAGACTATTAAAAAGACATCATAGCTAAATATTAGATGTCAGTTTTTAATAACAAACCAACATCTTATGGATGTTTAACATATGTTTTAGTTATTAGAAAGCTTAACTATTTATATACATTGAAATGTTGTAATTTTTGCTAGTTTCTCGATACACGTCAATCATTATAAAACTTAGTGATTTATGATATAATCCATGTTTTCATCTTCTAATATAACATACCTCGTAAATGTTATCATTTGTATTAGTAAATATTTATTATAGATTGATAAATATTTATTACATATTAACTGGTCATTATGTCATATTTAAATGCTAGTTATGTTAAAAATTGTCATGTTATCATTATTTCATTTTAACAAAAAACGTAGTTTTTTAAGAAATAACCTACATTGTTTATATTTATATTTTTTAGAACCACTTCCTGATTCTTTTTAACAACTTCTTTGACTTGACATTTTCCTAGCAACAACTTAAAAAAACTAATGATCAAGCAAGTTTTGTTCATTAATAGATTAGGTTATGACAATTTCAAATCCATATATGAAATCTACCTAGATCATTTTATAGTATTAGTTCCATCTCATGATGTAACACCTACTGCAATTACATTGGAGAAAGTAATAGTGATTATCTCCATGAATCCATAAAGTAGTTCTTGATATTCGAGAGCAACCACCTTACGGCTAAAATTAGTGAACTCTCTAAATCTTCATATCCATGGCAACAAGTTTATGGCTAATATTAACAAACCTTTTTAAAAATATAGAAAAGAAATGAAGTCATAATTTTTTATCTCTATTTGTGGACAAGAAAGGATGATGCCATAAGAGCAATAACTTTCATCTTATCAAAATTATAAATAAAGCATGGAGTAGAAAAGAAGACAAATAAAAAATTAATTGAAAGAGAAACTATATTAGCAAGAACTTGTATAACAAATGGAATGAGAGCAAAAATTTATAAGAAGAAGGACAACAATTGATGTTAGTTATTTAGAAATGATCAACATCTAAACATTTAATCTATGAGTTTTGATGCCCTTAGGACAACGATTATGTGAAATTGATATATCTGATATAACAACATCGATTGTTTGTAAAAAAATTTGACATCTTTTTTTCATTAAATTTTTTATGAATCAAATTCCATGTCAAGTTTTAGAAAATTACTTCAATTATTAGAAAATAAACTAACCATTCTACAAACTATCTAAGATTGGGTCAAGTGTGAAAAAGCCTAAAAGTTATATAAACAAGATAAGAGTTTTACTTTATTTTAAAAGAAAATTAATTTTCATAAGATCTACAAAAAAAGATAGTTTCAAAATGAATAAAAAATATTTTTTAATTTTATTAAATATCATAAATTCTTAATAAGTTATATATTGTATTTGTATATTTTTCTTACAATGATATAAACAACAATACATTGAACGTGAATATACACAAATATGAGAAAAAGACATCAATATAAGAAAATTTATTTTATAATTTTATTCATTCTATATATCATTACATTAGCAAATGCAATTTTACAACAATATTATAATAAAAAAGAGGACTTTGGTCTTCCATTATTATTACTAATTCTCATAGCCATTCATCAAATTTCATTATTAGTAAATCATGGATCTAAACATTACATTTGCCTCCATTACAAATACTAACATGTGTTTGACGAAAAGGAGAATAGCTCTGTTTCCTTCTTATTTGGTATATTTAGAGATAATAATAGATAAAGCAACAATAGTCAAATTATATAACATCTCCAAAAGGCACTAATAAGATAGAAAGGGAGCTATTTTACTCTTCTTCAAACACACACTAGAGTTAGATAATAAACATTCAGGTATCATTAAAATGGTTTAAAATAGAGAGTAAACATGAAATAAATAGTAAATAAATTAAGGTATAAACATCAATTATTAAATAAAAATGATATCTTTGGGTTTCTTCATTATAAATAAGTGCTAGTTTCTTTGCCAATGAGACTTTATAAATGCCTTTACATGTTGATCAATTAAAAAATTAACATGTAAATATTTTCTTCTTCTCACATGACCTTTTTAAATTCCTTTTGGATGATGATTTTCAACTTAACTATCATTCTAAATTTATATTTAAATTTAAAAAATGCCACAACTTAATTATAAATGTTACTTTGTCCTAAAATTGCCATCTTATCTATTTGAATAATTTTAAAGGTGTCAGCACATTTATATAGATATTATTTAACCTTAAATTGACATCTATTGAGTGACATAGAATTGCAATTATTTAATGGTATCATTAGATACAAAATCTATGGAATAAAGCATCTTAGAAGCATTCTTTTTTATGAAAGAAGAGTTATCTTTATAGATCATTGATTTATTTCAAATAGGAAATGAGAGTCTTATTTATAAGAAAAGAGCAAAATTATTAGAAGTCGATTATTAATTTAAAATTGATGTTGTAATTTTGGACATTTCTATGGTTATGATGTCTTAAAATGTTTGTTAAGTGATAAAATGACATGTGAACTATTAATATGCTATTACAATGAATGAAAAGGATTTACATGACAATCACTAATAAAAAAATTGACGCTGTAATTTTAACTTGATGTACTATTATAATGATTCAAATGAACTTGAATGATGGTTATAAAAAGCAACCAATGTTATAAGTTCCTAAAATACATACTATTACATTTCATTTAGATTTCTTTAGTTTTATTTATTTAAATTTTTTCATAAATTCATTCATTTAGATGTCTTCACTTCTACAATTTCATTCATTTAAACTTTTTCATAAATGGCATTCATTTAGAAGTCTTCAGGTTACAAGAAAATCCCATTATATTAAATGTCATTTAATCTTAAAAAATGACATTTTTTTTTGTCATTTTCTTAGTAAAGGTCTTCTGATTATTACAAATTTCTATTTTGTAAATAATCAAATGTGAAAAGAAATTTGTTTTGGAACCAATTTAACGTTGAATGTTATATTTATTTTCATATATCTTCTCTTTACTAATTTATATAATCTAAATGTCTATTATAAAATTTTAAATAAAAATGGCATACATATGAGCAAAAAAGTACAATTCTACAAATTTAAATAAATTTTAATTGTCATTCTATTGTTCATAATGAAAGTACAAATAAATGAATAAAGAGAAAAAATATTTCCATAAATTTATAAAAAATAACTATACTAAATTATCAATAAATAAAAACTATACATTTACATATGAACACACAAAATCAATGAAAAAATAACTATATATCAAAATCTTCAACTTTGATGCAAACTCCAATGTTGTTACTAAAATTGATTTGATTTGTATATTCCATTGGAAGTGGAAGAATATATAATGGAAGAGAATTGAAGGTTCTCCCTTTATACACTCTCAATGAAAATGAAGTGAAAGATCAACAACTCTTTCATTAGTTAGCTCTTCCATTTCAATTTTACTCTATAGCAAATGAGAGAGTGTACAATAGAACAGAAATGAAGGATAAAGTTCTCCATTATATATTCATAATGAAAATGGATTAAGAGATTAACAAGAACATTATGCATCAAACTCATCATATTTAAGAATATATTGGAGAGATGATAAAAAAAGTTTATATGGAAAGGTATAGTTAGAGTTAGGATTTATAGGAAAATAATAGATGTTAATTATTAAACAAAACAAATATCATATGCTTTCGCAATTTCAAAAGAGACTTCATATTGGCTCTTAGACAATGGATCTTAAATAGGACCAACGCCTTATACTTTTGTGTTTTCCTACGAGACTTTTGTAATACCTTTTAGATGACTACTGTTTACTAAAATCGACATCTAATGATTCCATAGTTTTTAGTATAGCTTTTGAAATACATTTTAAATGACGGTTGCGTAAGAAAACCAACTTTCTAAGCTGTCATGCAATGTTAGACATCAATTTTTTTTGTTTGTCATCTTAAATTTTTGTATAATTTTAAAAATATTTATTGTGTCAAAATAAATACTAGTTTTGTTGTAAACCAACATCTATTGACTAAAATAAATCATCAATTCTATAGTAGTATTTCCATTGCTGATATTTCTTTCATAAAAAATTTAAACTCCATTTTAAGTCTTACACATTTTATTAGATCAATAACACCAAAAAAAATTCTATTCTAGCAATTACTAAATTTTGGCTTCTACCGTCATAGTACATGCAATCACTTATTTTTTTTTTGGACACATTAAATACAAGACCAAAATTTGATGTTAGGATAGCATGCCATCCTACTCTCCGTATTTTTCTCTGTCTTGTGCAAAGAAATCACATTTTACTTAATTCAACATAATATGTATGAAATCTCCACGTGTATTATGATTGACAAATAAGAATTTTACAAAAAAAAAAATTGAAACATGAAATTGATTTTCCTTGTAAAATAAAATCAATTATTCTTTTAAACAGGCAAGAGTTGGTTATTTTTATTAATACAAATATCTAGAGTTGGCACATTTTATAGTATAATATAAGGACTATTTAATAGTATAATATAATATTATATAGAATAAGATAGTATATTATATGATATTTAGTACATTACCATATATAATGAATATTTGTATAAGATTATTCAATATTTTGCTTATTGTCATTTTGTACAAGAATATATAAACTTAAAAAATAATTAATTTAATTAAAATATTCTTATATATATATATCAAAAACTAATAAAATTGTCTAAAATGAATTTAAAGTACATAATTAGATCAAAAAATTATTTTACAAGAATATCCTTTTAAAAAATATTATAATATATAAATTAAATACTTACACTATATTAATAGAATAATATAAAATACTTCACTAACATACATAAATGCACATATATATGTGTGCGCACGAGCGCGCACGTGTGTGTGTGTGTGTGTGTGTGTGTGTAAGTAAGGATGTTTATATAATAAATTAGTAAAAAAAATCATAAATCAATTTAAGAATATAAAGAAATAATAAATACCTTATATAAAATCTAAAAAAAACTGAAAAATAAACTATTTAAAAATATCATAAACATAGTATAATATTATCAAATAAATTGTAAAAAATACTAAATTAAAATATAAATGTAAATGTAAAAAAATTAATTTAATTTTATAAAAAAAATGTGAGAGATGTAAGAGAGGAAAGATTTATAATGAATTTTTTAATTTTAACAATTTAAAATTTAAATTAACATCATCTCTTATCAGCTTTTATCTTCTCTTTCAACAAGTAGATAGCCTTATTTGGAACCTAATACATAAAAGAACACTTTTAGATGAGATATACAATTCATACAGGCCATGATTGTATAATTTATCCTATATTATTGAGCCTTAGATGATATGCCAAATGAAACATTGTTTTCTTAATTTTTCAAAATTGCATGCACTTTAATTTTCCAAATTTATACTTCCTTTGGACTTTTTATTAGATTTATTTCAAGATTAATTAGTTCTTTCTTTTTCTTGGTGGTAGGAAGAGTGGTTAGAGCATTGAATACACATGCATAAAGGTTAGGAATTAAACTCTAGATACAAAGGAAAACATAAAGTTTTCAAAAAATATTAGATGTCACTTGAGTCAAAAACTTTTAGTTTAATTAGTTGTTGATGAACTTTATGCTAAAACAAGCCTTTCAATACATTTTGGCTCCATTTGTTTCATTAAAAGCATTTTTATAGGAAAATATCATTTACAAGTATATTGATAAAACTATGACGTACATTTATATAGCTTGTGATTAAAAAAATAATATCTAGAATCATTATAACAAATGAAAGCAAATTCTTTTTTTTTAATTAAAATAAACTACTTGTTGAAATAAAGAAAGTTGTTTTTCTTTGATAGGATAAAAATATATCAAGAAGTGGGTGAATTAGTGTTTAAAATTTTAAGTAATTAAAATTTTAAATTAGTTGCTCTTTCAAGCTTGCTTTTTCATATCCCCCAAAGAGCAATAACACAATAAATATGAAAGATCAAATAAATAATATGCAATAAAGAGTAAGAAATTAAATATTAAAAGAAAGAAAGAAGATAGAACCGGATTATAATGGCTCAGTTGTTGAAAACAAGAATTATCTTTTTGAGTCTACTCAACTCTCCCAAAATCAATCTAATTTTAGTGGTTATCCACAAGCAATTTTTTTTTTACAAAACCCAATACACTTTCTCAATTGATTTTATATGGACTCAAACAATCCTATCTCAACACTTGAGGATTTTCTTTCTTATGACCTAATTATAAGGTATCTTCAAGTGTTTATCTCACATTCCACCCTAATTAGTAAGCCTTAAAATGGTATATAGTTTGACAATGTAGATTTGTAAATGAAACTCAAGAAAGAAAACTCTTACAAGATAGAAACAATTCTAGAGAGAGATAGCCTTCGTATAGAAAGCAAGAGATGTTTGGTATTGATTCATGAAGTATAAACCTCTATTTATAGTTAAAGGAAGAAGTATAGCTATTAGAAAGTGCACAAATCCCAACGAGCATATTCTATCCAAAAGGCTCCTCTCACTCGATAGTTTTCTTTTAATTACTCTTTCAAAAAATCATTTTCTAGTTGCATTAACTTTTAACATTGTAAAATATGCAACACTTGCACTTTTGTATACTATTTTGATGTGTCATTTTCAACTTGTACTATAAAAATATAGTGTGCTTGCTCTTTTAAGAAATTTTCAATTTTATCAGTGAAAAGACCTTTTCTGAATTGTATTGTTTGCTTGTTCTTTTACTCTAGTCACATGCAAAAGTACAAATATTGACCCAACTCTTTGTTGATAGTTGAAAGAGCAACTTGGATTTGTCAAAAACTCTACAAAAAATGATAGATGTAGCAAAGTATAATACTAGAAAAGCGATGTGGACAATTTGTACTTTTGACGATTCAAAGTTTTAGACTTTCAAAAAAATGGAAAAGCATAATATGTATCATATCAAATCAATTCCTTTTAAATTAAGAAAATATGTGAAGTACATTAGAATTGATTTTGTCCGATCACATCAAATTAATTCAAAAAATGTTATTAATATAAATCCAGTATGTTAGTATGATTGAAAGAAAATATTGTATCTAAGGGATGATAAGTTCATCTAAATTTTATTAAATATGTAAATTTGGGATCCGACCTCTCTAAGATATAAAATATATTTTAAAGAGTAAAGTGAAAAATTACAATTCATAATCAAGAAATTAAGGGTTCAGAATTAAATATGTAAAGGTACAGAAAATAGTATAAACAAGACCAAGTAATGCACATGGAGAGTTACCTCACAAGTAATCATCCCATTAGTTTAATA
Organism: Sindora glabra; assembly: GCA_020226215.1. NCBI lineage: Eukaryota > Viridiplantae > Streptophyta > Magnoliopsida > Fabales > Fabaceae > Sindora > Sindora glabra. The sequence goes on along the minus strand of CM035235.1, from coordinate 56,449,170 downwards.
GTGTAGCTGTCATTAATGCTCATATTAGTTTTTTAGCGTATAGTTTAAATCAAGGTAGGTATCACAAAGTCTAAGAGAGAGAAAGTTGTCGGTCCATTTGATATATTTTGACTCATACATCGTACACAGCATATAAGTGACTTCAACAAATCTAGCTTTCTTTGTTCATCAATTCCTATCAGCATCACTATTTAATTAAGCAAAAATAAATTGCTAAAAGAATATCCCATACGTTTGATCCTGCAACATAAAAATGAAAGTTTAGTTTGTCTTTCTTGTGGAAGGAAGGGATCAAGTCGTATTCCCTTCTTTGTCGTTAAAAAAAGAAGCAGTATGAACAGAATGAAGTTGTTATATTTTGAATCAAATTATGAACGACGAATTCTAAGGGAGGACAAATTGTTGGTTATATATTTTAAATCATACATTGTACGTACTATACAAGTTCACCTACTATCGATGAACAAATTTAATAGTCCTTTGATATATTATTACATCAGTGGCGTATCATAATAATTTCCATCAATTTATTTTGGTGTTTGATATCTTTGGGTCTATTACACAAGCCATGAAGGCTGTTATAATTTCTGTAAGCATTTTTATTTCTGCCTTAAATTGATTTAGGATTATGCTTCACAGTGCGTTTGAGAGAAAACTTTGTTATAATATGTATTTTTAATAGTTTTGTGAAAATTTTTCATACTTCTTTGTAATTTTTTGATAAAAGTTGTAATTTTTATATGAAATTGTGAAATTTTTTGAAGAATTTTTCGATGCAATTTTAAATGATAATGAACCCATGAAGTGATGCAATAATATAAGGCCTGCAATCAAGCTTATGAATATTTATTTTTCAGCTAGTTCGGCCATTTTCTACGAAGTTCAATCATGAAAGAAGCCGTGTTTAACATATACATGCACTGCTTATCAATATGGCTTCCAAGCACCATGTTTCATCAGAGGGCACTTCATAATGTAAATGCAGTGTGCAAAAAGCAAAAATTGCAAGTATCTCCCACGCTTTTAATTATCACATGTTGCAATTAAAATTATTTCGCTTATTTCTGCTTTATTTTTTCTAATTGGAGTTGTATGAATATACCACTTTAATTTACTAATTAAGATCAACTTCCCAATTTCTTCTTACAATATATTTTCATTTATCCGAATCAGGGATTTAAATTGCGGTTGTGGTCGCGATCGCGGTCGCGTTGCGATGCGGATGAATGCAGAAAAATGCGACCATAACGGTCTAAAATTACAGAAAATCGCGGATGTGGTCTCTCCTGAAAACGCAATATTGCGGTCACAGACCGTTTTTTAAATTCTAGATCCAAATACTTTGAATTTATGATAGATAATTTAGATGGCAAATGTGATCTTAATTTTTTTTGTTACATAGGACTTTTCAAATTTAAAGAATATTGATCATTATTATCGGGAAAGAGCTGTTTGATCCTCCAAATTTATCCAAGGCCTCAATATATCTCTACAATTGTAATAGTTTGTGTCACTATTTTATTAGCATAATTTTATGGAAGGCTCTACTCCTAAAAAAATAAATGTTTATGTCGCTGAATTTTTTTTTTGAAATTTCAAAGAAAGGTAGTTAAAATAAGAGTACAGATTTCAATAAATTAAAAGCAATTCAATAATAAAAATACTGAACTTTTTAAAAAATGAAATTTCTCTCAAAATTACTTTTTGGAAATTAACTGAAAATTTTGAACATTAAACGAAGCTTCAACAACCAAACGAGGTATTTAATAGGTTTGAATAATTGGAAACCCTAGACATGGATAATCATCAGGACTTAGCCCAACTCCACGACAAGATTGGATCCTTACCATCCTTAAAATATTTGCCATTAGTAATATGTATCTGCATTTTTTGAAGTATGCATCGAATTATAAACTGAAACATTGTTTTGTCTTCTGTTGTTATTCTTTTGTTTGTTTATTTTTACGCCATGGTCTCTATCGTCAAATTTGTATTGACATTCTTTTTACGAAGTGTATTACTTTATATTTTAATTGTGAGTGAATTTGTGTAAAATTTTTGACACTCTATAGTCCATGCAAATCAGGGACGGAAGGGTTGGAGGAACTAGCTTATTATTTATTAAGAATTTTAACAATTTTTTCTACACTAAGTATGAATTTTAAAAAATATATAAAAAATAAAGAAAATTTTGGATTTATTTATTTTTTGTTTTAAAAAATAAATTTCTATTTTTATATTTTTAAAAAATAGACTTTCCTGTTAAGTAACTATTTTTATAATTTATTTTAAAAATTATAATTCTAAATATATAATTTAAAATAAAAATATAAATAATTTTTAAATAATTTTTTAACAAAGATGATTATGGTACACCAATGATGCAGTAGTGTACCATTAACAATGTACCAAAGCACTACTATATTTAATTATTGATATGTTATTATGTTGCATGTCAAATTTGACTTTGGAAAAAAATAGACTTAATGTATAATTGGATATGGAGGTGGACTAATAACCATTACATCAGTGGTATATTATAGTATCCTTGTTAACTTATTTTGTTCTTCATACCAATTTCATAATTAAATGAAACATTTTATTATTTACTTTTCCAAACACTTCTATTTTGTATTTATCTTAAACTTCAAAAATAATTTTTTTAAAAAAATAAATTTTGAACATAATTTTTTAGAAAAATTTTTGAGAAAAAATTAAAACACTTCCCAACAAACTTTTTGTAATTTTATAATATTTGGGGGGCTATCAGGGAGGCTTCGTCTCTGGTATAAATTTAGGGATAACAATGGTGTGGAGTAAGAATAAATCTACCTTAAACTACCCTGTTTCACACTATTCTATCATTTGTCTTGAATCTGTCTCATCTCATGGAATGGAGCAAGTTAGGGTGCTGGTGCCTTGCAAAAAATTCACAAAATTAAAAAAAATAAAAAATTTAATAAAATTTTAAAAATTTATATATTTAAAATTTAAACACAAACAACACATAATACTTAATATAGTCTCACCAAGTGTACATAATTTAATCAACAAATTGCAATAATTAAGGTAACAGTAATCTTTTTTTATTTTCTTTATTAATTTTATTTTTTCTCAATTTTCATATAATATTTAAATTAAAAATAAAAGTAAAATTATTAAAAATGTATTTTAAATAGTTAATCTATTAAAAAACCTATATATATAATATATACATGTATCATTTATATGGATAAAATTATAATATTAAAAGTATGAAATTCCACGGAACAAATTACATTAATAGTATCTTAAATTACAAATCTACTCCATAAAATAAATTCTTCTACTATATCCATAATTCATTAAAGCAAAATTTAGGAGACGAGCATTTACCCCGAAATTTCACCTACCAACGTTAGTTCATTAAAGCATATGGCAGCCCATGAGATGGTTAGTAAATATAGAATGTCCATGATGCACGGTACCTATGGGTATTGTATGAAATTAAGATGAAGGTACATTCAATGCGCAAGTGACAATCTCAGAAATTTCGGATCAATTTTGTGATTATTTTTAAGCCATGATAACCTAAGCAATGCAGCAATGAAATCAAAATTTATATTTATATTAACCAGAGTAGTGAAATTCTCAAAAATTATATTTATTTTTATTATTTGCACACATAAATGCAATATAAAATAAATGTAATATAAAACAAATAAAACATTTTGTTTTTAAAAATAATGATGTTTCATAATATAAATTATATCACGTGAAACTTTTAAAAAATTAATTAATTAGGAATGTAAAATTGTGAAAGTGAGGGGGAAAAAGATTCATTTAAAGTGCAAGATATATTTTAGAAAATAAAATGAGACATCATAATTCTTGATAAAAAATTAAGAAAGTGAATAATTATAAATTTAAAAAATATATCTTTAATTGATTATTATTTATTAAATTTTAAACTCTTAATTTTCTCATTGAAAATTATAATATCTTATTTTATCCTTTAAAATGCATATATATATATATATATATATATATATATATATATATATATATATATATATATATATATATATATCACAAAGTATATTGTGACCTCATCGATAAAAGTGTCTTGATGGACCCCATTAACTTTAGTTATTTATCTCACCTGAATTTCTTAGTTGTAGTTTACATTGATCTAAATGAATTATTCTGTACTTTAAATGCATAATCTTCTTTACTTAAAACAAATTTATTTATCTAAATTGCAAATAAAGAATCCTTTGATTCTTTAGGATGTGAAGACTTCTATAATACTAATAAAATCGTGTTATGAATATCATAAATCTTGGCCATTTTTTGGTAGATCCATCAAATGCAAATCATATTTTATACTATTGATAATACCATTTTTTGACACTCCAAAATATTTTCTGTTTAAAATTTAAGTTAAAAATTATATTGATAATATCCATCCAAGTAAATAATTTTAGGCTCTGTTTCATGCAAGTAATTGATAAGTTAATTAGTAAATGATAAATTAATTGATAGCTAATAGCTGATAACTGATAAGTTAATTAAAATATTTCGTAAAATTAACTATTAAACTAACTGAAATTATAAAATAACATAAAAAGATATATTAATAGAAATAGATATATAATTAAAATAATTTATATTTATCTAAAAATTGAATTATATTAATGCAATTAAAAGTTTAAAATAAAAATATAATATGTAATATTTAATTAATTATATTTTATAAACTTATACATTTATTTACTTATATAATTTTTATTTTATTATTTATTATAAAATTATAATTACTTAAAATATAATTTATTATATTTTATGATATTATTTATTTAAATATATATTTTTATATAGTTATAATTTAAAATTAGGATATAATTATGTTAAAATTAAATTAATAATATTTTATAAAAATTACTTAGATTTATATTACAAAGGATATAAGTTGTAAATTAATAAAAGGAGTAATGATAGATTTGCAAACAATTGAAAAAAAGTAGTAGTTTATTAAATCAAAGCTTATAGGCTACTCTAGATAACTTATAAATTAGTACGAAAAATATTTCTAAAAGCTAGCTTATAGTATATTAACCGTTGACTTATTTTTTATGCGAAATGAGTCTTAATACATTTTTAGATAACTTATAAATTAGTACGAGAAATATCTCTAAAAGCTAGCTTATAATATATTAATCGTCAATAAGTTATAAATTAACTTATTTGTTATGCGAAACGAGCCTTAATACATTTTTAGATAACTTATAAATTAGTACAAGAAATATTTCTAAAAGTTAGCTTATAGTATATTAACCATCAATAAGTTATAAATTAACTTATTTGTTGTGTGAAACGAGGCTTAATACATTTAGTGTATTTGTAATTTAAATTATATATTGATGTGACCCATCAAAATTGTGTCAATAATTAAGCATAGCCTTTTTGTGTAAATCTCAGAAATAATTTAAGTTAATTAGGTGGGTGATCAATGAATCACTGTCTATTATATAAATTTAAAATAATGTATTTGATAATATTAAAATTTAAAATTTAATTTACTATCAGTATAAATTAATTTTATACCATCATCTAATAATATATTATTATATTAATAAAAAATTATTAAAATTTTTTTGTTACTATTAAAAAATTTTAATTACTATTTTTCTAATGATGTGTATTTTTTTATTAAATAATAGTGTCAATAAAAATTAAATGATGTAAAATATTACTTTTTCTCATTAAAGAATAAAATTTGTCTCCATAAATTGCTGCTTCACAATGTAATATTTTTCTGATTTTGCCCCTCCTTTGTCTTCTTCTGTTGATCATCCTGAAGTCAAATATGATGTCTTCCTTAGCTTCAGAGGTACAGATACTCGATCTGGCTTTTTGAGTCATTTGCTTAATGAACCATCGCGAAACAAAATTGGGTACTTTCTAGATGATCAAAAGCTTAAGCAAGGAGATGTAATATCATCAACTCTTCTCAATGCAATTAAAAAGTCTCAAATTTCGTTATTGGTGTTCTCAAAAGACTATGCTGATTCAAAATGGTGTTTGGACTAGGAAATCGAGCAAATAATACAATGCAGAGAAAATCGAAATCAGATCGTAGTTCCTATTTTTTATGAAGTCGATCCTTCAACTGTGAGCCATTAAATAGTGAGTTACAAGGACGCATATGAGAAAATGTAAAATAAATTTTGTGGACTAACATATTTTAATATATATTTGAATTAAATAATAATTTAATGTCATTAATATAATAATAATATTTAGACTTTGTATTATAATATAACTCTAAAGTGTGTGCATATACCCTAATTCTAGATTAATTGTGATGGGCCAATTAATCCTAATTGAGTTTTAATTAGGATTTGGATCTCTACCCACTTCCTTATAAGGTGAGTTGTAATCTTCCATCAAATTACAGTTTGTCATTCACAATTCTCTCTTAGACTCACCTGATAATGTGTGAATAGTGATCTAACCAATTTCCCAATCAAATCTTATGGATGCAGCAGGAGGTCCAGGTAATTCAAAAATTTTTTATTTTATTTGTGCAATTATTGTACTCCTCTTTATGGGTTTATGGTTGTATGAATATTAAAATATTTTATGGATCATAAAATTCTTACAATTGGTATCAGAGTAAAAAAATCCATATTGATGAGTTGGATTGTACAAATTGCATTTTACTATTTTAATTTTACCTAGTATGAATCCTTTGTATTTTTTAGCTATAATAAATTAGAAAAGCATGATGGCAATATTATTTTAAATTTATTGTTTCTTATTTATTTTTAAATCATAATGTTGTTTATTTGATTTGAAATTAAATTTTGACAATAATTTTTCAATGTGTTTCAAAAAAATATGTAGAACATCATATTGTTACTTGTTTACCGTTCTATATATATGCACATACTTCTAGCATCCTATCAAGAATTTATGTAAGGGATCTTCATGTTTCCTGGTTTCGATTTTTTTTCTTTTTTGTTAATGTATGATTTTTTGTTCATGTAATATATAAAATGAATTTGACGTCACATGGTTTTCTGTGCTATATACATATATTTGAATCTCGTTTTATATATCTTCTATATATATATATATATATATAATACTTTTCACAATCCTGTTTGAAATTTCATAAAAGATTAAAAGGCCAAAATTATGGCGTAAGGCCACTTCTGCTACCTGGGTGTATATATAAAATGAATTATATATAAATTTCATTAAATTTTTTTTTTTGAAAGATCGGTCTTCATGGTAATATATATATATATTTATGGGGTTCTGAATGTGTCTAGAGACTTGTATATATATTGTGGTTTGCCACTCCATATATATAAAAATAAATAAATATATGATTATGCTCTACTCTCCGAGCTTATTTTTTTGGTAATTTTTCATAATTTTCTAGAAACAAAATATTTTTCATTATTTTTGTTTTATTTTTTTGAGTATTGATTTAATTGAATTTTAGCCTGAAATTTTTTCTAATGATTTATGTGATGTATGCATATTTTCTTAATTTTGTCATTATATGCAATTAATTATTTAATTTATACAAAAATTATAATTGCTCATATTATGCTTTTAAATTTTATGTAATCAAACTCACCTATTGTGGGTTAATTGTGTAAAATTCTTGTAATGTTTTATTTAATGTATATATTGTGTTGATTAAATCACTGTTATGGTAATTAAATTTTGGAATAATAAAATTTAGGAGAGTACTATACTAATGAAAATTATACCCTATCGGTATAATTCTATTAATGTAGTTTGTAAGTAATAATGTGAATGTTAGGATTATATGTTAATTTTCTACAATTTTTAAATACCCTATCGGTGTTAGGTTTTAGGAATTTAACATGTAGTTCTTGTATTTTGTTATAATACTTATACTCCATCGGTACTAAGTATCATAGCATTATACTATAAATAGTTACATAATTATGAGAAAAATTTAAATCTTGACTATTGTTCAAACATGTTATGTTGTTAATTTATGAATAATTTCATAAATTTTAGTAATTTTCCTCAGCTACTATTCCTATACAACTAACCTTTGTGAAAACTTTAAATGGGACCAATCATAAAGATTGGGTGGAATTCTTGAAACTGTATTTGGCGGTCTCCAATCTTGATCTAGCTTTGTGTGAAGAGGAACTGGAGATCAATAAGGAGTTAACTCTTGCTCAAAGAGCCCAACATGAAAAATGAATTCATTTCAATAGAGTTTGTCTGATAGTAATAAAGTACACGATGGATAAGACAATAAGGTAGAGTATTCCAGATAGTCAGAAGGCAAAAGCATTCTTGGATTCAGTGGCTGAAAAGTATGTTAAGTTTGATAAAGCTAAAAAGGGGCATTATCTGTCTCTATTGGAAAAGACTGTGTATGATGGAGTGAGTGGTGTTCAAGAGCATATAATGAAACTGGTTCATTATTATAGTCGATTGAAGAGTATGAATGTTGACCTGAGAAATAGTTTCTTGATTTGGCGAGCCTTGGAGTCGCTTCCTCCTTAATTTGATGTGCTGAAAACATCTTATGATACTCAAAAGGGAGAATGGACCATTAATAAAATGATTTCCATAGTGACTCAAATAGAAGAGGATATGAAGAAAACAAAGATGCAAGTGGTGAATTTTATTGCTCATGGTTCGAGTTTTGGACAAAAAAATAGGCCCTTCTAGAATGAAAATAAGGGGAAATCTAATCATGAAAGGAAGAAGAATGATGTCAAGGAGTAGCAACATAAGCCTAAGAAAGCCATGTTCAAAGAAAACTATAAATTTTACAAGAAGTATGGACATAAAAGGGTAGACTGCTTCAAATTTAAGAAATGGCTTGAAAAGAAGAAAAAAGGTAACCATCTAGCTCTAGTTTGTTTTGAATCCAATAGTATTGAAGTTCCTTCTAACACTTGGTAGCTGGATACTGGTGCCATTATCCATGTCACTAATTACTTGCAGGCACTAAGAAATCTAAGGAGGTTAAGTGAGGGTGAAACAACTTTAAAACTAAGGAATGGAGATAAAGTACAAGTTGAACACATAGGAGTCATTTCTTTAAATTTGTCCACCAGTCATGTTTTAGAATTGAAAATCATTTTTTTTATACCTTCTATGAGAAGGAATTTAATTTCTATAACTTGTTTGGACTAAGATGGATATTCATGTTTATTTGAAAATAATAATTTTAAGTTATATTATGAATCCTATGTGGTTGGAACTAGTACTTTGAATAATGGCTTATATAAAATTGATTTGGATAATGTTTTTGAAAATTCCATCAACACAGTTGTTGGAAATAAAAGATCAAGATTAAATGAAACATCTTCAATGCTTTGGCATAAAAGATTAAGCCACATCTTCAAGGAAAGAATGGAATGATTAATAAAAGAAGGAGTTTTACCCAAACTTGACTTCTCAGATTTTAGCATTTGTGTGGACTGCATCAAAGGAAAATTAACGGCTAGAGCTAGAAAAGGGAAGAAGACTAGGAAAGAAAGTGTTCCAGAATTGATCTATACTGATGTGTGTGGGCCCATCTCACCTACTGCAATGAGAGGCTTCAAGTATTTCATCACCTTCATTAATGACTATTTAAGATTTCGATGGGTGGAGCTTCTTTCTGAAAAGTCTAGAGCATTGGAAGCCTTCAAAAGGTTCAAGACAGCAATTGAACTAAAGCTGAGAAAGAAAATCAAACGTGTACATTTAGATAGAGGTGATGAATTTTATGGCAGATATGATAAAACTGGAAGTAATCCTTGTCTCTTTGCAAAATATTTATAGGAGTGTGGAATAGAAGCTAGTTACACTATGCTTGGCACACCAAAACAAAATGGAATTGTAGAACGAAGGATCAAAACACACATGGAGATGGTACGATGTATGCTAACTCATTCCACTTTACCAGAATTTTTATAGGGTGATGCTCTAAGAATTATTGCATATGTGTTGAACTAAGTTCCAAGCAAATTTATGCCAAAGACTCCATATGACTTGATGTATGGTAAAAAGCTAAGCTTGGAACATTTTCATGTTTAGGTTTGCAAAGCTAAAATTAGGCCTTATAACCCACAAACTAAGAAACTTGAAGTAAGAACAATTAGTGGACATTTTATTGGCTACTACATTGGTTCAAGAGGAAGTAGGTTTTATTGCCCATCTCATTTATTAAGAGTTATTGAGTTAGATCATGCTGTCTACTTTGAGGATGGCTTGAATAGTGGGAGAAAATCACTTCAGATCTTTTTAGGAGAAGAATAAAGCAATATCTCCCAAACAACTGATAAACAAAGTGATGTTCCTCTAATAATGCCTTTCATTGAACCATCTCATATAGAGCAGCAAGGTAATCCAGATTAACCTATGATTGAACCAATCCAACTGGTAAATGAACTAAATAATGTAATTGAGGAAGTTCCTTTAAGAAGATCATAGAGAACTTATCGATAGCCAATTTCAAATGATTATGTGGTTTATTTGCAAGAGCATGAGTTTGATGTGAATGATGATTCTGATCCTATTAACTTCTCAAAAGCTATTTCAAGTTCTAATTCCTCAGAATGGATTCATGCCATGGAGGATGAACTAAATTCAATATACAAGAATAATGTATGGGATTTGGTAGAACTACCTGAAAGATGTCAACCAGTTAGATGCAAATGAATTTTTAAGACCAAATGGACTGTTAAAGGTGAGATTGAAAGATACAAGGCTAGATTAGTAACTAAAGGTTACATGTAGAAGGAAGGAATCAATTATAAGGAGACTTTCTCACTAGTCTCAATCAAAGACTCATTTCGAGTTATAATGGCTTTGGTAGCTCATTTTGATCTTGAGCTACATCAAATGGATATGAAGACTACCTTCCTTAATGGTGACTTGTCGAAGATAGTTTATATGAAATAACCGGATGGTTTCCAAAAGAATGGAAAAGAGCACTTAGTGTGTAAGTTGAATAAGTTGATATATGGCCTGAAACAAGCATCCAGGCAATGGTATCTCAAATTTCATAAGATTGTATCCTCTCTTAGATTTAAGGAGAATGCAGTGGATCAATGCATCTATTATATGATAAGTGTGGGCAAATTTATGATCCTTGTGTTGTATGTTGATGACATTCTCCTTACGAGTAATGATGTAAATCTTTTAAACTAGATAAAAATGGCACTGTTATAGAATTTTGATATGAAGGATCTGGGCAATGCATCCTTTGTGCTTGGCATAAAGATCCATCATGATAGATTCCGAGGTTTGCTTGGTTTGTATCAAAAGGCATATATAGATAAAGTGCTTAAAAGATTTAATATGGCTTCATGCTCATATAATGCTACACCCATTCAAAAGGGTGAAGTGTTTTCCAAAGTCCAGTGTCCTCAAAATGATGATGAGAAATCTAGAATGAATATGGTCCCATATGCTTCCGCTGTTGGTAGTTTGATATATGCCCAGGTGTGTACATGCCTAGATATTACTTTTGCAATTAGTGTGCTTAGGAGGTACTTAAGTAATCCTAGTCAAAGACACTAGATAGTAGCCAAGAAAGTCATGAGGTACCTATAGGGTACAAAGAATTATTTGTTGACTTATAGAAGGTCCAGTGATCTGGCTTGTATAGGCTATTCAAACTCTAACTTTGCCGGTTGTCCAGATGATAAGAAATCAACATCTGGATATATTTTTATGCTTGCGGGAGGAGCTGTATTGTGGAAGAGTGTCAAACAAACTCTAACAGCAACCTCCACTATGGAAGCAGAGTATGTTGCTTGTTATGAAGCCACTCGAGAGGCTATATGGTTAAAGAATTTTATCTCTAAATTTGGCTTAGTTGAAAGCCTTTTAAAACCTTTAACCATTTATTACGACAATACTGTTGCTATTAGTTTCTCTCAAAACAATAAAAGTTTTGCTCGCACAAAGCACTTTGATGTGAAATATTAGTTTGTAAGAAAGAAGACATGCGAGCATTTTACTCATATTGAAATGTTTCAACAGATTATATACTTGCATACCCATTAACCAAAGGCCTAGTTATAGGAATATCTAAAAGACATGTATTGAATAAGGGCCTTATTGAATCTTTTGATATTTTAGATTAGTGGGAGTACTTATGTATTTTGAAACTAAAATTGTGTTAATCTCAAGATTTTATAATATTGCCATTTTATTATATTGAAAAGTGTACTTATCGTATTATGGCAACATAAGGAGACATTAAGACCCTGTCTCAAACTATTGTAAAGCATCTTGGGCGGATGCACGGATCATTTTGTATATTTTGATTATGCACACATTTTATATTATTTGGTCTTTTGGAATGGGTATTTCATATATGTATATATTTTCAACCCTATCGAATGATCAGGTATGTATTTAATGAAATCTCATATTTGATCTATGGTTGTAATGGTATGAATTGTATTAATGATATTGTTTAAATGTGGCCACATATTGTAATTCAATATTATGTATTAAAATGTGATTGTCCAAGTGGGAGATTGTAAAATAAATTTTTTGGACTAACACAATTTAATATATATATTTAAATTAAATAATAATTCAATGTCATTAATATAATAATAATACCTAGACTTTGTGTTATAATATAACTCTAAAGTATGTGCATATACCCTAATTCTTGATTAATTGTGATGGGCCAATTAATCCTAGTTGGGTTTTAATTAAGGTTTGGATCCCTACCCACCTCCTTATAAGATGAGCTGCAATCTCCCATCAAATTGCAGTTTGTCATTCACAATTATCTCTGAGACTCACCTGAGAACATATGGGCAGTGATCCAACTAATTTTCCAATCAAATCTCATGGATGCAGCAGGAGGTTCAGGTAATTCGAAAACTCTTTATTTTATTTGTGCAATTATTGTACTCCTCTTTATGGGTTTATGGTTGTATGAATATTAAAATATTTTATGGATTATAAAATTCTTACAAAAAAATGTCAAAAGATTTTACGAACATAGGCTGCAAAAGTGGAAAACTGCCCTCAACAAAATGGCTAACTTATATGGATTTGGTTCACCAAAATACCCGTAAGTACCTAAATTATTGTTTACAGCATAAACTAGTATATTTCAAAATATTTAGTCCAGTTTTATATATTAATTTATTGTTATAGCTATCATAAGTATTCTTATCTAATGTGTTTAATTTGCTTCAAATGATTCAAAACTTTATTGTCTCCGACGTCTTCCATATCATTAATGTTCTAGCCTACAGATATTATTACTGTTAAGTTTCTACGTATGTTGATGAAATATTTTTTTATAAGAAAACATTATTTCTACGTATGTTGATGAAATAGAGATATATTATTTCTATTTATAGTTAAAATAATGATATTAAGAATTATAATAATGGAGGAAAACAAATTATTTCTAAAAAAAGAAATTATTTTTTTAAACACTTCATGATTAATACTAAATAATTAAAATATTTTCCCCCATAAGAAATATTTTCCGCCAGATGGAGCTAAGTTATATTTTCTCTTTTGTGTCATACAGGACTAAGGCAACACTCGTCAAAGACATTGTCAAACATCTGGTGACAACAATAGATCAGTTGGGAGAACAGACGAGGGACCAGAATGATATAAAGGACATTTTCGGAATACATGAATGCATACAACATTCAGAAACAAGATTGGGCACAGAGTCACAAGACATTTTTATTATTGGAATATGAGGTATGAGCGGTGTTGATAAGACAACCATCGCTGAAATATTATATAATAGATAGATTGTATAATAAATATGAAGGCAGCTACTATTTACGCGTAAGGAATGAAGTAGATGAAAAGGGAAGTGTAGTACGGCTAAAAAAGGATCCACTTTCTAAGTGTTATCTAACTTCGGAACATACCCACGTATGTTAACAGAAAACTTTCTCGTAAGAAGGTTTTTATTATTCTTGATGATAAGAATGTCTTTTTGAAAGAATGTGATGAAATTTATCCAATTCAACTATTAGATTTTGAACAAGTACTTCAACTCTTTGAAATTGTTTTGACAAAAGATTGTCTTTACAAGAAACATAAATAAACAATGTGAACTGTCAAAAGAGATAATTAATTATTTAAAAGGTGTTCCATTAACTATAATAGTTTTAGGCCACTGTCTTTACAACAAAGAGAAAGATGTGTAGAAAAGCAAATTGGAAGAGCTCAAAAAGAAAGCCTCATGCAAGGATCGAAGAAGTATTGGAGTTGACTTATAGTGGATTAGATGATGAACATAAAGATATTTTCCTAGATCTTGCATGTTTCTTTAGAACTAAGGAGCCAAAAGAGTAGATCATAATGTTACTTGATGCATGTAATTATCATACACTGAAAGTTCTTTAAGATAAAGCTCTTGTGACCATTACAAATAGAATTGTATTTGCATAAGTTGATTCAAGTGATGAGTCATAAAATTATTCATAAAAGATCTTCCAAAAATCTTGGTCAAAGCAATCATTTATCGAATGCTAATGATATATGTTTAAGTTCTCACAAACAAAATGGTAATAGTAATACATCCTAATTTCTTTTTGTTGGTAGCTATGAATAATATACAATCCTAATATATTTTATTTGAAAAGGTGATTTGTTTCTTTTTTTTTTTGGCAGGGGACTTAATCAATTCAGAGCATTCACTTCGGGATATAGGTGTTAGAGGTAAAGAAATATCTAAAGAGGAAACTTATATTTGCTTGATTGAAAATGTTAGGTACAATAGAGTATTTATAGTATTTAGGAGTGACTTTTGATGCAACTATAACTCTCTAATAAATTAGATACATGAATCTAAATATACATGAATTGTACATACCTAAATACACATAAATTTCTAAATGCATGTACTTTAATATTCAATATACATGTTAATACATAATAAACCTAATTACTAACCTAATAGACAAATGAACTTAAACTCATAAAAATTACAAAATTGTTATTTCCAACACTGCCTCTTAATTTTGGAATTTTATCATTTTAAGTCTTTACCTCATCCATAATCTTTGAGTTTCAAGGGCTTTTCCAATAATTTTGCATTGAACTTTGTAATAATGAGGTCAACAATCTATTTGCAATTAATCTCATCATTGTGTTTGAGATTTTCTATAGCAACAACAATTTTGCATCTCTTCGCATCTCTTTTAGCCTTCTTTTTCATCTTCAACATTTATTCAATATTGATAGTATCAAAATTGCTCATTTACTTTCATTTCTTTTGCTTCTTCTTGAATTTGATCTCTTTATCCATTACTTGCTTTTTTGGATCATTTCTCACATTTTCTTCAAATTTCATTTGTATACTCTCTTTAACAAAATTAGACAAATCAATGACATTAATTGAATAAAATTCATCAAAAGTTGTAGCTTGTCTATGCCTTTCACTTAAACATCTTTCAAAGACTATTGATGCTTTTTAAGTTAGGATTGAGAAAAATGGTTGAATCTTCTCTTTCATAGGTGATATGATCTTTTAATCTACCTTCTCTTAAGCTTCCTTGATTCAGTCTTCTACAACCATGAACTCTTTATCTTTAAAAAAGATAGCCAAATCATATGTTGACTCTTCAATGATTTTCTCTTCATCATCTTCTCCATAAAGACAGGACAAATTATGAACTATTTTTTCAACACCAATCATAACAACATCTTCTTCACTTTTAAAAAGACAAGATAAATCATAGATTATCTTATCATGGATTCTCCAATTCCATGTTGCTTCCTTAACTTTAACATCTTCCATAGGCAATGTGGTCTTCTCATCTTCTTGAATGATAAAAAATAAATCCTAAGTCATTCTTTCATTGGATTTTGTAACTTTTTGTTCTTCCTCAGTAGTTGAAGCTTTTTCCTGCAAAAATTAGAGCCTTTCCTCCTTACCAACATGAGACATATTATCTTCTCTCCCTTCTTCAATTCATAAGTCCAGATTGAATTTTCAACCGAAGCAACTCTTTTTATAGGTGATGTTACATCTTCTTTCTCTTCAATATCATGAGTTATCTCCTTTTGAACATTCAAAGTCACCTCCTTAGCAATTTCAACAATCTCTTTGTTGATAATTTTATGGTTTCCTTTTCTTCTCCTTAACACCGATTTCCTCTCTTTCCAAATTTTCCATATTCACTTCCTCCTTTGAAAGCATTTTGTAACTTCTTTTGGGCTTGTTTTGTAGTGGTTGCATCTAGTACAATCAAAAGCATCAAATCATGCAAACCTTGATGGATAAAGGTGATGGCTAATTAATCTCTTTGCCTCTCTTTTGCTGAAGCATCCTTCTCCTTCTGAGATAATATGTCCTTATCACATGGTGGGAAGTAGTCACTTTCCACACTGCCCCAAACACCATATGCTTTTAGTAATACCTTTATGCAAATACACCAATAATTATAATTCTTTCTTGTTAAAAGAGGAATACAAACATAGCATAATTCATCACTATCCATCTCTCTATTGTTCCTCTCAACACTTTTCTCTTAAGGAACCAAGCTCTAATGCTATTTTGTTGCAGTGAGAGAAATATTTAAAGAGAAAACTCATATTGACTTAATTAAAAATGTTAAGTACAATAGGGTATTTATAGTACTTAAGGGTGGCTTTTGATGGAACTATTAATGACCCTTTAATAAACTAGATACATGAACCTAAATATACATGAATCACACATACCTAGATGTGTATGAATTTTTAAATGCATGTATTTTAATATTCAATATACATGCTAATAGATAATAAATCTAATTAATAACCTAATAGACAAATGAACTTAGACCTATAAAATTACAAAATTACTATTTCCAACAATGGAAACCAGAAAATGATATTCAATTAGGACCTCAAGTATTTGATGGGATGGGTAACTTAAGACTTTTGTTGTTTGACAATGGATTTACGGTTTATCCTACTAAGGAAGGCTTTGAATCATTGCCAAATGAACTTAGATGTTTTATTTGGACAGGATACCCATCAAAGTTCTTTCTGTTAAGAATTTGTAATGAATATCTTATTGAACTTCGTTTTCGACAAAGCAAGTTACAAAGACTATGGGGTGGAGTTCAAGTATGTAATAAATTTGTTTATGAGGGATGCATTCTATCACTAATTTTTATTATCTTCAAATGAAATTTGTTATTCTAACCCAATTTTAATTTTCTTATGTAATAATAACTGTAAGGGCTTATTAAAAAAAAGAATTTACATGTATAATAATTTAATTTAATTAATGTATATAACTTTTAAATGTTTTGTAGTTAAAGGGAAATTGCAAAGTTTTGGGATTGAAACTATACATCCCTTCTTTAAATGATTCTTTAAAATATATAATCAAATGCACTAATTAAAATAAGATATATTTTAACTCGTTAATAGAGAGAGAGAAATACTTCATATTGATACTCACTTTTTTTTGTGATGATTCACTTTTTATAGGCTTTAGTATATAATAATTATCTCTCTTTTCTTTAATTATGAAAACCTTGTTACTTAAATAAAAGATGTGCTTTCTTTCAATAAGATAGAAGTAGAACTTTTGCAGTGATTTTTTTACCATAAAGATCATGTGCCCATTTTTTAATTAATAAACAATTTTCCAATAATCATTTGTCTTTCACTTCAAAACCATCAATGCACAACTAAAATCGAGAGTTTATATTTATTTATATATGTAAAATTACGTAAATTAATAAATTCAAACCTTCTATTTTAATGATACTACATTAAATTTTTTATATCATTATATACTACATTGTTGATCTTTCTTGGTAAAGGGAGTTAACTGAGCTTCCAGATTTATTATCCAAGGCACCAAATCCAAATGTGTATCAGGTTGTTTGATTTGCCTCAGTAGAATGAGAAGTTCTATTTTTCAAAAAATAAAAAACTGATGAGTTATTTGGTTGGTCATTATCTCACAAACTGTAGGAAATAGAACTTTATGGGAAGTTCTACTTCCCGCAAAACATAAGAAGTTACTTACTCACCTCCCGCTTAGGTAAGTTTTATTTTCATGTTATTTGTAGATACAATGATAAATTTATCCTCATTAAATTTAATTAATAATAATTAAAATTTATTACTTTATACTATAATAATATTAGGGATATAGTATTCATTTTATTAATACTTCATTGGATATTCAAAATTGAATCAAACAAGACATATGAAGTTATTTCTCAGGAAGTATCACTTCCTATACATTAATCAAACAACTTTGAATAATTTCCAAGAAATTTACATAGAAAATTATTTTCTAAGAAGTTCAATTTCCTATAAGAATTTACTTTCTGTATAAATCAAACGAGTTCTATGTCTCTTCAAATGTGTAAGTTATGCTGGAGTTTGGGCAAAACAAGAGTGCAAGAAGGTTTGTAATGAAGAATCAGAGAAAGATGACCATTTAGATTTATGCGAGTTGTAGTTGCTCATCGAGCCAAGTTTTAAATACAACGCGATTTTATCCTTGCAACTATTAAATTCGAGCTATTGTTATAGCTTAAATGAACTTCCCGATAACATTGACCTCTGCTTACCATCTTTACAATGCTTACCCCTATGGGGTACCAAGATAGATGCCCTGCTAGCAAGTATCAAGGATCTTTCACAACTGACAGAACTAAGACTCTGACTGTAGCCAACTTCGATATTGTTGACTAGAATGACGCATGGAGCCGTTAGTAAATTTTGATTTTTTAAACTTTTTTAAGAAATAAAGTAATTGAAGTGGCCGTTAAAATTATAATTATAATTATTTTATTGTGTTATTTTCTAGATACTTATCTTGATATATCAAATATGTAGCAGGTTTTTTTTTAATTCAATTTGCTTTATCATGTATAAATAAATACTTTATGGTGCAATAAAATACAAGTTAGCTATTGTTTACAAATTATCTTATTATTGTTTCCCTAAAATACCTACAAGTATATAACAGAGCTTCCACCATCCGCTGAAAATTTTGTTACCACTAGCTGCGTATCATCGGGGACAGTGCAGTTTACTTCAAGTTCAATGCCTCTGTCTCACCAAAATCACAAATTCCAAATTCATTTGAAAAATTGCGTAAAATTAGATGATCTCGGAGGGTGTTCCAAGGCATTACAAACTCACAACCCAAAGGATCATATCAGCCAACATAAAATATGTCCCATGCATCTTTGTGTATCCCAAGAAGTTAAGTTCCAGAGTGGTTCAGCAGCTACGGGACAACACATGGTTTAGAATCAGTTCCTCTCAAATTGTCTTTGCATTCTAAGGTGCCGATGGGCTTCATTTTTTACTTTGCTCTCTTATATGATAGTTCGATATTTTATTCTATCGTTATACTGTTCCTGTTTCTAAAAAAGGGAAAAAAAAGGGGTCTTTTCCTCTAACAAGTTGACAGAATTCATGGCATGAAAAATGAAGAGAATCATGATATGACTGATCAGCTTTTATTCTTTTTTGTTTAGCTGAGAATAATTGATTAAAGTGAAACAATACAATTAAACATTGTGCCCCATGATCAAACAAAAACCATACTTTTTTAAATTATATTATAATTTTTATATAAAAATGAAAACATTTTGAAGAAATTTTTTAAAAAAGACACTACACTAATTTAGGGGTTCCTCATGCTGTAAAATCCAATTAATTCAACTGCAAATCAAGTAATGTTGAGAAAAACTTTGCCCATGTTCTCAAACAACAACGTTTTTTGTTTGCTTCTTTCTTCAAATTAGCCCAAAGTTTTTGTTGATATCAATAATTTGAAAATGTTTACAGAAAAGATAAAATGTTTAATTATGGACTTTATAAATTTACATTACTTTATAACCAAAATGAAACCACATAAGTTCTCAATCTTGCTCACACATGTAGCAAGGGTTGCATCCACACCCTGAAAAGGGCAACATTAATATTATCAGGAAAATAATAAGATTATTACAATCATATTAGAAAATTTCCAATCCATTTATTTTGTTAGAAATTATTTTTCTTAAAAAAATATTATTTACATATGTTAATGAAGAAATAACATGATACTTATATTTATGATTTTAAAAAAATACTTAAAACTTTGATAACAAAGAAAAGTAAATACCTATTTGAAATGGAAAAATTCACCTTCCTCAAACACTTCTTAATTAATATTAAGGCTCTATTTGTTTCATAAAAAGATATTTTTTTTGTAAAATATAGTTATAAAATATTAAAATGAAGAAAAAGTCTCTTATTTATTTAATATTAAATATAAAGAATTGAAAAAAAGCAACTTCCTGGTTCCAAAAAAAATTTTGCTTTCCTTCATTT
Organism: Sindora glabra; assembly: GCA_020226215.1. Classification (NCBI taxonomy): domain Eukaryota; kingdom Viridiplantae; phylum Streptophyta; class Magnoliopsida; order Fabales; family Fabaceae; genus Sindora; species Sindora glabra. The sequence continues at coordinate 56,428,839 of CM035235.1, read as the reverse complement.
CTAAATTTATATATATCATTTTTTTAAGTCATTAATGTAAATAGTATATCATCCCTTCATTAATATATATACAAATAATATTTTTCTATGAAAAATACTTTCCAACGAAATAAATAGAGGTTAAATAAATAAAATATTTTCTCTTATATCAATATTTTATAACCATATTTTACAAAAAATATTTTCTATCAAAATAAATGGAACATTCTCTTAAACATAATTAACATGAAAAAGTTCAATATTTACTACGAATCACAAGAGTTTTGGAGAAGGTAAGAATTCCGCTACTTAATTTATTTTGTTTCCATATATTACAATAACATAATAAATCTAACAAATACAGCCAATTCTAAATAACATATTTACTGATTTCCAGATTATCCACTATGGTTAATTACTTAAACATGTTTATTCTATTTTAACCATTTCCAATTTAACTTTCTTTATATTCATTCTTCAAACATGGAAATATTTTAATTATCAAGTACTTCAACCAATTTGTAGAAACTTTAATCATAGAAAGAATCTGTATTTAACATTTTCTTTAGAAGGGTTAGACTCTGTCATAAAGAAGTTTGGATAAAAAAAATCCAAGTTTGGTCAAATTGGACTTGAATCAAGAAAAAATATCTTAATGTAAATACAGCCTAAAGTTTAGCCTACTTCGATTTTTGCCTGCTCCTAATTATTTTTTGTTAGTAATAAGTATTTATATTTTTTTAAAGCATGTATAAGATTATAAACTTAAACATTTTTACAACGTTCCCCTGTTATTTTTTTATAAAATCTATCACTTGACTGAAATTGTGTAAAAAAATTCACACTATATATAAAGACTGCAAATTAAACCATGTGCCAGCCCATGCAATCGTTAGTCAACATAGAATGCCCGATATTGTTATTTTACGAAATTACGATGAAGTTACATTTAATGTGTAAATGACAATCCTAAAAACATAAGATCAATTTTATCATTGTTTATCCTTTGATTATTTGCAAAAAAAATATGGGTGGAAAGAAAAATGGAGAAGAAAAGAGTAAAAAATTGTGTTTTTCTTTACTTGATTGCAGAGTAGAAAATAAGTGGAAGAGAAAAAAAATATAAAAAAAGAATGGTGAGTCCATTAAAAAATTTTCTTGCCACACATGGATAGAAAATGAGTAAAAAATTCATTTGTGACAATGTTGTCCTTATTTTATTGACTTTGGAAATTCAGGAACATGATAGAAGCTGAACAAAACCTCTCTTGTTATCTCAACTCAGATTAGAAAGATTAAAAAAGAAATTGTGAAAAAATTAATGTGTTGCACAAATTAATCACAAACTGGTTAACTTGGTGATGAATGCAAAAGCTACGTACATGCATACAGGAAATGAGAGAAATGGGAGAGAAAAAGACATTTTGTAGAAGAGAAATAAAGGACTCTGTAAGTCGTTTATAATATGAATTACCAGGATGTAAGGACCATTATTTTTTTGACGATTTTTTTAAATATAGTTATATAATGATAAGAAAAGAGAAAATATTTTAATTGTTTAATATTAAATTCAAGAATCTAAAAGAAATAAATTCTTCTGTTTAAAAAGGAATTTGTTTTCCTTCATTATTACAATTCTAAGTAATATTTCTATATATAATAAATACAAGTGGTATATCATTTTCATATATATATATATATATATATAAGTGATATTTTTTTTAAAAAAATTCTCCCACAAAGTAAATATGACCATATTTTGTTTAGTGATCCGCTATATTTTATATTCACGGTGAAGAATTTTGAATGGGGGCAACATTGAGAAGAAGGGAGCAAATAGAGCCCAAACTTCCTAAAAAATTTAATATCTTTGTTTTCATATATAATTATTTTTAGATTAATAACTTTATTAGTAGAATTATTTTTAGATTAATAACTTTATAATTAGTAGCTTGCATAGGTTTTGGCATTAACAGGATTGGATTGAATTTTGAAGCTAGAAATTGAACTTGAATCGGATATGCACTTGAATACTGTTTTAGTGTTGGTATTAACCATCAAATTTTTCAACGTTTTGAATGTGTGCACTTGAATCTTGTTTAGTCTTTTACATTGTTACAGAAATGAAATGCACACCTACACAACCAAGCACCATTAATAAGAAAATATCATTTTATTTATTTTGTGGTCTAAACAAGAATATATCATTCAAAAATTTAGGTGCAATATTTAAGGAAGATAACTAATTAAGTTCATACTTATAAAAGAGTACTCATAATTAATATCAAATTTTTAAATTTGTACTCACCAATAAAAATTTTAATTTTAACATAATATTGAAATTTTAATACTATTATCTCTTCATAGAATCTACTGCTTGATATTTTGTATAAACCACATAATTTGTATGCCATCTAACTTTATGAGCTTATCATAATTGAGACTCCCATAATTTATATAAAATAGAGTAATTTTAAAATAATAGATTAATTTTAAAATAAATTTTAATTTATTTTGTTATAAAATAACTTATTAATCTCTTAATTTAAAAATGTCAAATAAAAAGAAACCCCTACAACTAAAGTGGAGAAAACAAAAGAAAATTTTGTTATTAATAATATGCTTACAATGGTTAAAATTTATCATTAGCATTTTTTATAAATACTTAATTAATAATATTTTCATGTTTTATTTATAAAAATTATACATAAATGTAGTAAATTTTAATTGTAACTATTGTTGGTTACAAAAAAATATTAAATAAATATATTAAGTTGGAGAATAAATTTATCATTTAACTTAATTTAATTTTCTTTTCTCTTACTTTTCTATTTAAATAAGTAAGAAAAAATATTTTTTTTATTATTTTGTATCCATAAAAAAATTTTCTTTTCTTACTTTCTTTTTTCACTTATTTTCATTTTTTTATTTTTTATTTTATTTTTTTCACATCTAAGCATAAGCCTAAGCCACGGAACATAAAGGAGCAGTCAAATTCTTAGAATCTTCCTTCTTCAATAGGTTAGTCGTAGAATCATACTGAATTATTATTGATAATTCCAAGGGCTTGGACATATGAAAGTGATATTGTCTTTTCACGCAATTTGTAGGTGCACACAGTTACAGAGTCGGACCTAAATAACTTAAAAGTTGGATGATAATTGATAAATTAATTAAGAAAAATATAAAATATTTTAAAAAATAATTATATTTTGTTTTTTAATTTTAAAAATTTTAAAATTATTTTTCTTAAATTATATAAAATTTAAAATTAATATTTATTATTAATTTAGTGTATCATTCTATTAAATTATATAACTTTTTAATAATACTTTTAAAACAAGAATCATGATATTATAATATAGTAAGTCATTTTCTTATTTTTTTCAAATAATTTCTATACTATATAATTAATAAAAATTAAATTAGATATTTAGAGTTTTAATTAAAAATAAAAAATGGGTTGCAAAATTATTTGTGAAAAATGGTAAAATAAACCAATATATTATAATATTATGATTATTATTAAAAATTTTATGAAATAACTCATATTATTTAATAAAATAATTAATTAAATTGACAATAGGTGTTAAACTCAAATTTTGTAAAATTTAATGAATTAATTTTCAAGTTTTTAAAATAGAAAAAGATAAAATCTAACTATCCCAAGATTAAAAGAAATATTTTTATTTTTTAATTAATTATTAACTTATTTTTAACTTATAAACTTCAAATTATTTAAAGTAATTCATTAGAATAGAATTTATTAATAAATTAACACATTAAATACTTAATTCAATTAATTTTATATTATTGATGGTATTAATGAATTATAAGTTATCATGTTAGGAAATTAACTTATGACCACAGAAGTATTTTTTTGGAAAACTTTTGGCTCCGTTTCGCACAAATAACTGATAAATTAGTTGATAACTGATAAGTTAACTAAAGTATTTCATAAAATTAGTTATTGAATTAGTTGAAATTATAAAATAACATTAAATGACATATTAATATAAATATATTTATAATTAAAATAATTTATATTTATTTAAAAATTAAATTATATTAATGTAATTAAAAATTTTAAAATAAAAGTATAATTTTTAATATTTAATTAATTATATTTTATAAACTTATATATTTAAATAATTTCTATTTTATTATTTATTATAAAATTATAATTACTTAAAATATAATTAATTATATTTTATAAAAATTATTTAAATTTATATTATAAAAGTTAAAAGTTGTAAATTAATGAAAAGAATAAGAATAAATTTGGAAATAGTTTAAAAAAATAGTAACTTATAAGTTATTAGTTACTTTGAGTAGTTTATTAAATTAGAGCTTGTAAGCTATCTAGAATAACTTATAAGTTAGTATAAAAAATGTCTCTAGACTTATAACTTATTGATTAGGTTAATAAATTATAAGTTAACTTATTTATTGTGTGAAACGGAGCCTTTGTCTCTCATCTTTGGGAAAGTACGTTAAGTTTTCTTTGTGGATTACTTTTATGTTGAGGCGAGGAATTACTTTTATATATAATTACTGTAGAATGCCCGAGATGCAAGGCCGGGGTGCCTTATGGAATTATGACGAAGCCATATGAGGGATAGTTCTTAAAATTTTAGTTAAATATTTTATTTTTTAAGCCAAGGGTGACTATGTACAATGATCTTTACATGTATTAACCTCGTTCAACGAAGGAGTTAAAATTTTAAGTTAGTTTAATTTTTTTTTAAAAAAATAATGGCCTTTGTTTAAACTAGCATGATATTAGATAAATATTCAATTATGAATGCAAATTGTAAACATATTTTACTATTTAATGATGATCGATGAGGAAGTTTAAATGTAAGATCTTTTATATATTATTTAAATTTTATTCCATTGACTCATCACTCACGCTTTGCATTTTTATAGGAAATGAATGGGAGGAAAATTTTAAAAAGAAAAAGAAGTAAAAAATAATATTTTTATTTACAAAAAATGAATAAAAGGAAAATTATTTAACTTTATTCATTTTTTCTCTTATTTTTATCTAGATATATAAAAAATATTTTTCTTCTTTTTTTTTATATTCTCTCCGTCAAATCAAGCAATGAGAAGATTCTTCTTTTTTTTTATTTTCCTCCTTTCTTGTTATTATTTATTTATTTATTTATTTTTACAAAAAAAAAGGTTAGCGAATTAAAATTTTTCTACCGAATAAAGTGATAAAGGAGATAAAACCGCGTCGGACGTAATGTAATCCCACTCGCAAATACAAATTAGTGGGACCCTTTCTTAGCTTTGACGAAGACATTTTCCCCTCATTTGTCTTCTTACATTATTGTCATTTCAAAGGTGCTATTTGCACCGGAGGAAAGAGTCGAAGTTCAGCTCCGAAAATATAATATAATTTGTTTACCATTCGATTGTTATGAGCCTATATTGCATTATTTAATCATACGGCTATAAACTATTTACTCCTCAAATTCAACTTTTTGTGTCGGAAGCTTTTGGATTTTCCTTGTCATTTTCCTCCCTTTCATTTCTATTTTAAATCATTTTTCTCGATATTTAATGTGAGGAAGAGGAATGAAGAAAAAGTAATAATAAAGAATAGAAGGAAGGGGAGGAGAAATGAAAAGAATGAAATGTTAAATTATAATTTTTTATTTAAATGTTTAAAATTATATGAAAAGAGATAATAAGAGATTAAATTAATATATATAATTAATTAATATATAATTTTATAATTTTATTTATTTTAAAATTTTAATTTATTAATAATTTTTAATGATTAAATGATATTTTCAAAAAAATATGTTTAATTAAAATTTTTTATAAAATATTTTTCTCGATAAAAATTTTTTTAAAAAAATAATATGATAAGTTAATCTATAATAATATTAGATAAATATTTAACTACAAATGTGAATTGTGAGCATATTTTTTTATTTAACGATGATCAATGAGAAAGTTTAAATGTAAGATCTTTTGTATATTATTCAAATTTTTTACCATTGACTCAATTATCCTTTGTTTATTTTTATAAAAAATGAATAAAAGAATTTTTTTAAAAATTATAAAATAATATTTTTATTTACATTGTTATAGAATGGAGAAGAGGGGTAGGGGAATGAGGAAGAAGAAGAAGAAAAAAAAATGGGACTTACCAAAATATTATATATATATATATATATATATATATATATATATATATATATGGATTGAAAAGGAGAAAAAATTAGTTTAATATAATTTTATTTTTAACTTTATTTAATTTGAAAGTTGATTTATTAATTTAAAGAATAAAATTATTATTTAATTTTATTTTATTTTATTTATTTTTCTCTTACATTTTATATAAATATATAAAAATATTTTTGTTTTTTTCTTATATTCTCTCTGTCAAATCAATCAATGAAAGGATTCTTTTTTTCAATTACTTTCTTTCTTGTTAATTTTTCATTTATTTTTTTTCTGTGCAAAAGCAAAAGGTATGGTGACTTAAAAATTTTCCGTTGAATAAAGTGTTAGAGGAGATAAATACAAATTAGTGGGACCCTTTTGTAGGCTCGTAGCTTTGATGAAGACTTTTTCCCCCTCATTTGTCTTGTTACATTATTATCATTTTCCCCCCTTTTTAAGTTTTTTTTTTGGCCAAGTTGTTTTTCTCACTTGATTTTAATGATATATTTAAAAGTTAAAAGAAAAAGGAGAGAAAAAATAATAAAAAATGAAAGGTTAAGTTATTATTTTTCCTCCCATTTTTTGGATATCCAAAATTATGTAAAAAAAATTGAAGACTAAATCAAATATATTATTTCAAAAAAATATTTATTTCAAAAAATTAATATATAATTTTAATATATTAATATATAATTTTATAATTTTATCTATTTCAAAAATTTAATTTACTAACAAATTTTTTATGAATAAAAATATTTTTCAAAAAAATGTATTTATCCAAAATTTTTCTATACAGCATGGCCTATAAAAATTGATATGTTAAGTCAACATTTAATAATGTTATAATTATTACTGAGAATTCCTAATATAACCCTGATAATATTAAAAGCGGCAATACTCACATTAATCCTAATGCCAATATGTATGAATAAAAATAAAGATGAATGCATATAGATAAATAAATATAAATCACAATTATTAGGTATAAATATTATAAAAAAATAATTTTATATTTTTTAGAAAAAATTTGCAATTATAATATGTATTTTTATGACATAAAACATTTTTAAAATGTAAATAATATATTTTTATTTTAATAAAAATAATAGTAATCAAATGGTGAAAATATAAATATAAATAAAAATTAAAGAATAAAATAAGATTAAAGTAATAAATTAAATTAATAACTTTTCAAGTCCCTCTATTTGAAAAAATACAAAATATTGAAGAGTATATAATTTTGGAGAATTAACCATAAATCTCATTTCCTTCTCTTTATATTGTTTGTTATTTACTTACTTTTCGCTTTTTCTTTTTTAATATCAAATCATTTTTCTCACTTGATTTTTAGGACATAATATTGGAGAAGGTTTCTAATGAGCATCGACGAAATAATTGATTATGTTAATTCTGATAAGGATAGTTTTTTCTCAATTACAAACTTTTTATTATTGGCAAAAACAATCAGTTACATAATCAGAATTAAAATTTTTTAATTCAAAATATTTTATATGAGATATAGAGGTAAATTTAATAATAAAAAACACAAATCCGACAAAAATGAAATTTCATTGTACTTTTTTAATCTATCTATTCTGCTATTTGTTTAAAATGTTTTTGAATCGGAAATTATTATTCTACAGAATGATAGTTACTGTTGTACAAGTCGTATCCGTCTTTTATATTTTGTTTATAATAATTATGAGATGAAGATTATTCAAAATTTAAATCAGATATTTATTACAAAAAATGAGGTATTAGAGTTTCTCTTATATAATTATTAAAAATAAAAAAAAGGATAGTAATAATCTACAAAATGTAAACAGAACATAATTGTGTTTAAAGTATCAAATAAGTTAGTTTATAATTTATTAATTTGATCGATAAATTATAAGTTAATTTATAAGGATATTTAATGCATAAGTTATTCAAAAAATAAATTATGATTTAACAAATTATCTTAAATAACTTATTTTATAAACTGAAATTTTTTTAAATATTTTTCAAATTTATACTTTTTATTTTTATTAATTTACAACTTATGCTATTAATAAATAATTGTATTCTTGTTTTAAATATTAAATAAATAAGTAAATAAATATATAATATCATAAATTTAATATAAATAAAAACAAGTAATTACAATTTATAAATATGATATAATAAAATTTACTTAATTCAACTTTAGACAATTTCATCCTTTTTTTGAATTATATAAAAATAAAAATGAAAATTTCAATAAATAAGTAATATCATAAAATATAATTAAGTATGTCTTAAATAATTATATTCTTATTTTAAATAGTAAATAAATAAATAATAAGCTAAAAAATAAATATGTATTAAAAATTATAATTAATTAAATTTTAGATAATAATATCTTCACTTTAAATATATTTATTGTATTAATATAATTTAATTTTAAAATAAATATGAATAAATTTAATTCATATATCTTTTCATATTAATTTATCTTTTCATGTTATTTTAAATTTTTATCTAATTTAACAATTAGTTATATAAACACTTCTAAAATAATCAATAAATTTATCAGCTACTAATTATAAACTGATTTATCATCTATTTGTATCAAACATACCCTTAGTCCCCCATTAAAAAATGAATAATACTAAACGTCCCAACATAACATTCTGAAATTTGGTGCCGAAGAAGCCATCAGCATTGGGAGCAATTCTTTGAAATCCAACTACGCAATGGTATGAAAGTTAAATATTTCCCTTATTATCCAATTAACTGCCATGTGTATTCGGCACGATTTCGGAACAAAGATTTCGGGTGATATAGGTGCACCCTTAAAAAAATGGAAAATGATAAACTTCCTAAAACTTTAGAGCCGAATTGTGTACCAAATACATTATAGTCGTGAGATTAGAAATAAAATGTGGACGCCCCCTGAAATGAAAAACATATATATAATCTTGTTATTTTGGAACTAATTTCGGCAATTTTTTTTGGGGGGATATATAGCGATTTCCTTTAAAAAAAATAAAAGAAGAAAATGTCATCTTTCTTTTCTCGATATAGTTGCGGTTCTCAATTTTGACGGTGAGACTTCAAAATTATCCTCAACTTAATTTTTAATCTTGAGGAAAAATGTGCTCAAACTGATATTTTTATCCTTATTTAATTAACTTGAATTGTATTAGAGAAACATTTATAAATGCAAGTTGTGAGAGGAGATTTTTTTTTTAAAAAAATACAACTTTTGATACCATTTTTTTAGTTAAAAAGTATTTCTTTTCATTCAATATTATTTGTCAAAATTAATTAATTTTATTGATATTAAAAAATAATTTAATTTATTTATTTTTAATAAATTCTTTGAGACTATTTGTATGTATAAAAGAATAAAAATAAAATTTTGATTGATGTTAATCTTATAAAAATTAAAAATAAAAGACTAAAAATTTATAAAAATTAAAATTGAAGAATTTTTAATTTTATAAAATTCAAATTAATATAAAATTTTAATTATAAATATAATTAATAAAAATTATTTTTTTAGGGATTAAAATAAAATTTTATTAAGATAAAAATAAAAAATAAATAAGAATTTGGAGGCAACAAATCATACCAAAAGAATAAGGTATTGTTGTTTCTTGTTCAAACAGTAATATGAAATTTTATAATAGTTTTATTATAAATCTTACTTGATTTTTTTGTATTTCTTTATTTTTTAATTGATATTACTGATTTTAGACTAAAAAAATAACATGTTACTATTTCCTATTCAAATAGTAACACGTTATTTTCTAATAATTTAATTGTGAACCACACTTGATTTGCTTGTATTTTTTTGTTTCTTGATTGATGTTACTAATTCTAGATCAAATAGTAACAAGTCAGACAAAAAAATAAGGTGTTATTATTTCTTGTTTAAATAATAACATGTTATTTTATGATAGTTTCATTATGAATTTTACTTAATTTGTCTGTATTTCTTTATTTTTTTATTCATGTTATTGATTTCAGACTAAACAACAACAAATCAAACTAAAAAAAATTAGATGTTACTATTTCCTATTTAAACAGTAACATGTTAGTTTATAGCAGTTTTATTGTGAATCTTGCTTGATTTGCCTTTTTTTATTTTTTAATTGATATTACTGATTCTAGACCAAAAAAAATAACATATTACTATTTTCTATTCAAATAGTAACATGTTATTTTCTATTAGTTTCATTGCAAATCACACTTGATTTTCCTATATTTCTTTATTTCTTAATTAATGTTACTAATTTTAAATCAAATAACAATAAGTTAAACTAAAAAAATAAGGTGTTATTATTTCCTGTTCAAATAGTAACACATTATTTTCTAGTATTTTAATTATGAGCCACACTTGATTTACCTATGTTTTTTTTTTTATTTCTTAATTGATGTTACTAATTCCAAACTAAATAATAATAAGTCAAACCTAAAAAATAAGGTGTTATTGTTTTTTATTCAAACAATAACATGTTATTTTATCTTATTTTATGGCAGTTTCATTGTGAATCTTACTTGATTTACCTATGTTTCCTTATTTTTTAATTCATGTTACTAATTCCAAACCAAACAGCAATAACTCAGACAAAAAAATGTGTTACTATTTTCTATTCAAATAGTAACACATTATTTTATGATAGTTTCATTATGAATCTTATTTAATTAGACTTGATTTATTCATTTATTTTACATTTTTTATCGATATTATTGTTTGAAGATGAAACAGTAACACATTACTATTTTATCTGCAAACAGTAACATATTGTTCTTTAGTAATTTTGTTTGTTAAGAAAGTTATTACGGCACTACCAAATACCAAAAAAGTTAGGGAACAAAAGTTTAATGTAGAATTAAAATGAATTTGAATTGATAAAAATGATATCAGAGTTGGAAAAATAACAAAAAAATTTAAAAAAATTAAGAAAAGTTATTGAAAAGGGCCTTTTTTCACTAACTAGAGTGGGCAAAAACACCTTGGGCATTTTCCAAATGCGTAGATCCTGAAAAGTTACACAGAATAAAATAAATTTACCTAAAATGGACAACCAAGCATAAAGTTATGATCATTTAAAGTTTTAAATTTAATTTACACATTTTGGCTAGGTAAATCCCATCAAACTGAACCTAATCTAATTTTTTTTGTTTTCCATGGAAAGATCATGGGAAGAAGAATGAAAATAAGTGGTTATATGCAAAAGATAGCTAACTAATGAAAGAGTTATGTCATTCCAAAATTCTTAATTCATGATTATAACCTTATGGTTAAAAAAAGATATTTTGGAAATATTCATAAAGCTCACACTTCTTTGAAATAAAGATCAATACGAATATTTCTTTGAAAAAAAGTTCAATGATACTATGATATAATTTACCATTTTTTAATGTATGGCCTAATGGCTTAACCCAATAACCTGAATAAAATATTTTTTTATTTTTAAAGTAAAAAATAAAATTTTAAAATAATATATATATATTTAAAGAGATAATATAATATTTAAATATATAAAATATTTAATTATATTAAATTAATTTTTTTAATAAAAATAATTGGATATAATTATTTAGTCTAATATATAATTATATTATTAAAATGAATTAATATAATTGGATTAGATTGGGCTGGTCTATTTCTTTTTATTTTGGCTTACCCTAGCCTACTTATTAATTAGGTAATTAAAAAAAGTCCAATGAATCTATGAAATCATAAAAATAGAATTCAAATCCTATATTTTTTCGAATTGGGTTGCTTGGCCTATGTACAAAAACATCTAAATCATGTCATATCATGCCATATTGTATAATATTATACAATGATAAATGAATTAATTATAAAATAGGAAGAACCTTGAATGAGTGGCTAGGTGTTTGATAAAATCAATAATAATCAAGAATTAAACCCAACATAGAAGATTTAACTTGTCGATGAAGACATATTGCACAATTCTTAGAAGTGCCCTTGCTATTCATTATGTAGATGCTTATAAAAGGGCAAAACATTGCAACTTCTTGTTCCACTTGTTAAGTTGAACCATCAAAGTTTGAAGCCATACATAGGGCTACATCATCTGAAAATGCAAATATATCATTGTATCATATCTCTCTCATAATAAAAGAATTCAATGCTTAATGCTTATTACCATGAGTATACATGTACAATCACTATGATTAGTTGAATTTTCATGATAAAAAATCATAGATGTATACATTATTATTTATAATTCATAATTTCATCCTAAAGCTTCCAAACTTTTAAGAACTAAAGGAAAAATTAAGGGCAAGATCAAGAATAAACCAAATTTTTTGAATGATTAAACCACTATTCCTACACATATACATATACATAAAAATTAAAAATTAAATCTTAAATTGCATAAAAATATCAAGGAATATCGAGTGTCACTTGAACCAAAGATTTTTTGTAATAGACTAACTTCTTTGAAATTCTAAATTCTAAATTGTCCTCATTTTTAAATTCTTATGAAATAATCATAAGGCATAAGTTTTGTATGTCAATAAAACTTGGTTGAGTTTAAAATCTCTTGTGTACAAGATTGTTAGAGCAAATAACAAATCTTATTAGAAAACACAAATGGTTTTTGGTTTACAATGAACATGTATTTTATACAAAACTATAGCAATAATAGACATTAATAGTAAATACACAATCGAGATATGTAAAATTTAATTCATCCTTTTTATATTTAGAAAGAATATAGTCTAAGCATTATTAAAAAAATTAAATGAAAAAACATAATGAATAAAAGAAAACTTGAGATTCTCATTTTTATGGTTTCTCTATATTTATTCTTGCTCTTGCATTTCTTGCAGCAATATTTGATAATTGTTCTTAATGATGCCTTCAGGGATGAACAAATGATTGAAATTTATAAAGTGATTTGCTTCAAGTCATGTAACAATACTGATATCCTTTAGGCTAAATTTGCCCCTAATATGTGCAATAAGGGATCCATAAATTCCCTTCAAGATAAAATGAAGCCTAGTCTATCTATATCTTACACTTAATGAAGATAGGGACAATATAGTATTTTATCTTTGAAAAGAATTGTAGGAGCATGAGAAAGTGTTTTTTCTTCTTCTAAAAACTTACCCAAGAATGGTCTATTTATAGAAGAATTTACCTCTGTACATGAAAGAACATGATTTATCAAGAAACTCAAAGGTTCCATTTTTGTGAAGAGACATAGGGAGTCATAAAAATTATAACCTTATGAAGAAATATAGGGAGTCATAAGAGTTATAATATTGTGAAGAGACATAGGGAGTTATAATCTTATGAATCTATAACCTTTAGAAATTAAAAGGTTACACATTTAATATTTTGAAAATTCATAACAATCTCCTGTTATTTTCAAAATATTAAAATAGCATCAATAAACCATCAATAATTTTGAAACAAATCATATGCATAAATAATGATATTTTATGATTTAATCATTATCTTGTAAAAGTTCATTATGGCAAATCTAAATAGAATGGTAGACAAGCTTTGAACTAACTATTCCTTTTAATAAGCTACATAAATTTTTACACATATGATTTAAGATGCAAATAACCATAGTAAGAAACAATATATTTAAAGTCTTATGTTCATATCCTTTTCATAGATGCTTTAAGGCTAGCCCTTAACTCTTTGAAATGGCCAAATTTCATATCTACATAGAAAAACTCAAATATCCCCACTATTTAGTATTTTTATCAAATTTGTTACGTGTTGTTCCAACACAATTTCTTTTAAGTGAATTGTGGGAAAATAAGTACTATTCACCTTGGAGTGGAATGATTAACTTATTATAGTACTTTAGTCACATTGTTGATGTACTTTGACTCATTGAACTTAAGACATGACATTGTATTATGCGTAGAGTTGAGGTTCCATCAATGGTGACTTAGTTTTGTAGGCTAGAGACCTATCCCTTTTGAAGTAATATTCATAAGATCACAATTCAAATCTTTTGCCAAAGGATTAGCCATGTTATGACTTAACCTTATAAAGTCAACAATGATCACCCATTTGTAATCAAGTCTCTTACATAATTATGTTTAAACCAATGTGTCGAGGCTTGCCATTATACACTTAACTATATGCTCTGGCTAAGGTTGTAGTACTATCATAATGAATAGAAATAGGAGTGATTAGTTTAAGTCACAAGGAAACTTCATATAATAGATGCTTTCAACCATTCAGCTTCTTACATGCAAAAGCTAAAGCTACAAATTTAGCAACCATAGTGGAGTCAGTTATATATGTTTACTTCTTGGATTCCTAAGAAATGGCACCTCCACCAAGCATGAAAATCCATCCAGTTATTTATACATGATCATCTTTATAGGTAATCCAATTGGCATAAGAAAATCTTCCAAGTATTAAAGGAAATCCTACATAACTCAGGCTATAATCCTTTATTTTCTGTAGATATTTTAGAATTCTTTTAACACCATGCTAATGTATGTCACTAGGATTGCTTATGTATCTACTCATTCAACCAATAACATAAGCTTTATTAGGTTGAGTACATGTCATTGTATATATCAAGCATCTTATTACTTTTGCATATTCTAGTTATGATACTAGGTTTCCAATTTTCTTCACAAAATTCATATTTGGATCAAATGGTGTTGATAAAGAAGTGCAGTTATCATGATTAAACTTTAGAATTTTCTAAATGTAATGTGATTGAGAAAGCACAATACTCCCTTGATTTCTTATGATTCTTATTCCAAGGATAACATCAATTTCACCTATATCCTTCATATCAAAGCTTTTAGATAAGAAGGATTTTGTGAGGTCAACTTGTTCTAAATCAGTTCTAAATATTAAACATGTCATCCACATATAAGCAAATTATAACTCCTTTTTACCCATCAAACTTGCTATAAATACACTTGTCAGATTCATTAACTTTAAAGCCATTAGTAAGAATGACCTTATCAAATTTTTGATGTCATTATTTAGGTACTTACTTTAATTCATACAAGGACTTTATAAGTTTGCACACTTTGTGTTCTTAACCAGGCATAACAAAGCCTTCAGATTGTTCTATATACACTTCTTCATCTAATTCACTATTAAGGAATGTTGTTTTAACGTCTATTGGTGAATTACTAAATTGTGAATTGAAACAAGCACAATCAAAACTTTTACTATGCTTATTCTTGCTATAAGAGAATGTGTGTCAAAATAATTAATGCCATTACTTTTGTGAAAAAGCCTTTAGTAACCAATCTAGCTTTGAATTTATCAATGGTTCCATCCATTTTCATTTTCCTTTTGAAAAATCATTTGCAACCAATTGTTTTGGAACTAGGTGGAAGATTAACCAATTTCCAAGTTTTGTTGCCCATGATTGAATCCATTTCATCATTAATCGATTTTTTTCCAAAGCATGGCATCTTATGATTTTATTGCCTCTTGGTACATTTTGGGATCAGCCTTGGAGTTAAAGTAATAAGAAATCTTATTACTTGTAGACTTTCTTGTACCTTCAATAAGATGCATGAAATTAAAGCTAAATGTCTTTTGTGTTTTTTATCTTTTTCTTCTTTGAAGTTCAGTGACTTCATCTTCATGTTAATTCTTTAATGCATTTGTGTCTTTACCAAGGTTTTGATTTTGCCTTTAGCTATTGTCATTAACATGAGGAATAGAGTTGAATCTATTCTCCTCAAAAAAAACATCTCGTGACTCAATAATGATATTAACTGATATTGAGTCATTTGGTTCAATAACCATAAACCAATAGGCTTTGTTATTTTATGTATATCCTAAGAAAATGCACTTAATACCTTTTTCACTAGACTTCTTCCTTTTGGGTTCAAGTACTTTGATAATAGCTCTATAACCCCAAAACTTTTAAATAGTTGAGGTTAGGCTTTCTCTTTTTCCAGAGCTCATATAAGGCTTTCTTGTTCCTTTTATTAGGAACTCTATTTAGAATATGACATGCTATAAGTAATGTTTCACCCCAAAATCCTTAGCTTAAACTAAAGTTTGTTAACATGGAATTTACCATTTTAATAAGAACCCGAATTTTATGTTTAGCCACACCATTTTGTTATGGTATGTAAGAAGTAATGATTTCATGAATAATACCAATGGATTCAAAATAGGAAGGATCATAATACTCTCATCCTCTATCAAATTTCAATCATTTAATCTTTTGATCTAATTGTAACTTAACTTCAGTTTTATATGCCTTAGATTTGTCTAATACTTCATCTTTATAAGGTAGTAAGTAAACATAGCAATATCTTGTGCAATGATCAATAAATGTAATAAAGTATTTCTTTCCTCCCAATGTTGGTGTATTATGCAAGTCACAAACATCACTATGAACAAGTCATAGTATGATTAATGTCCTATCTACTTTAGGAAATGGATTTCTTGTGATTTTTGTCATCATGCAAGTTTTGTATTTATTTTTAGATTTTTCCAAATATGGTAGTAGATGTAATTTAATCATTTCATATAACCTTTTAAAGTGTACATATCCTAATCTTTGATGCCAAAGAAAAGAAGGCTCAACCATATAAATAGAACTAGCATTATTATTATTATTGTTGGTAATACAACAATCAATGTCCATTTTAAACATACCGTTACACAGATATCCCTTTCCCACAAATATTCCTCCTTTAGAAAGTACGTACTTATTAGCCTCAAATACAAGTTTGAAACCAAACTTATTCAGTAGACCACTAGACATCAAATTATTTCTAATTTCTAGTGCATAGGAAACAATTGTCAATGTTAATACCCTCCCGAAAGTGAAACACAATTCTACATTTCCTATCCCAAGGACAAGAACAATAGTATAGTTGCCCATGTATAGAATAATGCCATCATTTAAAGTTTTCATAGTTTTCAATAGGTTCCTATTCTTGCATACATGTTGAGTAGCACTAGAATCAACCTACCATGCATCATCATTCTTAAGCAAATTAATTTTAGATATCATTGCGACAAGATCCTTGAAGGGAACATTATTAGATCTTTATTTTTCCTTTTTCTTTTTAATATTGTGCTAGTATGTCCCATGATTAATTTGAAATTAGTAATTCTATTTAAAAATTAATAATGACCCTTTCATTTTTATTTTCACATTTTTAGAATCCCATTCTAATTTAACTCTATTTATATTTGAGGGTAGAAAAAAATTTATATCTAATTTAAAGTTAAGTTTTTTATTTTTAAAATAAAAATTCTTGAAAATGTGATTCAAAATTAAATTTCAAATCTTCTGTGTCTATTAAGTTGAACCCAATTTTTATTGTAACAATGTAACTTCATATTTTGAAGAGCGGTGTTGAAGTAAATGTTTGGAATATTATTTAGTAACAATTTTGATTTATATTTGAAATTTAATTCCAAATTTTATTTTTAGTGCATATGACATTTCTATTTTTAAAAATTGTGTTGAAGTAAATGTTTGAAATATTATTATAATTAATAATTTTCCCGCATGAACTTAGTTTTTTTGCAAATGTAACAATGTAACTTCATATTTTGAACAATTAATGATTAATAGTCATCAATTCATACCAATATGAGTATGTGGAGATTCGGCAGAGAAGAAATTAAACAAAAATTTTGCTTTTATTTTCATAAAATATGATCATTATCATTAATTAGAAATGAAAATTAGCTTTATTAGTCTGGAAGAATGATTTTAAAATAATATTTGAGTATATTGTATTATTGATAATATGAAAATTATAATTAAGAGTCTTATAATATACAGATTTTGAATGGAAAGTATATAAAATATTATCTTCTTTATTCATTATATATGCATCTTAAATTATGTCTATTTTTATTTTAATTTCATTTTCTTAAATTATAGGTACTTATACTTTACAATTTTATGTAAAGTATTCAAAATATTCACTGAAATATTCGTAATAGTTTATTCTTCTTGCATTTTGTTTCTTAGATAATTTTTAATAAGATATTAACTATAGTTATTTTCATGATGCGAAAAGATCCTTAATTCATTTTAGATTCATAATTTTTATTTTAATTTCTATCTATTCATTCATTAAAACTAATTTTGCATAATACATAATAATTATTCAATTTAGGAGTACTTAAATTTTAAAATAAAAAATATATTTTAATTATTAATTTTTTGTTTTTAAATTATGTAATAACATTTTTCAATAACATTCTATATCTTGCTAAAATCTTCACTCCCTTTAGTAACGAATGAATGGGATCCAACAAAGATGATTTGTCCATTTTAATAAACAAACGTGGAGGAGTTCCTGCTACTTTCGTACGATGGGAAGGTTTTGCAATTTTCCGTAATTTCAGTGCATGAGATTTTCTTTACACTTAAATCCTATCAAGTTCAGCTCTGAATTTTGAAACCCCGGTTTTTTAATAGACACCATAGACAGCCCTAACATTTTTCTAAAATGATTGACTTTGGCATAAAAAGTTAAAAAAAAAAAAAAGCCACATCAAGCGGGACTGCACTAGGATTAAGAAAAGATAAGTCAATATTAATGGCAAAAAAATTATTAATATAACTTCCATCCGAACTCAGCATGCACCAGTGGAAAATATTTTTTATATCAATTTCTCCTATATTCTATTTGTGCTTAATTCTGTGAAATTAATCTTATTTTATGATTAGATTATAATTTTAGAATATTATTAAATTATTTAATTAATATTAAATTTTAACATAATTTTAAGTTTTTAATCATAACTTGAGTTTTAAAAGTCTAATTGTGGTTATTTTCATATTATTAGAAATATAAGAGGAAATTCTGAAGCTTTTGTACTTTATTAACAACTCAATTCAAATGTTTGGAGGTTCATATCTAGTTAAGAAGAAAAATCTAAAGTTGTTGTATAATCTAACCTAATCTCACTAGTCTAGGAATGAATGGAACTCCATGGGTCCAAATGATGCTAAATCAATATGCAAAGTTACCTAAAGTTTAACCCAATATAATTCAAAACTTAATTTAATGACATTATACAGTTTTTGGAGTCTTGCAATAATTAGAAGAGAGACTTATAAGATTTTATTGTAATAAATTCTTATAACATTTTGGTTTGTAAAATAAATTAGGGCTTAGGAATAAATGGAACCGCATAGGTCCAAATGATTTTAAATAAGCACGCAAAGCTATCTAAAGTCTAACCCAAAATAATTCAAGACTTAATTTAATGAAATTACATAGTTTTGGGAGTTTTACAATAACTAAAAAGGAGACTAATGATATTTTACTACAATAAATTCTTATAATATTTTGATTTGTAAAATAAATTATAAATTTTTAAATTAAGCAAAGCTCATGTTACTATAATCTTAAAAGTCAACCTCAACTATCCCAAAAAATCCTAATCCGTTATTTGGCACAATAAGAAATAGAATTAATTTTATTTTATTTAAAAAAATATTTTTATTTCATTTTTAAATAAATTATTTTTTTGGCATAAATTATATAAAATGTAATTTCATTTCACTTTAAAATAAATTCTATTGTTTGAAATTTTATTAAAATTTGTGAAATTTATTTTAAATATATATTTACAATATTATCTTTAAATGAATTCATATCAAATACCATCCAATTTTATGAGATTTTAAAATGGCAATGTTATAAATAAAATAAAATTTTAAAATAAAATAAAATTTAAAAAATTTAAATTCAAACATATTTTTTATATAAAATTCATTTCAAAATAAAATGAATTCTAATTTTAAAATATATTAAACACATTCAAATTTAAGGAAATTTATACCTTCAAAAGTAGCACCACACACCAAATCACACTTCTTCTTTTTCTTTAGTTTCTTTTTTTTTTTTTGGGAAAAAGTTACGATGGGTCAAAATTATATTAGTTCAAGGAAATTTTATGCTTAATTTGGTTCTATTTTGAAATTTTATTTTATTAATTTACTTTTAATTTGAATATTCTTTATTTCTTCACTCTTTCAAATTTATAATTGCTTTAAATAATTATTAATTTGAATTTGTTATCTTTTATGACCTGCTGCTAAGATGCTAGATTGTAATTAATTGATGAATGAGTAATAATTAAATTTTTGTGATTTGATGTTTGGGTCAATCATTGAAAGCTTAAGTGCTAAATCGATGATTCAATATTGAATTAAATTGTTAATTTGGTCTTAATCATCTTTTTTAAGGCTTAATATTATTATTTGGATGTTGAACTTAAACAATAAGTTAATTTAAGTGTTAAACTTAAAATAATTAATTTTAGAAAACATAAAGATTACGGTTGGAATAATCATTATGAACATAGACAATATGGAGCAGTGAAATTTTCAAAATTTATATTTATCGTTCTTCCTTGATCAATACAGCAGTTAAATTCTCATAATTTATGTTTATTTTTTATTTACGGCCATAAATGCAATTTGAATCAATATGTAACATTTTGTTTTAAAATAGTAACATTTTTATAATTTAAATTATATTACGTGAGACCGTTTTAAACAATTAACTAAGAATGTAAAATTGTGAAAGTCAGGTGAAGAGTTGGTTTGTTTTAATGAAAACATATTTTGTGAGAATATAATTATAAAATATTACAATAAAAAAATCATTTATATATTTAATTTTAAAAATAGAAAATTTGATGTCTTACAATATTATTACTTTAAGTATTTCTTAAAATATATAATATAAAAAAATGATAGTCTTTTATTTATATATTAACAATGAAATTTTCTTATAAATATATCTCCGCATGCAGCATTGGATGCCATTTTCCTCACCTGCGCTGAAGTCTCGAAGGACAGATAGTAAACCGCGTATGGTACAATGCTGAGGGCGGACAAGATGCTTTATTTTGCCGGTCTTTCCTGACGTTTACACAGACTTTTCCTCTCTTGATTATGTCCATACGCTGCATGCTCTCATTTTTCTCATTTCACTTTGAGTCGTAAAGCAAATAATATGAGTACGGATTACTCTGGAGTCTGGACTCTGCAACTCATTCACAAGAGTTTAATGTTCGCATGTGATCAGCAATCTTATAAATCTTTTAGAAATTTAATATATAAATTATGTCTTCATTTAAAATATTTTAATTTTTATGATGAATATATACAACTATTTCATATAACAAATATATAAAAATTACAATTCTATAGTTAAAATTTGTATATAATTTTCTTAAAAAATATAAAATATCCTATTAATTATAAATAATTAAATTTTATTTGCTCTCATATTAACAACCTACAAAATTATTCCTTAAAGTTTACGGCATTCAACGTTGGATACCATTTTGCCCACTTGCCCGGTTGTCCTGAAGTGACAACGGTCCGTAAACCGCGTATGATACAATGTTATCAGTACTGAGGTGGGACATGATTTTGCCAACCTTTTGTAGGGTGTACGCAGGTTAGGACGCCATTTTCCTCATTTGTCCTGAAGAGTACGGATTAGTCCGAACACTGCAACACATTTTACAAGATTGTAATGCTAGCATGTGGTCTATAGTTTTAGTGAGAGAGTCTCTGGGATGCATTATTGGTTAATGCTAGATCGAACTATGCTAGAGCGGGCCTGCGTAGATTTGTTTCCATACGTATAAACAATGAATGTATCTGGCAAAGATTATGGATGATATTGGATAGTTAATTTTTTTATAATTAAAAATAATTAAATTATTTAAAAATATATATATGAAGATTAAAAATTAAATTTTAAATAAAAAAGTATGTTAGGAGAATATTGAATTAAGTTAAAATAAAAACACTTATTTTTAAATTATAATTGCTAAGGCTATCAAATGAGCCTTAACCCGCAATCAAACGAGCCTTAACCCGCAGATCGATCCATTCTACTTCGTAGGTTCGCATGAATTTCGATTCCTAAAAATAAGCTCATTTTGTATTGCGAGTTAAATGAGCCGATCTGTATAGACCACAGTCTTCATGGGCTTGTTCCGTACGGACACAACTTGGTCTACGAACTAGCCTCATTTTAAAAAAAAGAAAAAGGGTCAAAAGGCCTGAAACCACCTTTAACAACCCATTTCTGAATCTAGTTATCATGACTTGTGACTTGTTGCATGTACAAATTATTACAATGGCATCCAAATAAACAGTTAGTATTGGAGGACGTGTACTAAATAAATGTAGAACTTGTCTCCTTCCAAAAAAAATTCAAGCTTTGATTTATACTCACAGTTGGCTCCATGGTTTCACTCTTCCAAGTAGTTTCTATGATTTAAATTCCTAATTAATTTAGAGAATTTCTAACCTTTCTTATTTTAATCTTTCAACTTTATTAACAAATAAACTTTCAATTTTAGATTCGGAGGATGATGAGGAAGGCAAAAATGACTCAATTGAGGATTCAAATATAAATGCAACAATTGATCTAGATAAGGAGTTAGAAGTTAATGACAATGAGGATGCATAGATAGAGGCCTCCCACTTATTTTTTAATAAGTTCTTTAGATTTACCATTAATTTTTGTTTAAGTTTGATTGGCTTCTAGTTATACAACTTATAAAAGTATTTCTATGTGTTTTGGACCTTTTGGTTGGTTATCTTGGATTCTTCATTGATCTAAATCTTCATTGTTGGCTACTTGATTGGATACTTCAAGTTAAAGTGCTATTGGTGAGCATTTCTCACTTGATTTCCTTTTCTGTTTTAGATACTTGTGTATATAATTAAAATTGTATTATTTTTTTAGGTAAACTAATTTTATTACTTTGGTTTTATTATGTATCATAAAATGTGTTAAAATATGATATATTTTTAATTTTGTTTGATATATAGGTTGTGGAAGTTTGGAAGTAAAAGGATTGAAGAAATATTTTGTTTATGAATGATGAATTACATCTTTAAAACTCAGGAGTCTTTTACTATTGCCTCCATTAGTTAATTAGGAGGATATACAAGTGGATTTTGATGGCTAATTGTTTAATTTTGAAGGCAGTATTATTATAACTCTGAATTGGATTTTGATTGTAATGATTGTTATGTGTGGAAAAAATATTTAATTGTGTTAAATATGTAGGATTTTAAATTTATTAATTTTACTAATTTAATTTATTATATGGTGGATGTGGTAGAGTAGGATATAATTTTTTTTTGGAATGTTTCTTGTATGCAAGACAACCAAACAGAACTACAAAAGTTATAGAACAGGGGAATAGGGAAGTAACATCTCTATAGACGGTAGACTTCAAAAACCAAAAAATTAAAAATAGTAGCATTCTACATTAGTGGAGGGGGCTTGGATGGACAAGAAAAATGGGTCAATCTGTGGGCTAGTCTGGGACTTTTACGGACCAGACCCAGACCACCCCTAAATGGGTCCGTTTTCAATCGCGGCTCAAATGAATCGGTCTATGGCGGATCAAAATTTGTGCGGATTTAGTCCGGCTTGTATTGACTCATTTGTTTGACAAGCTTAATAATTGACTTTTAAAAATTATATTAAATTATTATATATTGATTTGAGAATGAAGTTGAATTAAAAAATTTTAAATATTTAAAAAATTATTAAAAATAAAAAATAAGAAAAACCTATAGGGGCTTGTGAAGAAGCTAGTAAGAGTTTGATTTGTACGAGTATGCTTGCGTAAACCCACAATAAAAATGAGTTAAAAAAATGAGATTAAATTGGCTCATTTGTAGGCTACGCAAAAAGTTTGTAAGCCTGTGACCTTTTTTCTTTCTTTGTTAATAAATTATTAAATTCAAGGAAATGATTATAATATATTATTAATAGAATGATTATTGATTTATTATTACATCAATAATCTCTCTCCAAATTTAATTATATAACATTATATTAATATTTATTTAAAATATATTATATAATAATTTATTAATTTTTAATTTAATAATATATTAATATATTATTATGTCAATAATATATTATAAAATCTACAAGTGTGTAATGTCGGCACACGTTCAATAATTTTATAATTTTTTTTGTAAAAATTTAGGGTAAAATATGAATAAATCCCATAAAATAAAAATTTGTGTCAAATAACCTCCCTAATCTTTTAAATCATTCAAATAACCTTCCCAAACTTCAAAAAAAATTGAAAACATTAATTCTTTAGTTAAAAGAGACAGAGCAATTGCTCTTCCAAAACTTTGTAATACCCAGTTCCTTCACATTAAGATCATTTCTCCATTGGAATATCAGATAGAGCAAGAGCATAATCACAAATTTTCTTTTAATTTATTTTTAATCTCTTTTTTATAAAAGAAATTATTTAAACTTTGTGATTAGGATTGAGAACACATTGATAAAGGTTTGCAATTGGTTTGCGATATGACTGGAGCTGTTTTTTCTATAAATAAATGCCATCTTTCTGTTGGCTCTACTTTTTTGCATACTCTGTTATGACAAGTCTTTGTTGTTTTTAAAAATAAAAGAATAATAGAATACGCTTGTTTAAGTATTTTTTTAATTTTAAAAATTATTTTTAAAATATATATTTTAAAAATAAAAAATAAAAAATAACTTCAAATTATTTTTATTTTTTTCAAAATATAATTTATTGATGATATTTTTGTAATTTAAAATTATTTTCAAAATAATACACGAAACATTTTTTTATTTTGATTATTTTTAAAAATTATTTTTGAAACTTATTTTATAAAATTGTTTCAAGAACAAAAAAAGAAATCACAGGCAAACAGACTAATCTCCCATATTTCATGTGGGAAATTCTGTCTGATAGATTCATGAATTCCTTTGTGAAAAAATAGTGGGGACCACATCCCCGGAATTTCCTCCTTAACTTTCCTGGTTTGTTACTTGGCAAGTGCGATGAAACTTCCTAGTGCCAAATCATAGCTTTTGCGCAGACTTGTCTTCTATATTTCGTCTTCATACATTGCTGCTATTCACAGACACTGGAATATCTCTGGCCAGATAAAGCAGTAAGTAAGGTATATCATCAATCATCAATTCATATATAAAGCAAATTCAATCTGCTCAATTTATGTTCAGTCTAATTTCTTCTGCTTATTTTTCTTCTTTCTTCATTTGTTGACAAAGACATCCGATTGTTGTAATCAATGGGTTCTCATCCAAGCAGCAGCGATCCCATCCTTTTTGTTAGTTTAATCATTATACTTCTTTTTTTTTTTCATTTGGCCAGAGCCAGACGGAGGGTAAGTGAACGATCTCATCGCAAACCCAAACAGACTTCTCCTGATTCTACTCCTCCTTCATCTTCTTCTGTCGATCGTCCTGAAATCAAATACGATGTCTTTGTTAGTTTCAGAGGCCCAGACGTCCGTTCTAGTTTCCTTACTTCGAGCATTAGATAGGGAGAAATTTGTTTACTTTTCAGATGATCAAAATCTTCAGCCAGGAGATAAAATATCATCAACTCTTTTGGATGCGATTAAAAAGTCTGAAATTTCGTTGGTTCTGTTCTCAGAAAACTATGCTTCTTCAACGTGGTGTTTAGGAGAGCTTGAGAAGATCATAGAATGTATGGAAAATCACAATCAAATTGTTCTACCTATTTTCTACAAAGTGGATCCTTCAACTGTGCGTCATCAAAAAGGAGAATACGAGAAAGCATTTCAGAAACATAGTAAAAGATTTGATGATAATAGGCTGCAAAAGTGGAAAGCTGCTCTCAAGAGGGCCTCAGATTTATCTGGATTTGATTCATCAAAATACAAGTGTCTTAATTACATATGTTAATACAATTACTTGTGTTTTATTTACTGTTAGCATAAGTACTGTTGGATTGGGCTCTTTTAAAGTGCAAAATGCACCTTAGAAGGTAAAGTGTCCAATCTCATGATTAATTTTTTTTTTATTTATAAAATCATAAGTCAAAATTAATGATAGGATTGGGCACTTTACTCTCTAAAGTGCATTTTACACTTTAGAGGAGTCCAATCCAAATAGAACTATCCAATTTGTTAAGTTCGGCTTGAAATGATTCAGAACTTTATTGTCCATTTTGTTTTCCATAAGAGATTAGTTGTCATTTCTTATTGTAACTACTTGGTTTCACTAGCACATACATGTGACAATAAGGCCATGATATATTGTTGCATCATATATCCCTAAGTTTCATCATACAAATTATTGGTCAAGGTTGCTTCATGCTATAACTTTTAAATTAACTTTTAATTGATTTAAGTGCCTCTAACTATTTGATTAAATCAATTTACTAATTTAAGTATTTGATAAATAATTGTTTTAGTCCTATTAACCCTTAAACAACTATTTTAAAGAAGTTAAGAAAAATAATTTTTTTAAATAACTGATTTGCATTTAGCTTAGAAAAAGACATTATTTATAAATAAGAAAATACTAAATTATATTTATTTGTTTCTTAAAGAAAGATCTAATACATACAATGAAATATAATTATTTATTTTTAAATAAAATTAAATAAGTATGATAAATTATATTAAAATATTTACATAATAATAAAAAATTACATTAATATAATCATATCTTTTTTAACAAATTGTATAGAAGGGAAGAGAATATATGTTTTATTTCATAGTAAATAATAGAAAATATATTGAAAAAAGTATTAATCTTTTATCAAATGATATCTTTTGAATTAAACAATAATACATATTAAGAAAAAAAAGAAGTAATGGGATGATATTACTTGTGAATGATATATTTTTATACTTAAAAAGTATAACTCATCAATATTTTTAATGATAAAAATATAAATTTTAAATTTAATATTAAAAATAGTTACAAAATAAACTTTAATAGTCACTACATCTACTAAAATTTGTAAGTATTTCTTAAATAGAAAATTATAATCATTCATTTTTTAATGAAAGATTAAATAAGTATAATAAATTATAATGATATAATTTTTTTGAAAATATTTAATATAATGAATAATATATTATAATTTAGAATATTATCAAAGTAAAAGAATATTCAAATAAATTATAAAATATACATATGTTCTTATATGGTATTTTGTATGTAAACAGTTAATTTTGTTAAGTATCTTTGTATAAACATTAATTTAGTTAGTCAAATTAACTAATATAATTAATTATCAATCAATAATTAATTCAAATAATTAACTATTAATATAATCAATTAATTATCAAATAGAGTTATTATCAATGGAAAGACATTAAAAAAAAAGGAAAAAGAATGAGAAAAATAAAGGAATGAATTTGGCTATCCAACTAAACAACCCAGTGAACCCACATACAAGAACCTTGCATTTTATTCTTGCTTATAATTGTCATTGTCGTTATTAACGTAAAGGAAGATATTACATTTCTTACAATTTTTTAATGTGTTTTATAGCAGTGGAGCAACATTTATCGACAAAATTGTTGAGTGTGTGCAGGAGTTGAGGGAGACGAGGAGCCAAAATGAAAATGTTCTGGAGAGCTTTGTTGGAATTCGTAAACACATACAGTATTTGGAAAAACTGTTAGAAACAAAGTCAACTATTGGAATTTGGGGTATGGGCAATATGGGTAAAACAACCATAGCTGAAATATTATATGATAAATTGCATCATAAAAATGAAGGGAGTCGCTTGTTGTATGTGAAGGAAGAGTTAGAGAAAGGCAAAAGTATAAGAGATTTAAAGGAGGATCTAATTTCAAAATTATGTGGTCAAAAGAAGATAGATGATGTCATCTTGAGAGTCTCCCCAATGCATTCTGACAGAATGCTTTCTCAGAAAAAGGTTCTTATTATTCTTGATGATATCAATGATTTGGATCAACAAGAAAATTTAATTCCAATGCATGTGAAATTTGGGTCAGGCAGTCGAATTATCATGACAAGTAGAAATAAACAAGTGCTTCAAAATTGTGATAAGATCTATCAAGTCGAAGCACTAAATCCTAAAGATGCACTTCAACTCTTTCAAAAATGTCTTGAGATGGCCAAAAAAGATGAAGAAAAATGTCCTCAAAAAAGCTTTATCGAAAAACAAGAACTTCTCGAGCTATCAAAAAGGGTGATTGATTATGCAAGAGGTGTTCCATTAGTTATAAAAGTTCTAGGTCATGATCTTTCTACAGCTGAAAGTAAATTGGAGTGGGAAAGTAAATTGGAAAAACTTGAAAAAGTACCTGATCCAAAAATTCAAAAAGTATTAGAAATCAGTTATTATGAATTGGAGAGTGAACATAAAGATATTTTTCTGTATCTTGCATGTTTATTTAGATATAAATAAAAAAAGTGGATAATAGTGATACTTGACGCATGTGGTTATCATACAATTGATGGGTTAAGAGCTCTCCAAAACAAAGCTCTTATAAAGATTTCTAATGAAGGATTTGTATCTATGCATGATTTGATTCAAGTTGTGGGTTGCGAAATTGTTTGGAAAAATTCTCCAAATGATCCAGCCCACCATAGTCATTTGTGAGATGCTAATGACATAATTGAAGTGTTCACAGAGCAACGGGTAATAATAATATGTAAATTCCTAATGTATATATTCTTTTTTTTTTTTTGGCAGCTTTGAATGAATAAGATGCTAATATGTTTTGTTTGATTTGCTTGGACAGGGGACTCAAATAGTTGAAGCCATTTGCTTACGCAAATCGAGTCTACTATACGAAAGTCTTCACTTAAAGCCCCAAGCCTTTGCTAGGATGAACAACTTAAAACTTCTACGATTTGAGAAAAATTTGGAAGCAAAACTTAATGAAGGAACCAGGACAAGGGATTGGGACTATGACTCTGGCCTTAGCATAGCAAGATTTGACCTTAGCAAATCAAGCGTTGGAAGTAGCTGGGACTATGGCAATTATAACGTGCATCCTCGGAAGGAAGGCTTTGAATCATTGCCAAAGGAGTTAAGATCATTTAATTGGAAATGTTATAAGTAGAAATCCTTTCCACTAAGATATCGTGTGAACAAACTTGTCGAGCTTAGTTTTAAATACAGCAACTTGGAAAGACTATGGGATGGGATCAAGGTATGTAATAGAATTGTTTGTGCAAGGTGCATCGTGCTACTAATTTTCAGACCAAACCCTCTTTTTCTATCACTGTGAAATTCAGTTTGTCCCAGTTTTAATTTTATAAAATATTTTTTTATCAATTTTATCCCTATAATATATAAATTTATTTAATTTCTATTCTTAAAGGATAGAATTGAACCAATTAATTTTTGTATGGATACTAATAAAGGGATAGAAATTAAATATATTTACATATCACAAGAATAAAATTGATACAAAATATTTTATAAAAATAAAATTGGAACAAATTGAATTTCATAGGAACAAAAAAGAGGGTTTACTCTTTTTTTATCATGTTTAAATGAAATTTTTTTAAAGCTGTTTATGGTTGCAATTTTTTTTGTATTAATAATTGTATGTACGTTGACCAATATTGAAAAACAAAAAGAATTTGTGTTATAGTTTAATTATGGAATATAAAATTTACATTATACATTTTAGGAGAAAAAGTAAAAAAATGTAAGAATTTACAAGTGTTGTTTAAAAATTTCTCATAAATTTATTTTTGTAAAGTAAACAATATTTGGTTCAGTATTCATCACTTTCAATTGAGTTCTGCCATTATTAATACATTAAGTGATCCAAAAATAATTATCGGTAAATTAACTTTGGTTATTATTCCCTATAATCTTATATTATATTTGAACTGAAAACTAATATATTCATATTATTTAATGGGATAACATGAACTATGTAAAATTGGTTAATTTTTTAAGCATAAAATATTTGTTTCACCACTACCAAAAAAACATTAATTACTAATGGAAAAATCCATTGGTATTAGGAAAATTTTGTCGCTAAAATATCTAGTGATGGAATATATGAGGTTAATAAATAGTATATTGGTAGAAATATTAATGACAAATGGACAAACTCCATCACTAATTTCCATTGATATACCATGGAATGGGGACAAAAGTGATACATGACTGATGGAATTAGTAGTGGATATTTCCATTTCTAAAATTTGTTCATTGTTAATTTCATCAATAAATGTAATTTTAGTGATGGAACAATTTGTCCCTAATTTTAACCCATTGGCAAATCCATTGTTAAACCTTAACCCCTAATTTTTCAATATAATATTTATTTGTATAGCAATCCAAATAGTAGAAATCCTACTTTATCAAATTTCATAAAGCATAAACCTTTTTAAAAATTAAATATTCTAATTGAATTTCATGAAATAAAATTTATTCATAAAATAAAATTAAAGGTGCACATTTTATTCATACTAAGTAAAAATATAATAAAATATTGATTTCCAAGTATGCAAAACTAAAACAAAAACTTTAAATTGCTATATCTTGAACAATATGTGGATGCTATGCTCATGCTACCCGATCATCAACTGCTGAATTGCAAATCATTTCTCCTGGGTTGGCATCCTCTTAAACAATCTGTGTCAAAATAATGAAACAAAATAGACAAATACGATACTATTTCAATTTAGTGACTAGTAACTCAATATAGTAAATATGAAAGTATTGCTATGAAGAATGAATAAGTGTTTCCACGAGGGTTCACTGAAACTAGCCTTGAGGATTGAGATGGCTGGCATTGTTTAAATGAACCATTTTAGTACTTAAGGCCAATTTTAGGTAATTCTTGTAAAATTACCTACTCATTCTTGTTAATGGTACTCTTAAATTTACTGTATTGAGTTTGTATTAAATAAATTGAAATAGGATTCCATTTATTTATTTCGGTTCATTCACTACTAGTGCAATGAAGTGAATGTTTGAGTTCTGATAGGAAAAAATATTACTCAGTGTTTGATAATACAACTTTAGGAATTAAATTGGTTGTAATGGATATGAAAGTACTAAGGAAATGTTTCAAGTATACGATAATGTAAGGTATTTTCAATCATTATTCATTTTCTCCATTATAGGACCACATTTGAATACACGATTCCTTACAACTTCTCTTTAAAGCCATGAGACTTAAACCATGCTCTTTAATTACTTGTGTTATGGGCATATAGAATTGACTCACCCTTTCACAATTAGAAAATCATTAAATAATTATAGAGAAGTAAAATAAAAAATTACTAAAGTAATTACAAATTATGTCATCTATGGCTTACATATAGTGTACAAGATCCCTGACCCATAAGAGCATCACTTGCCTTTTCCTAACTTAAACGTGCTATTACATATCAATTAATGAGTCACTTCATTCACTATTGCTTCTCTCACTCCCTTATTGCATGAAGAAGTTACAATATCTAATTTTTTCACATTTGCTCATGTAGTTTCTTTCACATTTGATTGTTGTGAAAAAAAAGTTGCACCTCTACCAATTTGAGTGATGAAGAATTAGCTCAAAATCCTTTTTGGCCTACTTATGAATTGCATTTAATAGCAATGATGCAATTTTTGTTGCATTATTAAAAATTAAGTATAATCCTAAAACAACCCAAAAAGGATTCTAGGGTTAGCCTTTGTCCTTATCACAACCAAATTGATAGGAATGTAACCTCCTTTTAGGGAGAACCAATTAAGAGAGAACTTATAGGACTAGATGTAAAAATAGTAAGTCATATTAAGATGACTTCCTTTAAAAGTTGGGAGGTGTGAGGGAAACAATAGAAAATAAGTTAATTCATTGCTTAATGCAAAATAGTATATTAAAGCAAGGAAAAGGGAAGTAATGCTTTTATGGGTTAGAGTTACTTCTATATTATCTGTAAGTCATAGATGATATATTTTTTAATTACTTAACAATTTTTTTAATTTTACGTCATTATAATTATGTAATGATTTTCCTAATTGTGGGAGGAGAAGTCACTTCCGTACGCCTATAATACAAGTAGCTAGAGAGCTTGGTACAATTTTCATGGCTTTGAAGAAAAGATGTAAAGAATTAGGTATTCAGAGGTAGCTACATAATAATATTGATTCAAAATGCTCTACACTATGGTATACTCGAAGTAATTTCTTACTTACATATCCATTGCAACTAGTTTAATTCCTAGAATTATTATTACCGAACCCTCATTGAACTATAAGTAATATTTTTTTCTATTGGCACTCTAAAGTTCATTCCATTGGATTAGCAGTGAAGGAATTGAACCAAAAACTTCCAGCAAATAAGCATAGAGTACTAGTGTTAATAGAGAATTTATTGTAAGTTTTATCTTAGGGAACTAAAGTTGTAAATTACAATAAACCCAAATAATGTAGATCTTCCCTAATCTACAAGCTAGAATAACGTAAGCTTCTATATTCATGAAAATCATAACAATATTCATAGGTTACATGTTAACTCATTCACCAAAACAACAATTTTAGATTTCAATTACGTTGTTATAAATTATTTTATAAAAAAAAACCATCAAACATATTAAAAGTTTTAATTTTGTCATTATATTTCCTATAAATGCCTCTTAAGGCATATTTCACAAACATAACAATATAGATATACAACAAAATAATTTGCAATGGTTATTAACTTAAAACCATGCAATTGTA
Source organism: Sindora glabra (assembly GCA_020226215.1). Taxonomy (NCBI): domain Eukaryota; kingdom Viridiplantae; phylum Streptophyta; class Magnoliopsida; order Fabales; family Fabaceae; genus Sindora; species Sindora glabra. The sequence goes on along the minus strand of CM035235.1, from coordinate 56,396,204 downwards.
GCAAAATGAATATGCTTGCCTCCATTTGCAAGCAACTCTATATGAAGAATAAGGTAAACTTGAAGCAAACAAGTTCACAACCTTGGTTTGTCCATATGCATTAAGTTCTTGGGGAAAACAAAATCATAGTGTACAACTTATACTACTTCTCAAAAAGCATTAGAAAGTAACACATAATGGAAGAAATAAAACTTGTTTTAATTGTAGAAAAGGGGATAAATCAAGTAAGATATACTTGATTAAATCATTATTAGTCACTTGTAATTTTAAGACTACAAAGATAAAAGGCATGAGATCTTTTGAATTTGAAGGTGAAGATATAGAAATCATAGTGCAAACATAGAATCAAGAGGCTAATGTACTAACATAACATTATAGTCCATCAAAATTACTTGAGGTACATACCAAATTAAGATTTAGGAATTCTTGTTATACCTTTAACTTTGAACTATTCTAATATTTGTTGGGGCACTAGTATTTCTTCAATAGATATGCTTAAAGTGTGGCTAATTAAGCTCATGTCAAGAGATTAAATGGAAAAAAATTACCCTAATAAAATAAATGCAATAATGTTTTAATATATGCCAAGAATCATCGGGATAATTAGGAACCAAAAATCATAAAAATGAGAAGAAAAAGAAAAAAAACTTCTTCCAATGAATGCTCACAATCTATAATACAAAAAACAATATTCTTATATAATAATTAGAAATCAAAACCTATTAGTAGATGAACTTCTGCCATGTTGTCCCAAATAATTTAATAGTTAGAGGCATAATAATAAAAAAATGAGAAATTTAACAATGTAAAACCAACTATTCAAAGTATAAAACAAATGGCATAAATTTATTTTCATAATATATAACAAGAACAAAAAGCATAAAACAAAAACCATAAAATTTATATATAAAAAAGTTTAGCAAAACGGGTAAAGCACAAAATGCTATAAAGTATAAAATAGATAGCATCAATTTATTTTTCATAATATATAACAAGGAAAAACTAATAGTATAAAATATAAAATATAAAATTTATAAAAAAAATTAGCAAAAAATATAAAGCCCAAGATGCTGTAAAGCATAAAACAGACAATATCAATTTATTTTTCATAATATATAACAAGGATAAAACTAACATCATAAAATAAAAAATATAAAATTTATACATAGAAAGGTTAGCAAAAAATATAAAGCGTAAAATGATATGAAGCATAAAATAGAAAGCATCAATTTACTTTCCAAAAAATATATATTTGTCATCATAAATGTAAAAAAAAATGAAATATATAACAAATACAAAACAAAAAGCATAAAACAAAAAACATAAAATTTATATTGAAAACAATTTTAAAAAAACAATAAAGCATGAAGCATAAATCATAAAGTAAATAAAAAACATAAATCATAAATATAAAAGTTATTGAAATGAGACTAAATAAAACCTACCTCAAAAGCGGTGAACAACAAAAACGGGTGGTGCAACGATGGAAAATGAAGGAAAAAAGGAAAGTAGTGCTAGTATCAAAAAAGAAAAAATGAAGGGGTCTGACTATGCGAACATATATATAAAAGATTTACTAACAAAATTACTAATAAATTACTCTATCACCAAAATCCTTAAATGAGATTATGCACTCGGGGTACTAACATAATTAACGATGGATAAAAAGACCTCTATCAGTAAATTTGTTGTTAATTTAAACACACACACATATATATATATATCCATCATTAAATAAAATTTCAAATATTCATACAAAAATTAGTAGTTAATTTCATCAATACTTCTATGGGTAATCTGACGCCCTAATTTTTTTCCATTACTATTTTTGTCAATAACAAAATTAAAGGTGGCTGAAGCTTTACCAAAGAAAATTCTAAAATTTTTTACTTTTAATAATGGAATTTGATGATGAGATTAGCGAAAAGATGAAAAATTCATTGCTAAATTTAGAATGGAATGATGACTCCTGAAATTTCCTTTACCAATAGAAAAACTGTTTCAAATTCATTTCTAAACATCTGTCCTTAATTTCCATCATTAAGTATGAATTTTCTTATAGTGCATTGCAAAAGAGGAAATTTGCTGGCATTTTTCTTGTCAATTTGCATACATTAAATTTATATCTAATTGGTATCTTTATCCTTATTTTCATCCGTCACTCGGATTCGTCCTTGTTCTATTATGGTTATAAAAAATCCTTCTCCTTTATTGTTTCCTAGTTGTGGACCTCATTTTTGTTGTCATTAATTTTGGCCTATATTTTTGAGTTTATAGCATGATGTACGTTGTTATTTTCCTTTATACATGGTTAATATTCCCCTTTTTAGGTTGTAACCTTACAAATTGGTCTATTTTTTATTGCTTATTCTCTTGTCTTTAACTATATTTTTTTTATCATGCATTAAAAAAAGCCTTGCTTAATTATTTCAAAACTCAGAGCTCTAAAAGTGAAAAGTTTGATGAAGATGAAAATAATTTGGATATATTTAAAGGATTTAAAAATTACATGCAAGTATTTAGTGAATAAATACAAAACATAGTAGTTTATTATTCATTGTGCCATTTTTGAATTAGATAGAAATGTAGCTTCCATGTTAAGCAGTTTACTGCATATACAATAGAAATGTAGCTTTCATGTCAAGCAGTTTACTGCATATACACTTCTATGTATGCATTATTGGTAGATATTATAATCATGTGATTCTATTTTAATTGTTACAGGCGCTTCCGAGTCTAAAAGTTATTGACCTTTCATACTCAGAGGATTTGATTGAGCTTCCAGATTTGTCTAAGGCTCCCAAATTAGAATCTGTCATTCTTCGTCATTGTGGAAGTTTATGTCATGTTCCACTTTGGCCTCCCTACGCCCCACCATATGTGTTACCATCCTTGCAAAACCTAGACTTGAGTTTTTGTGGCATATCTGAATTCCCCAGCAACATCGACTTATGCTTACCATCGTTACATTCATTGGATATAAATTTCACCAACGTCAAGGCCTTACGCATCTTGCAAAGTTGACATCGTCAAATGTTAATGGTTGCAGATTACTTGAGAATATGCCAGAGCTTCCACCATCCATTGAGAGACTTACTGCTAATCCATGCTATTCATTGAAGGAAGTACAATTCTCTTCAAATTTAATGCATCTATCTCACCAAAAAAATGAACTCAATATTATTTTAGAAGGTTGCAACCAATTGAATAAATGTACACTAGAGAAAGTTGCTGTGCATTACAAACGCTCAACTGAATGAATGACGTCAACAGGAACAGAAAACAGTAGTGCTTTATTGGTTTTTCCAGGAAGCCAAGTTCTAGAGTGCTTTAGAAACTGTCTTGTTGTAGCACGGGATTTAGTATTAGATCGTCCTCTCAATTTGCCTCTCCATTCCAAGGCAATGGGCTTCATTTTCTAATTTCTCATACAGGGCTACAATTTCCCTTTTGAGGCTACAATTAAATGCCACATTGAATTAAGCAATGTTGCAGACGCACAATTCATACGTGGGAGTACAGATTGGTCAAAATATATCAAATTCTCAGAAAAACCTGGGCCTTTGTTCTATAAGGGCTGTTTAAGTCTTAAGATAGTGGAGGAACTTTCAGAATCAAAGCTTCAGCCACCACGGATAATGGCCATATAAAAGTTTGGTTTGAACTTTTGGACAATGAATCCAATGACCTCAAAGCGGTAAAAGAGTGGGGGGTGTATTGCATCACATTTTCTGAGCCATCGAATCTCTTGGAACTCTGATACAAAAGATGCCCAGATATTAACGAAGTGATGATGAGTTACAACTTAGCTCAGTAGAAGGTTTCATGATTTTGAACAATGATAAAACAAACGGCCCTTCAATGAAAATAACTGGAAGCAGATCAACGACCCCAGTTGCGCACGAGGGTTTTGCAAGTAATATCCTTCCTATGATTGCTTAGCGGGTATTTAATACCTTGCCCCCTTCTCTCTTCAATTTTATTCGTACTACTTTTTAATTTGTCTGTTTGTCCTGGACAAAGCAATAAAATTCCACAAGGTTTCAACTTAACATACATGAAACCTCCATTGAAATTTTTTTTTTATATACTCACTTTCCAAAACCAAAAAGTGGTTGTCCTTAAAAAAAAAATATATATTCTTTTAAACAGACAAAAGTTGTCTATATTTGCAGTATTTTATTTAGAACTTCTCAATTTTTAAAATTTTCAAAATTACGCACTTCATCTTATTTATATTTGACTTGTTGGAAGGTTTATTGCAAAGATTATTATATGAAGAATTTCTCTTCTAAAAGATACAATTAAATTATTCGTTGATGAACAAACTACTAAAACACGCCATTTTAAGACATTAGTTCGGACAATATATTCGTTGAGAGGGAAGAAATTGATTATATTTTATAACGTTCATTGTGGCTAGGTAACACTGTTTCAGGAGTATGCTTGCCTTGCAGCAGTTTTATAACCTGTCATTTGAAGTTCAGCAAGTCTTGTAACTCTGTACTAATTCCTTTTCCTCTTCATTCTTCTTCTTTCCCTGTTGGGTGCTGTAATTGTTCAAGTTGATGGACATTGCAAGTCATCATCATACTGTTTTTTTGGAAGGTATGTCGTTTCAATTCTTATTTGGAATAGTTGATAATTATTATTAATTAACATCCCTTGATATTATATAACTTGTAACTAAGGTTTCAGATTAAAGTTGCAGTCACAGTTGTGACTAATAAAATTACGGATAAAAGAACGAAATAGCAAACATTGTGATTACAGTATAATCTACTATAATAATATTGCATGCAATAACATGTTTTATGAAAATTTTTATCATGAGTGCACTACACCAATATCTATGTATTTTTATGAGTTGCAGTGAAAGGATGAAATGTTGGATGCAAAAGAAATGGCTGGAGAGCAAGACAAGGTCGAGTCTCGGTAGTTCTTGGTCACCGATATCTTTAGTTTGATGTCTTTGGATCTATCACACAAATAAAGAGGGTTATTATGTTGTTATTGTTTCATCTCGTAAAAATTTTATCGTATTTTTTAACCTTTTTTATTAAAAAATTATAACTATTATAATATATATATATATATGAAAGGAGGAAAAAATTTGAATAATTTTTTATACAATTTCAGATGAAAAAGACGCAATTTTTAGATGAAATCCTTATCAACTTGTGATTTTTCTAAAAAAATTCAAATATTTAATTAAACCTACGACAGTGTTAAACTTAACAATAGCTAAAAACTATTACCTAAAATTAAAATAAACAACAATTTCTTGATGTTGTCTTTGTTTTCTTAGTTTTGGCAATGCTTAATTAAAAAAAGAAAAAAATGTTGCCTAATGTAATATAGGCAACAGTTAACAACTGTTGTGAAACTTTGATTCATAGGCAATAGATAATCTGTTGCTGTATGTATCAATGGCAACAATTTTTATGATTGTTGTCTAAATTTAATTAATAAGCAACACAAAAAAACCATGTCTAATTTAATAAATTATTTCATACAATAAATATTTTTATATCCTAATAAATTATGCTTTTCATTAAATAAGTTAATTAATTATCATATTTTTGGTTTATAAGATTTTATTTTAATTTATGTCTCTAAATTTTATTTTTGATAATAAAAATTATATTTTAAAAGTTAAACCCGGCTTTAATTCAATTAATTACTTTTACATTAAATATCTTTTATTTATCACTCGGCAAGTAAATTAATTAATCATCCTTTTTTAAACTCTTAATTAACTCTATTTATATCAGAATTTAAACACAATAATTTTTACTTTGTTAGGATTCTATTTTAACACAATAACTCTTTTCACTATAAATAAATAAAAAAAAAAACGGTAGGAGCTATGGAACGGAAACCCCGCCGTCGTTTTTCACCCTTCTTCGCTGTTCTTCGACGCTTCTGTCTCTTCAGGCTCCATGTTGTGACGCTGTGAATCTTCTCGACATTTGGCACCAGCGTGACACTGGGAATCTTCTCGACACTTCAGCATCAGCACGAACAGTTCGGACACTACAACAAATTGGCGTCTCAGCCATGGCATCTACTTCTCTGCGCATGCTGTTGCCTCCGGCTTCGATTTCGAGTCTTCGATGGTTTGTCAGGTATGGTGTATCTTTGAGATTGCTGCCATTGGTTCAACCCTATTTTATCTTTAATTTGATTTTCTCTACTCGGTTGCTTGTGCATTTTTGTTTTTCATTTCCTTTGTTATGTGCATTGTGCAGTTTGTGAATTATTGTGCCTCCGTTCCAATTCGAGTTTTATTCTAAAAGGATGAAAATGCCCATTGATTTTTGTTTCTCTTTGGTTATTGATTGTTGCATGTTAATTTGTCTTAGCTGGTGTATGGTAATCTGACTATTGCTGCTTGATTTTTTGGTCTTCTAATTTTACAAATAATAATTATTGCAAAATATGCTATGACAAAAAAAAATTATAACAGTAGGAAGAAAGAATTTATGTAAGATTTAGAGGAAAATTGTATACATTGTTTACTGATTGATGGCTACAAGTTAGTTTTTCCTTATACTGTAATTGGAAATACGTCTTTTGAGCGGGTTGCTTATATTTAAATACTTCATGTTTTTATGTTGCTTTATTCTTATAAACTCTTAATTTATATTAAAAAAAAATAGTGGGGGGATATATCAGGATAAAGATGAGCAAAGCTGCGTTAGAATTCATCATATTTCTATACCTATTCTGCATGACTTTTGTTGAGAGATTTTAAAAATAGATTGTATTGAGAATAAATATGGCTAGTAGCTGTAGTGTGACAGTATCTTTTTGTGTTCAAAATCCAGTTCCCATTAATTTTTTGGCAACTGGTGTGCAAAAGCTATTGACTTTCAACTATGGACTTGTTAGGTGTTTCTGCTGCTGCTGCTGCTGCTGATGTGAAATCACTCACAGTGTCTCTTTTAACTCTGAAGGTATATCTATAAAGTGGTTTCTATTTTTCTTCCCTTCTATTAATCAAAGAGATATATTATGTCTAATTCTTTTCACGTGCTATTTGTTTTCATATGATAGGCAGAGGCCACTGCATCTTTTGTTGAACTTCATATTCGGGTTCTATTTTCTTTTCCAAGTGTAGTAATTCATTTTTTGTCTCGTGAATGCCTATGTGAACCACTCTTGGTAAGGCAGAAAGTTGATTGAGTGATTACTGAATTTTGTCTTCATCAATACCTATAGAAAACCCTCCAACAGAATTTTCCCTCTAAGAATACTAATAAGGAATGCTACCCTTTTGTAATTGTGTGAAATTATTCTGTGAATGGGCACTTGATATATGACATGCTTTACAGAAGTTTATTCATAACTTGTTTTCAATTAGCTCCATAACAGGATCTATTGTTTGCTTTTAAAGATACAAGTAACAGGAGAAATAAAGTTGGTTCTTGTAATGCTATTTTTAGCTAAGACTGCTTAAATTTCTTCACATCCTATTATATATACATATATATATTTATATAATATCTCATTGTCTAGGTTCTTTCTCAGAATCCTGATTTGTTGAATAATGTTATTTTAGTAATCTTAGTATAGTTATCTAACAGAGTTTTTATGCATGATAGATCCATACAAAGTGAAAAGGTATCCCTTTTACATGTTTGAGGACATGGGCTTTCATTCTTTCAAGTTGTGCACCTTGTGGTATTGGGACATCTCTATTCTGCACTAAAAGTCAGATTTCCATTGAGGTAAATTACTCTTCTTTCTTTCTCTTGCACTTCATTGAAATAAATTACTTTACTATCCTTCAAATTGCTTTATTATACTCTTTGTGTTACTTTTACAAGAAACTTTCATTTTTCCCCTCTGATTTTCCTTCTTGCTTTCAGCCCCACAATACAAGGTTCACTCCAAGTCTAATTTGTATCTAACAATGATTTCAGTTGTCATTACACTTTTAGTGTCAAAGTATGTGAGTGGATTTGTGGCTGTTGAAATCAATTTGTCTTCAAACCGCTATAGTATGTGTCCCTCACTTGAAATCAATTTATTATAAATTAAACTTTAGATGGAATTTATACCCATACTGCCTGGGGTTAAAAGAATATGTATTCTTTTTTGTCCTTTCTGCATTTTGTTAATCCCTCTTGTTTGAATGTATTACAGATTGCAATGTGGTTAGTATTATGGTGGAAACCAGTCAATGCACTGGTCATCCTATTGAAGATGTTCTTTGCAGGTTTGTCTTTGTATTTTTCTGGTATTCGCTTTCAAAAAACAAACTTTTTTTATTGTGACTATAACTTTTATGGGTTATATCTAATACAATAACTAATGTATATGTTGAAACGGAGCAGGGGTGTCTTTGTTTGCAGCAATTGAGTTTCTTTTCTATGGGGGAAGGTAACTGTCTGTTGTAGTGATTAGCTTCATTTGATTCTTCTTGAATGAAAATGATTCATGCAAATTCGTGAAGCCATGTTACAAGGTTCAGAGTTTTGCTTTGAAAAATGGAAAAAAAAAATAGAATGAAATAGAACATGTGTCAAAAGATGTAAGTGCGCCGTTACCTTACATGATGGTGTTGGGTGTTCAATTCTTTGTTGCCTTTCTGGACTCCTAAAATTGCATTAGTCATTTGTACTTTGGTGTAGATTCTAGTGCAGAATTTTATTGACTCTTAACTAAATGGGGAATTGTAATTGTTAGATCCGCAGGTTCACATTTTATTTTTTGTGAAAATTAAGATCTACCCTGCACTCAATAGCACTTTCCAATTTCATGAGGCATTGCATTGGTTTTCTGTATTTTCTTGCATCAAGTGCAAACTAATGACTCATGTTTTTCCGACAAGAATTACCATGTTTGGTGCGTTTACAATCTTTCTTTTCATGCCATCTCAGTATCTTATTTTATGCTCTTTATTTATTGAAAGTGATTTATCAGTTTGGTGCTTAACAGCAGGAAGGATAAAAGCCCATTTTGAAATCTTCTCCACATATCACCAGTCTGTGATGCTTCTGGCAAGGTATTCAATATTTTTAAATGTGAGCCATGGGTAAGCTGAACTCCTTATTTTTATTGTCTGTAATTCTCCCTCCAATCTGGTACTTGATATTGCTTATGTAACTAAGGTTGAGAATAGAATTATCAGGGAATAGAAATCCAGGTACTCTATCAGCACTTGCTTTTGCACAAACTATAAGCAATACCAATGAATGTAATTCACAATACATATATAGGTAAAGAGGGATAGCTGTCAGGAACTTAGATCATTGACAAGGATAGAAGTCTAACAAAAGATTATAACTCTGCTGCAATGTTAGTTTGATAACAGATTTTATCAATGACTTCCCTACTTTCACAATAACTCATGACTAACTATGATATTGCAATTTAGGAAGATTAATTTGTAACTCATTTAAGCTTGAAGTGGTAAACGAGCATTACCGGATGTCCCAATAGCTGTTCCTGAATTACAAAGCAACCTGTCTACTGTTGATGAAGTATCATGTTGGCTCAACTGTGTTCTTTATATATTCAGCATTCATATAGGTAAATAAGTTAGAAGTATAGTTTTGTTGATCAGGACACACATTAAAAATGTAGCTTGCTCTAGTTTATAGTTTTTTCTATTTGTTATGTTAGTCTCAACTACTTTATTATGGAGGTTCACAAGTGATGACTAAATGGAGCTTTGATCTCATCTATTTTGTCAAAATTTCTTTATTTTAAGCATTGTTGAGATATGGGATCAATGGAAATTGGAAAACAACTTTTATAGAGAAGATGCATTTTGTAATTAATATTTTAATTAATACATATTATCATTATTTAAAATAAATATATTAATAAATACATTAATATTCAAAAGCAATGATTAAATTATGCTAGCTAATAAGGTTAAACCTATTACCTAGACATAAATAGCAATTAAAATGTATTGTTAAAGCTAAAATTATTACTTATTTTTTATAGGCAATGATAAAAAATTGTTGTTATATATGCAAGTAAAATTGTTGTTTATAATGAAGAATAGGTAAGGGTTAAAAAAATGTTGCTAAAATAAATTTAAATTGTTGCCTATACTATGAAATAAAAAAAATCATTGTTGAATAGAAAGATAAAACCATTGTCTATATTATAAAATAGGCAATGGTATAAAACTGTTGCCATAAAAACAGGTGAAAATTGTTTCCTATAGTATAAGAATCGGCAATGATTTTTAAAAAATATTACCGAAAGTTAAAAAAACTATTGCCCAAAAGTATAGGTGGCATTCAATAACATAACACTTGAGAAACATTACCTATTCTTTAGGTAACACTTTTTCAACTTTAAACAACAATTTTTTGTTAGTGCTAAGGGTCAAAATGTTGTAGAGATCTTTACCCACTTGCAATTTTTTTTTAATGAGAAAATTTAATATATTTATATAAAGCCATAACTTCAATGACTTTCTATTAAACTTTCATAAAAACTTATAAATTTTTTAAGTAGGCAGCCAAAACATTCCTCATTTATTAATGCATTTGCAGCGGTATTTTATTCAATGCTTATAGAATTTTCCTTAAAAAAGAAGAAGAAGAAGAAACTAATATCTTTTTATGTTGTTTAAACCGAGCATAAAATATTAAAGTAAAAGCATACAATTAAATGGCTTTGATTGTGCCCTTGTTCAATGTACTAATATATTGCATTTCACTCAGAATTTAATATTCAAATCGTTTTTAAAGTAAACCAACGTTTTATTTATTTTAAATTAAAAATAAGTCGGTTTGAGTTTTACTTATACAATTAAAAAAAAAGATAAATAAAATAAGTGATAGAGACATTTTACAAATTCCCTTTTCTCTTATATATATATATATATATATGCGCGCGTGCGCATGCGTGCAATTTTATTCTAGAGGGTGCTATTTCTAAGTTATACTCAATATGATATTTTTAATTTTTTTTAACTATTATAACAATAAGGGCAAAGAACCCAACAAATGGGGAAAATAAAGGGGTCTCTATTCAAACAAACCAAAGAACAACAAAAGCATAATTAGGAAGGCTTGATTCTGCCACTCCATCCAAACAAAGAGGCATAAATAATAATAATAATAATAATAAAAGAAAAAACTAATAATTTTGGTTGAGACAAATATGACCTATATTTCCAAACAACAATGTGTTTCGTAGCTTTCTTCTTCGAATATGCCTAAAGATTAAAAGTGAATCCTAGTTTTTATCAATAATATTATTTCTATTTTTTTTAACTACTACATAATAACTAATTTATGTCAGATGTTTAGATGATTATATATCAAAAAACAACCTACATGTAATTGAATATCATAATATATGTGATTTTAACAATGCCTACTAAAATATCATAAAATATAAAAAAAAATGTCAATTTTCATTTTGTGAAAATCAACATCATTCATGTTTCTATAATATATGAAAATAACATTAAGCATCATTTATTTTCTAAAAACTAATGTCTAACACCCACAATGTCATGTCAATTAATTTAAATAATTGATGTTGTATATGTAGCAACACCCAAACCAAACCCTAGCCTCAATTCTTCATGCTCTCCCTCGTCCCATACTCTAATTTCATCTCTATGCCTTTGTCCCCCAACATCTCATTCCTTTGTCTTAAATCTTAACCTCATCACCATATTTTTTATTCCCTTGTCCTCTTTGTTTCCCATGCATTCCTCATTAGATTTAGAAAGCAAATATCTATCACTCTAGAAAAATCCCAATTTAAACAATTTTAAAAAATGAATGTCATTAATAAAAGATTAAAAATGATGAAAGTGTGTATGCAATACCACAATCAGATATGAGTGCTTCAATAAATTTGTCTTGATACTTTTTACTCAATATGTGAGGTTTGCACTCCTCAAAAAAGTCTTTTGAATACAATATTTGTATATGAAATGAGCATTCATGAAAAAATTAATGTATTTCACATTTTCATATAAATGAACAATAGATATTACAAAGGACTACTAAAGAAGACAAATGAGATTAAATTTCTTATCTGTGTAAACCTGTAAAAGCTTTATCAAAATGATAGGCAACAAAATAAGATCAAATAGAAACTAAATTGGAAGAATAAATATGAAGGAAAGAAGTACTCACACTTATATTTTGTGCTTCTCTAATAAATGTTAAACTTTACAAATTTAGCCATGGGCTAACTGATCTTCAATCTTACAAATAATTAGTTAACAAAAAAAAAAAAAAAGAATTATCTTAAGATTAGAATGAGAGAATATCTCATTAGACAAATAATCATTTTAGAGTTAGAAGAGTTTTAAGATAAAATTTACAAATAGCATTATGTTTCACTTTTTTTTTATTTTCAACTTGTATCATACTTTAACTTTTTATTTTCAATTAGAACCCATGGCCTATGATTCCACGTAGTTTGTAAAATAAACCTACTTCTAAATTTACATATTAAATGTCCATGCTAAGGAAATACTATCGTCTTTAATACAATGATATCATCTTATTAAATAATATTTAATGTTGGTTCCTACAAAAAAAAAAATAACTTCATAGTAAATGAATGTCTTTTAATAAAACACAAATTTCATTTCTTTAGGTAACTTTTTCAATAATAATTCCAAAACAATTCCAAAACCTTTCCAAAATCATTCTAGAATGACTAGATATAACAAATATGTATATGTTAGACCATAATTGATTCATTTGTACACATCATATTCATTAGAATTTACAATTTCTAGTTTATATCATGCACAAACACACACACACACATACCAAGCAAGAATCCTAAACATAATTTATATGTTTCAATTAGGGATGCAAATGAGTTAAGCTATTAGTGAGTAGCATGAAATCGATTTTAAAAAAATTAGTTCGAACTTGAATTTTAACAAACCTAGCCTAAATGAGCTAAGCTTGCTTACCAATTGAGCCCAACTTGAGTTTTTTATTACTTGACTTGAGTTGTTCGCGAGCTTAAATGAGCTTAGTATAAAATATATTTTTATTTTTTATATTTTATATAATATAAATATAACTAAACTATGATAGGCTCATATAAGCTCGTTTATACTCGTTTAAGCTTAAATGTAATTTAAGTTCGAACTCAAACTTGAATATTTAGGCTTAGTTAGAAATTTGAAATAAAGAATATAAGGCTCATTTAAACTCAAATAAATTTAATTAAGTTTGTATTTGAATCCAGCTTGAGCTCGACATTTTTAAGCTTGATAAGCTTGAGCTTGAATGTGAGTTCATTTAATATTATTGAGCTCGAGCTCGAACATGCAAATGTTCAACTCTACTTAACTCATTTGCATCTCTAGTCTAAATCCTATAAAAAAACACTAACATCATTTTGTAAATTGACCATTTTTTTTTATTAAAGTTACTTTAAGTGAAATTGATAGCATTAAAATTTCTTTTTGAATTACGATATTTTTCTTATACAATTAAATAAACACAAATAATTGTAGATTGAATGTAAATGAAACATAAGAAAGGAGATAATCTATTACGAAAATCAATTTTACCATTTTAATTATTTCTATATCAGTAAATGAACAAATACAAATAAAAAATTGGTATTTATAATGAATAATGGACTTTTTATTTACAATAAACATACATGGCATCTCTACATAAATTAAAAGAAAAAGTGATTTTCTTCTACTCATAATTTCTTTATATTGGTTGATTACTTCATTTGCTATAAGCTATTGATTGTCCTTATTTTTCAATACAAGGACATACTAGTCGCTTGCTTTATGTGTTATCTCAAATTTAGTAATAAATGTCCTTGTTGTGCCATGCCAATTGGTATTATCTGATGTTAGACTATTATTTTGGAATCACTCAAAGTTTTGTGCATAAACAAAAAATATTATGGTGCGGAACTTGTAAGTTACAGTATGATTATGAAGCATCAAAACTCATGACTCTATGAACCATGTCTTTTATGGTAGGCAAAAACATGGTTCATAAAGAGGTAAGTTTTGATAGTTTACTATAACTCACAATTTTTGCATAATCATATTCTATATTTGTACATGAAACATTGAGATTCTAGAACAATAACCTTCCATCAAATAACACCAATTGGTAGAGTACAAATAGAACCTATTTTACAATGTTTAAGATAGCACATAGAGCAAACAACATGTCTCCAATTAAACACCTCACATTACTATAAAAAAACCATTAATTGTTGGTTGTTTAATGGATTCATAGTTAGTTTAGGACTATCATTTTATTGAGCATCTTTGTAAATCTTTTAAGCTCTCAATTAAACAATTGTCATGAAAAACATTTACTATATAGGTTTTCATGACAAGTAAACTAATATGGTTTCTATTAGGACACACAATTCAATAATTAGTCACATTTAACTATTAGATTTTCTTATGTAAGTGTCATTGAAAAATAAAAATTCAATGTTAGTTTAGTTTACTAGCTAATGTAGAATTTTTTATATAGTACATCAATAATTTACATAACTGACATTGTATTGCTTTTATTCATTAAGAAAAAAAAACCTTTCCTTTCACTTTTTCCATTTTATATAGCATCTCAAATCAATTTCTATTACACTACTTCTAACCTAAAATATATCTAGAACCACCAAAAATACAATACTCTAACATTATAATACAATTTTAACATATATGATTAGGGAATATCTAGTGATTTACACTATTGAACAACATAATTGAAAACATTTTCAAACTACAAAGGAACAAAAGTAAGCATAGAAAAATTTGAGTGTTACAACAATTGTAAATACAAGGTTTATCATGCTAAAAGAAATATCAACTATTAATTTGCCATGAATATCCCTATTCCTTGTATTTCTCACTCCTTCCCAGACTAACATCTCTATTGCAATTAAAATGTGTTTAAAGCAAAAAAAAAATGAAAATGGTGAAGTGTTACTCTAGTCAGAGATAGTTATTTCTTTGTTGGTACCTTTTACTTAATATTTGAGGTTAACATTTACTGGAAAAGTATTTTTGAATCTGATACATGCAAATCTGAGCAGTATTCATTAAAATTTCATATAGAAAATCAAGTTTCCTAACTATACAAACTAGTAAAAGTTGCATCAAAGTAAAAGGCAATAAAATATGATAAATTATGAAACTAAAAAGTAAATTGCAAGAACAAACACAAAATGTAAAAAAAAAAATCTTTACATTTATATTATGTGTTTTAAAAGTGAGTGCTAAACATTACATATTTAATCACATCATAATGAAGCTTCAATCTTGCAAAATAGTTAATAAGTACAAATACAAAACTGAAAAGAATTATTTTAAGGTTAGAAGAAAAGGATATCTTGTTAGAGAGAGAATCACTTTTAGATTCATGATGAAATTTGCAAATAGTATCATGATTTCATTCTTGTTATTTTCATTTTATCCCCTTGAATTGAACTTTTATTATTTTAAATGTTGATTCCTACGAAACAATTGACATGCAAGCTACAAATAACATCATTCAACTATATAGGTTTAAACATTAGTTAAAAAACCAATGTAATTAACCAAAAGATTTTTAAAAAAAATATGTTTTAAATGAAATCTTTATAATTTTACAAGTTAGTAGCATTAAAATTAATTTTTTTTGCATCAAATAATCATATCTTTTATACATTTTTACAAATACAAATAACAACAGATTGAAAAATCTAAAAATTATAATTCACAATAAATAACAAACTTTAATTAATGAAAAGAAAAAGTGGAATACCTATTTTGGACATTCCTTTATTTAGGGCTTTTGAGTTGAATGATGTAAATAGTTAGAAATTAATGATAAATTATAGTAAAAAGAAGTACAAAGAATCTTGCATTGTTCTCAAGTCTACCAATACAAAACTGAAAATGTTACTTCTTCTTATAACAATTTATCATTATTTCACAACTCATTAGAGTTTAACACTACAATTTTGTATCTACTAACTTTGAGATCTTAATTTAGTATTTGTTTTAAGCATCTAAGTGTTCCTATTTTTCAGTGAGGAAGTAATGCTGCCTACTCTATATATATCAAAGTTTGACAAAGCATATAGAAAAATTAACATGTCAATTCTCACTTTAAAACACAAAAACAATTAAACACTTAAAGCAAATAAAGCAATATACATCCAAGCACTTCAAGGAGGGCAAGTTTGATAACTATTTCAAATAGGCAATGAGAGCACAATTTATAGGCCAAGAGCAAATGGTAATGAACTGTCATAATGTGTAAATTATTAATGAATTGTCATAATGTGTAAATTATTAATGAATTGTCATAATGTGCAAAGTGTTTATGAATTGTTACAATATATAAACTACTGAAAAAGCATCATAGCTGAACATTGGACATTAATTTTTAATAACAAACCAACATCTTATGGATTTTTAACATATGTTTTAGTTACTATAAAGCTTAACTATTAATATATCTTAAAATGTCATAATTTTTAGTAGTTTCCTAATAAATGTTGCTCATCATAAAACTTAGTATTTATGATCCATGTTTTCATCGTCTAATATAACATACCTCTTAAATGCCATGATTTGTATTAGTAAATATTTATTATAATTTGTAAATATTTATTACATATTAGTTAGTCATTATGTCATATTTAGATATTGATTATGTTAAAAATTGTCATGTTATCATCCTTTAATTTTCACAAACAATGTGGTTTTTAAGAAATAACATGCATTGCTTATATTTATATTTTTTAGAACCATTTCCAAATTTTTTTAACAACTTCTTCAACTTGACATTTTGCTAACAACAATTTCAAAAAAAAAGTAATGATCGAGCAAGTTTTGTTCATTAATAGGTTAGGTTATGACAATATCAAATCCAAACATGAAATCCATTTGGATCATTTTACAGTATTAATTCCATCTCATGATGCAACACCTACTATAATTACATTGGAGAAAGTGATATTGATTGTCTCTATGGATCGATGAAGTAGTTCTTGATATCTAAAAACAACCACCTTATGGCTAATATCAACGTACCCTCTAGATCTTGATATCCATGATAACAAGCTTATGGCTAAATCAACAAACCTTCTCAAAAATACAAAAAAGAAACTAACTCATAATTTTTATCTCTATTTGTGGACAAGAAAGGATGATGCCATAGAAGCAGGACTTTCATCTTAGCATAGAAAAATGGATTGAAATTATAAATAAAACATGGAGTGAAAAAGAAGATAAATAAAAAATTGAGTGAAAAAGAAACTATATTGGCAAAGAACTTGTATAACAAATGGAATGAAAGAGAAAACTTATAAGAAGGACAACAATTGACATTAGTTATTTAAAAATGATTAATATTTAAGCATTTAATATCAAAGTCTTGATGCCTTTGGGATGACGAATATGTGAAACTAACATATCTAATATAACAATATTGGTTATTTGTTAAAAAAGCTGACATCTTTTTTATTAAAACTTTTATGAATTAAATTCTATATCAAATTTTAGAAAATCACTTCAATTATTGGAAAAGAAAGCAACCATTTTACAAACTATCTAGGAGTTGGATCAAGTATGAGAAAGTCTGAAAGTTGTATAAACAATATGAGAGTTTTATTCTATTTTAAGAGAAAATTAATTTTCATAAGATCTATAGAATAAGAAAGGTAGTTACAAAATTAATAAAAAATGTTTCTTTAATTTTATTAAATATTATAAACTCCTGATAAGTTATATATTGTATTTGTATAGTTTTATTACAATGATATAAATATCAATATATTGAACATAAATATATAAAGATATGAAAAAAAAGACATTGATATAAGAAAATTTATTAAACAATTTTATTTATTCTATATATCATTATATTAACAATGCAATTTTATAATAATATTATAATTAAAAAAAAGAGGTCTTTAGTCTTTCACTGTTATTACTAGTTCTCATAGCCATCCATCAAATTTCATTATTGGTAAATCATAAATTTAGGCAATACATTTTCCTTCATTACTAATGCCACCATGTGTTTGAGGAAAAGGAGAATAACTTCGTGTCCTACTCATTTGGCATATTTAGTGACAATAACAGATAAAAAAGCAATAATCAAATTATATAACATCTCTAAAAGATGCTAAATGATATAAAAAGGGAGCTATTTTCCTCAAACATACACTAGAGTTAAATAATAAAGGATAACACATCATTGAAATTGTTTAAAATGGAGAGTAAATATGAAATATATAGTAAATAAATTAAGCTATAAACATTGACTATTAAATTAAAAACCAATGTCTTAGAATTTCTTCATTATAAATAAGTGTTGTTTGCTTTACCAAGGAGATTTTATAAATGCCTTTACATGTCGATTAATTAAAAAATTAACGTGTAAATGTTTTCTTCTTCCCATGTAACCTTTTAAATTTCTTTTGGATAACAATTTTCCAAGTTAACTATCATTGTAAATTTTTATCTAAATTTTAAAAATGCCATTACTTAACTATAAATGTCAATTTGTCCTAAAATTGCCATCTTATCTGTTTGAATGATTTCAAAAGTTCCATTATGTTTATATGGACATTGTTTTAACCTATAACTAACATCTATCAATTGACATAGAATTGCAATTATTTAATAGTGTCATCAGAAACAAAATCTATGGAATAAAGCATCTTAGAAGCCTTCTTTTTGATGGAAGGTGAGTTATTTTCATAGATCATCAATTTGTTTCAAATAGGCAGGGAGAGTCCTATTTATAAGCTAAGATCAAAATAATTAGAAATTGATTAGTAATTTTAAATTGATGTCATAACTTTGGACATTTCTATGGTTGAGATGTCTTAAAATGCCTATTAAGTGATGAAATCATGTGTAAAATATTAATAAACTATTATGATAAATGAAAAGAGCTTACATGACAATCACAAAAAAAAAAAAAAAAATTGATGTTGTAATTTCAAGTTGATATACTATTACATTGATTGAAATGAACTTGAATGATAGTCATAAAAAACAATCAATGTTATAAGTTCCTACAATTCATATTGTTACATTTCATTTAGGCTTCTCTAATTTTTATTTATTTAAATTTCTTCATAAATTTATTCATTTAGACATATTCACTTCTATAATTTCATTCATTTAAACTTTTTCATAAATAGTAGTTATTTAGATGTCATCAAATTACAAGAAAATCCCATTATATTAAATGTCAGTTAGTCCTAAAAAATGACATTTTTATGTTTGTTATTTCCTTAGTAAAGGTCTTTCGATTATTATAGATTTCTATGCTGTAAATAATCAGATATGAAAAGAAATTTATTTTTGAATCAATTTAACATTGAAAGTTATATTTGTTTTGATATATCTTCTCTTTATTATTTTGTGCAATCCAAATACCTATTATAAAAATTTAAATAAAAACAACATACATATGAGAAAAAAGAATAATTCTATAAATTTAAAAAAAATTAATTGTCATTCTATTATTAATAATGAAAGTATAAACAAATGAGTAAAAAGAAACAATATCTTTATAAATTCATACAAAATAATTGTACTAAATCATCAATAAATAAAAACTATACATTTACATATGAACACATAAAAACAACAAAAAAATACTTTGTTTCAAAATCTTCAACCTTGATGCAAACTAAAATGTTATTGTCAAAATTTCTCTTTTTTGTATATTCCATGGGAAACAAAATACCATATAATGATAGAGAACCAAAGGTTCTCCCCTTGTACACTCTCTCGATGAAAGTGAAGTGAAAGATCAATAGCTCTTTCATTTGCTAGCTCTTCCATTCTAGATTTACTTCATGAAAAATGAGAAAGTGTACAATGGGAGAGAAATGAAGGATAAAGCTCTTCCACTGTATACTATCAATAAAAATGGATTGAGAGATTAATAGTAATATTATGCATCAAACACATCATACTTGAGAATATATTGGAGAGATGTTAAAAGAGTATATATGAAAGGACATAGTTAGAGGAAAATAATAGATGTTAATTATTAAACAAAATAGATGTTGTATGCTTTTGCAATTTCTAAAGAGACTTCATATTGGCTTTTAGACAATGGAAGTGAAATAAGACTAACATCCTATGCCTTAGTAGAGATCTTTTGATTATTATAGATTTCTATTTTGTAAATAATCAAATATGAAAAAATTTTATTTTTCAACCAATTTAACATTGAATGTTATATTTTTTTTTATATATCTTCTCTTTATTATTTTTGCAATCCAAATACTTATTATAAAATTTTAAGTAAAAACAACATACGTATGAGCAAAAAAGAATAATTCTATAAATTTAAAAAATTTTAATCGTCATTTTATTATTCATAATGAAATATAAACAAAAAGTAAAAAGAAACAATATCTCTATAAATTTATACAAAATAACTATATTAAATTATCAATAAATAGAAGCTATACATTTACGTATGAACACACAAAAAAAATAAAAAAACCATTATGTATCAAAATCTTCAACCTTGATGCAAACTCCAATGGTATTGTTAAAATTTCTCCAATTTGTATATTTCATGGGAAATGAAAGAGTATATAATGATAAAGAACTAAGGGTTCTTCCCTTATGTGCTCTCTTGATGAAAGTGGAATGAAAAATTAGTAGCTCTTCCATTTGCTAACTCTTCCATTCTTTTTCTACTCCATGGAAAATGAGAAAGTGTAAAATAGGAGAGAAATGAAGGATAAAGCTCTTCCATTATATATTCTTAATAAAAATGGATTGAGAGATTAATAATAATATTGTGCATCAAACTTATCATACTTGAAAATATATTAGAGAGATGTTAAAAGAGTCTGTATGAAAAGACATAATTAGAGTTAGGATTTATAGGAAAATAATAGATGTTAGTTATTAAACAAAACAAATGTTGTATGCTTATGCAATTTCTAAAGAGACTTCATATTGGCTTTTAGAAAATGGATGTTAAATAAGATTGACATCCTATGCTTCTGTGTTTTTCAATGAGACTTTTGTAACACCTTTTAAATGACCACTATTTACTAAAATCAACATCTAATGATTCTACAATTTTTAGTTTAGCTTTTTAAATACATTTTAAATGATAGTTGAGTGAAAAAATTGACATTCTAAGTTGTCGTGCAAAATTTAGACATCAGTTTTTTTTGGTCTATCATCTTAAATTTTTATATAATTCTAAAAATGTTATTGCATCAAAATAAACACTGATTTTGTTGTAAACCAATATCTATCGACTAATGTAAATCATCAATTTTGTAATAGCATTTCCACTATTGATATTTCTTTCGTAGAAAAATTTAAACTCCTTTTTAAGTCTTACAACTTTTATTAGATCAATAACACCAAGAAAATTCTGATATAGAAATTACCAAATTTTGGCTCTCTATCTTTATAGTAGATTCAGTCACTTTTTTTAAAATTTTTTTATTGGAATGCATTAAATAAAAGACCAACTTTTGATGTCAGGATAGCGTCAATGCTATCCTACCCTCCGTCTTTTTCTATGTCTTGTGCAAAGAAATCACATTTTACTCAATTCAACATAATATATGGGAAATCTCCGCGTATTATGACTGACAAATAAGAATTTTACAAAAAAGGAAAAAACATTTTGAAACATGAAGTTGATTTCCCTTGTAGAATAAAATCATAAGAATTTTACAAAAAAGGCAAAAAACATTTTGAAACATAAAGTTGATTTCCCTTGTAGAATAAAATCATAAGAATTTTACAAAGAAGGAAAAAAAACATTTTGAAACATAAAGTTGATTTCCCTTGTAGAATAAAATCAATTATTCTTTTAAACAGACAAAAGTTGATTATTTTTATTAATATAAACATACATACATACATACATACATACGTACGTACGTATGTACATACATACATACACACACACACACACACATATATATATATATATATATATATATATATGTTTCCGAGGCCTCGTTTGGCACACTCTATAGTACAACACAAGAATTATTCAATAGTATAGTATAATATTATATAAAATAAGATAATATATTGTACAATATTTAGTAAATTGCCATATATAATGAAGAGTTGTATAAATTTGTTCAATTTTTTGCTTATTGTTATTTTGTACAAGAATATATAAACTTAAAAGATAATTAACTTAATTAAAATATCATTACATATAAAAAACTAATAAAATTGTCTGAAATAAATTTGAAGTACTTAATTAGATCAAAATTTTATTTTACAACAATACCCTTTTAAAAATATAACACACACACACACACACACACACACACACACACACACACACACACACACACACATATATATATATATATATATATATATATATAAATAACTTACACTATCTAAGATTTAAAAAACAATTCATAATCGTAATGTTGCCCGCAATATTGTATTTTTGGACTAAACCGCATCTATAATTTTTCATAATTTTATATCGTTATGACCGCATTTTCCCGCATTAGTCTGCATCGCAACACAACGCAACCGCAACCGTAATTTAAATCCATGTACACTATAGTAATAGAATAATATAAAATGCTTCATTAATATATGTAAATGCACATATATGTGTGTGTACACATTGATATGTTTGTAAGTGAGGATTTATATATCTAATAAAGTAGTAAAAAATATAATAAATCAATTTAAGAATATAAAAAATTAGTAAATACCTTATATAAAATCTTAAAAAATATTAAAAGAATACACTATTAAAAAAATATCATAAATATAGTAAATATTATCAAATAAAAATTAAAATATAAGTGTGAATTAAAAATAATTTAATTTCATAAAAAAGTATGTGAGAGAGATGTAAGAGACAAAAGATTTATAATGAATTTTATAAGTTTAACAATTTAAAATTTATATTAACATTATCTCTTATCAACCCTTATCTACTCCTTCAACAAGTAGATAGCCTTATTTGGAACTTAGTGTATAAGAGAAGATTATTGGATGAGATATACAATTTATATAGGCAATAATTGTATAATTTATCCTATATTATCGGGTTTTATACAATATGTCAAATGAAACCTCGATTTCTTCATTTTTTAGCACTGTGTGCACTTTAATTTTCCAAATCAATACTTTCTTTGGACTTTTTATTAGATTCATTTCAAGATTAATTAGTAGTTTCTTGTTCCTGGTGAAAATAAGAGTGGTTAAACTATTAAATACGATTAGGAATCAAAATCTAGATGAAAAAGAAGACACAAAACCTTTAAGAAATATTGGATGCAACTTGAGCCAAAAGCTTTTGGCTTAATTAGTTGTTGATGAAATTCATGCTAAAACTAGCCTTTCAATAAATTTTGGCTCTATTTGTTTCATTTTTCATAAGAAAATATCATTTATAGGTATATTAATAAAGGAGTGACATACATTTGTATAGCTTTGATTAAAAAAATAATACCTAGAATCATAATAATGAAGGAAAGTAAATTTCTTTTTTTAAAAAAGTTAGATCACTTGCTTTTTCAAACTTACTTTTTCATATTCCCTAAAGAGCAACTAGACAATAAATATGAAAGATTAAGTAAATAATATGTAAACATATGCAATAAAGAGTAAGAAATTAAAGAGTAAGGGAAATAAAGAAGATAGCACCAAATTATAGTAGTTCAATTATTCAGAAGATGGACTATCCCTCTGGGTCTACTCCATTTTCTCAAAATCAATCCAATCTTGATAGTTATCTACTAGCACTTTTTTCTTTATAAAGCCCAATACATTTTCACACTTGATTTTTCAAGGACTCAAACAATTCCACCACAATACTTGAGAATTTCCTTTCTTACAACCTAGTTACAAGGTCTCTACAAGAGTTTCTCTCACATTCCACGCCAGTTAATGAGCCTTAAAATGGTATAGACTTTGATAGTGTAGATTTGCAAATAGAATTCAAGAAGGAAAACTATTACAAAATAAGAAGAATTCTAGGGGGAGAGAGCCTTCTTAGAGAAAGTAAGAGATACTTGATATTGATCCATGAAACATAAACCTCTATTTATCGCCAAAGGAAAATCTAGTTGTTGAAAAGTGTACAAATCCCAACAAGCATGTTTTGTCCCAACGGCTTTATCCTTTTACCCTGTAGTTTTTTTTAGTTACCCTTTTAGAAATAACATTATTTAGTCAGATTAACTTTTAGCATTATAAAATGTGCAGTACTTACTCTTTTGTATGCTATTTTGATGTGTCACTTTCAATTTGTACCATGAAAATATAGTGTGCTTGCTCTTTTAAGAAATTCTAAATTTTACTACTCAAGAGTCCTTTTCTAAATTGCACTATTTGCTTGTTCTTCTATTCTGGGCACAAACAAAAGTACAAATGTTGACCCTACCCCTAGTAGGCAATTGAAAGAGCAACTTGCATTTGTTAGAAACTCTACCCAAAAGATAGATATAGCAAAGTATAGTACTAAAAAAGTAACCTAGACAATTTGTATTTTTGACAATTCAAAGTTTCAACCTTTCACAAAAATGAAAAGAAGTAACATGTATTATATCAAATCAATTCTTTTTAAATTAAGAAAACATGTGAAGTATATCAAAATTGATTTTGTCCAATCACATCAAATTAATTCAAAAAAGGTGATTAATATAAATCCGGTTTGTTAGTGGGATTGAAAGAAAATTTTGCATCTAAGGGATGATAACTTCATCCAAATTTTATTAAATACGTAAATTTGGGATCTTACCTCTCTAAAATACAAAATGTATTTTAAAGAGTAAAGTGAGATATCACAATTCTTAATAAAGAAAATTAAGATTTCAGAATTAAATAAATAATAATTAATTAAATAGGTAAAGGTACGGAAAAAAAGTAAAAACAACATCAAATAATTCACATGTAGAATCATTTCATAGGAAATCATCCGATTAGTTTAAGTGAGCTGTCATTTATGCTCATATTAGTTTTTTAGCGTGTAGTTTAAATCAAGGTAGGTACCACGAAATCTAAGACAAAAATGTGTCGGTCCATTTGATATATTTTGGCTCGTACATTGTACACAGCATATAAGTGACTTTAACAAATCTAGCTTTCTTTATTCATCAATTCCTATCAGCATCACTATTTAATTAAGCAAGAATGAATTGCTAAAAGAATATCCCATACATTTGATTTTGCTACATAAAAATGAAAGTTTAGTTTGTCCTTCTTGTGGAAGGGAGGGATCAAGTCGTATTCCCTTCTTTGTCGTTAAAAGGGAAGCAGTATGAACAAAATCAAGTTGTTATATTTTAAGTAAAATTATGAACGATGAATTCTAAGAGAAGGCAAATTGTTGGTTATATATTTTAAATCATACATTGTACGTACTATACAAGTTCACCTACTATCAATGAATAAATTTAATAGTCCATTAATACATCACTAGCGTATCATAATTATCTCCATAAACTTATTTTAGTGTTTGATATATTTGGGTCTATTACACAAGCCATGATTGTTGTTATAATTTCTGCAAGCATTTTTTATTTCTACCTTAGATTGATTTAGGATTATGCTTCACAGTGTGCTTGAGAGAAAACTTTGTTATGATATGTATTTTTAATAGTTTTATGAAAAAAATTCATACTTTTTTGTAATTTTTTGATAAAAAAATTGTGATTTTTATATGAAATTGTGGAATTTTTTAAAGAATTTTTCGATGCAACTTTAAATGATAATGAACCCATGAAGTGATGCAATAATATAAGGCCTGCAATCAAGCTTTACAATGAAGTGAGATATCACAGAGTTATTTATTCAGTTTTGTCTTCATACATTGTTGTTAAAAGCAGATTACCAAATTTGAACTTGTTACACATTCCTTAATATTTTGTTTCTATTATCTTTGTGTTAACTTTGCAATGATGGATTCCTCCCTGAACTTACTGTTATTCAAGCCAATCATTTAAAAGGGAAACAACAGTCTTTTACTAAGAGAGGTAACTACTTTATAAGTTGAATTACTGAGAGAAGTAACTATTTTATAATTAAGTTGACTATTATTTTACCGTGGAAAGGTCAGATAGTTTTTGTTAATATTATCACATTTTTATCCCACATTGTGTTGAATTCTTTTGTTTTTTTAAATTTTGAGTGTAGTTGGGTATTTTGAACGTCATTCAAGCTATGGAGCTTACCGTTGAGTTTGTTTATCTTATATATGTTGCCTCTGTGGATTGATATTTCATAATTCTCTCTTTTTACTTGAATCATATTAAACTTTGTTTTATAGGTCATTTTGAAATTTATCTCTTTCACGTTTTATTTCTGGATTATCACGCGTGGTAGTAATAATTTAACTCATGTGAGAAGCCTGTCGTTAAGAGAGGTAAGGAGCCTTTGAAGAAGAAGACCGTTGATTCTAATTTAGATGATCTAAAACTGATCAATAGGCTGTTTATACTATTTAATGATACGTGAACCAAATTTTAGTTTTCTTTGTTGTGAGATACATGTTAGAATTTCATTATATCGTGTTAGTATTGGTTTTTTTGACGTGCCTCTTATTCGACTTATACTTTTTGGTTCTTAAGGTTTCTCTCTAGAGACATTTTATTACATCTATTATTTATTACTTTTCACCCTTCTGTATCTGAGAGCAAGCTTTGTGTGTTTATGTTCTTTTTCAATTTTTGTTCTTCAGGATCACTAATGAGTAATGTTAACAATCGATATAGGGATTGTTTAAGTAGATAGTGTGGATTCAAAATCAAGGGTTAGTCCTAGGAGTCCTGCTCTAAAAATTAAAATTGATGTTTGTGTTCCGCCGGTCTTTGCAACAGCGAACTGTTTCCCATCAACTCTGGAGTGCATTTTCTATAGTACTAGATTGTCCTTGCGTATTTTAATTATTGATTTTGACCTAGAATATGATGTCATGATGATATTTCTTTGGACCTTTTACTAATGTATGAAACTCATGCACTATATTGTTGTAATTTGATTTTTCAATTATAGGTATTATTTAATGTAGCTAAAGTATTAGACAATTTTCTAGACTGCCTGGTTGAATTGAGTCCACCCAAATGTTGGTTCAGTTGACTCCTTCTCGCCTGAGTGGTCAAAAGCTAGTCAAAGTAGACTATGAGCACATAGCCTCTCTTTGATCCTTTCCTGTTGGAAGGAAAAAAGTATATTGATGAGATGGTTTAATTGTATTTCTCCTTAGATTGTTGTTCACAAGGATGGTCCAAGAGGTACACATTTTCAACGTGCAGGACCACGCCAGAAGGTAATGAGTACTTTTCTTTGGATACATAATGTTAAGAACCATTTTGATTCAAATGACGAACGTGCATGTATTTCAACTCGGATGACGTGCATGCATGTATTGTTAGTCGTGTCGGTCAGTGCCCTAGGCTCAACACAATCATAAAGGAAATTGTTTATGGTCTTGATTTCATGTACGGTGCTACAAGAATCATCAATAGAGATCTAGATTTTAGATTCTCTTTTATATTCTGAATTGCGTTGGTCAAGCAGAAACTTATATTATCGTAATTAATATACTATTAGTTTCTTTTTTAACCAAGAATTTCCTTGGGTGAGGAATTTAATTACAATTCCTTATTTAAGGAAAAGACTCATCACTTAAAAAACTATTGATTTGTTTGCTTATTTGTTAAAAACCTTTGCTTTCGGATAATCTAAAAATGCCTTTTTGTAAAGTAGCAAGTGCTAACATTAATAAATAAAAGTCTCCAGTCCCGTTATTTTTCCACTTCTATGAATGTGTGTCTAACAAAAAGCATAAACCAATCAATCACTCACTGAAAAGCTCTAACTGTGCTCATGACATTCATTGTCAAATAAAATGAACCAACCACATAAAGACAATATAAGAGAAGACAGAAGGTACCAAATAAAATGAGATTTATTGGAAATTTTGATATCATAAGTATCCAATCAAATAAAACAGCTCGCCTACAACACAGAATTAACACTTATATGATGGCAACCATTTTACATGTCCATTGCAAAGCAGGGAATTCAAAAATCTGTTACTTCCAATAAACTAGCAAGGTGTTATCATCGTCACTATGCACTCAATGCTTCAATTTCAAATTCCCAGATGATGTTGGGTTGTATTCCCCAGGCAGGAACCTAACAGCACCATAAGCAAAATCAGAAGATCCCAGCAAAATTGTCATTAATGATACTTAATATGGAACAAGTGAAATGCAAATGTAGAGAAAGACATGAAGGATAAAGTTTAATAACCTTAAAGCAATTTTATTCACTGAACAGACAAATCATTCTTAACAGACCAAACCAATTTAGAATTGACACAAATGCATCGTAAAATATGAAAAAGATATTGACCTCTCGTTATCTTAATCAAAATGACACTAACTTAGCAAAACAAATATCCAAGGCTAACAAGAATGTTGTGCCAAATTTAGCTAGTAAAGAACACACTAAAAAGAATCCTCACAATAAACCCTCGCTAA
Source organism: Sindora glabra (assembly GCA_020226215.1). Taxonomy (NCBI): domain Eukaryota; kingdom Viridiplantae; phylum Streptophyta; class Magnoliopsida; order Fabales; family Fabaceae; genus Sindora; species Sindora glabra. The sequence continues at coordinate 56,367,731 of CM035235.1, read as the reverse complement.
GTATTATCCTAGAATTCTGCCTTACAACTTCAATTTTATTTTCCAACATCATCAATGGTGCACCCATTTTGTTGCCCTCAATAGTTTCTAATTAGCAAAAAACACCTTTAAACATAATTAATGAAAAATTAAGTCTACCAACAGAGTCATTTAATCAAAATTAAAAGTTTACCATCACACCAACTCCAAATTCTACTTCCTTCTAATAAGAAGCAATATAGAAGGATATTTCTTTTACAACATTATAATAAACCTTTAATTTTTTTCCCAACGTAAAGGTATCATGCAGTGTGGAGGAACCAAGACAAGTGAATGAACCAAAATACCAGAATTAATGAAATTTGCTTGATAGCAGAAAATCGACCTAGCCACTTCTGCATGCTGCTCTAAATGCCTCACGTTTGTGAATAGTACTCAGGTACTCCTCTACGCACAGCATTCTTCCATCAGTGTAAAAAGGTTACTTTAAATTAAGTTGGCTATTATTAAAGCTTATCGCACATTTTTTCATGACAGATAAAATTATACCAACCTATTAGTTCATTATAAGCTTAACTGAAAAGTAACAAAACCTTAGTATGAACTATTTCAATATATAAACAAAATGATCAACTATAGATATTTATTTCCTAACAGTTGGATTGTAAGTAAAGGATTGACATTAAACTTAGGGAGATTTTTATGGTAAAAATTTTCCTTTTTTTTAATGTTATAAAACACAATTTTCAAGTAAGAGTGAAAAACCAAATAAAGCAAGGAAAAATGATAAAAGAAAATAATGGAAGAATATGAGAGAAATATCAAAGAGTAGAAATGAAGCAGACTTTCAAAAAAACAACAGAAAATAATTTACAAGTTGCACCAGATTCAAATCTCTATCAACAAAATAGTGAGAGTTTACAATTCCAATATCACTAGAATTTGTTGTAGGAGTTTTTAAGGCATGTGAATCAGAAATGGATTCATCTTTATACTAACATTTTATGAACTTTGTTCATCTTTCAGATTTAATTTATCCTTTGGCAAACAATTTGAGTTTCCTTTTTAAAAAAAAAAAATCATACATCACATAGAGAATGAAAGAGCCTTTACAAATTCCACTGGCAACAGTCATGTGTGTCCTAAACAAGGAAACCCAATTTCAACTAGCTAGAGGCATTTCAATTAGCTCCTTCCATTGTGATGAAGTGCCAATGCCACTCATGTGATTAGCAGCTAAAGGCTTATTTGCAAATCTAAATTGTTTGATTCAAATTGGACTTTTTGGTCATTCAGTCACTTATGTACAAGTAATCTAAGACTATTATTACAACTTACTATAGTTGAAGCTTGAGATCTCCCCACATCCTTAGTTGCATACGATTCAAGAAATTTGGTATATTGTACCACAAAACCTCTATTGATTTATAATATCTTATCTTAAATAATTAGCCATTTCAATTTAATTTAAGTGAAGAATGAGAAGCCATTAATATTTATAAAAATTGAATCAACCTACAAAATTAAAGCTAAAAACGAGCAAATTAACAATGCTAAACCAACATTAAAAAAAAAAACCAAAACTTTCAAACTGAAGTCATAAAAAAGCACAAGCAATCATTGTGAAACTTTTACGACTAAGGATACAGAAGTCAGCAAAAAAACCAATCAAAGAATCAAAGTCAGAACCTAGGAAAGGTGATTGTGCTCTCTGAATTTTCACTACAAATTCCAAACTCTGAAAGACTAAACTTTATAGAAACTAAACATCTAAGACTAGAACTTTGCGAAACAATAACATACCATCCAAAAAAAAAAAAACTCTACAAACATTATTAAACATTTAGCCATGTCACAAGGAAAGAAGCTAAATTCATAAAGAACATTTCCACAAATTTCTCTTGCAAACAAGACAAAGAAAGCCATTACAAGAAGTATAACTAATTGTGATTTATGCATTTCTTTTAAACATAGAGGATGCGTTTTCAAGAATAGGCATTTGGCATCGACAACAGTTCATGTAGCTTCAAACCCCAAAATTTTTGACGGCATTCCACACAATCCCTAGAATTCTAACTTCAAGCAAAACCAATCCCTTTTCCTTGAAAACAATAAGGGTAATTTTGAATTTTTGCTCTCTTACGAAGGTTACTTCAGTCAGATTTCAAGTGATTGACAATAAATGACTATGATGTAATTGCATATACTTAATGATTTAGATTTGATATTTCCCCAATACTCATAGGTACTCATATTTTTTACATGAGTGTCGTAGAATTCCCAAAATGTATAATATATACATGTATTATTTATATGGATAAAATTGTAATATTAAAAAAATAAAATTTTGTGGAACAAATTACATTAATACTATCTTAGATTACAAGTTTACAGCATAAAATAAATTTTCCTACTATATTCATATTGCATTGGAGCAAAATTCACTGCACAAGCATTTACCTCGAAACTTTAACAACCTATGTGAGTTCATTAAAGCATATGACAGCCCATGATGGACGGGAGGCATGGGTATTGTATGAAATTAAGATGAATGTACATTTAATGCGCAAGTGACAATCTCAGAAATTTTGGATCAATATTTTGATTATTTTAAAGCCATGATAACATAAGCAATGGAGCAGTGAAATCAAAATTTGTATTTATATTTACCAGAGTAGTGAAATTCTATATTTGCACACATAAATGCAATATAAATCAAAATAAAACATTTTGTTTTAAAAATAGTGATATTTCATAATATAAATTATATCATGTGAAACCCTTAAAAAATAAATAATTAATTAGGAATGTCAAATTATGAGAGTAAGATTAAAAAAAATAGAGTGCAAGATACATTTTGGAGAATAAGATAAAATATCATAATTCTTGATAAAAAATTGAAGGAAATTAATAGTTATAAATTTGAAGATTACATTTTTAATTGATTATTATTTATTAAATTTTGAACTCTTGATTTTTTATTAAAAATTATAATATCTTATTTTATCATTTAAAATGCATATATATATATATATATATATATATATATATATATATATATATATATATATATATATATATATATATCACATATTATGTTGTGACCTCGTAGATAGAAGTGTCTTGATGGACCCCACTAACTTTAATTGTTTATCTCACCTGAATTTCTTAGTTGTAGTTTGCATGGATCTAATTGAATTATTCTGCACTTTAAATGCAAAATCTTCTTTACTTAAAACAATTTTTTTTATCTAAAATGCAAGTAATGAGTCCTTTGATATTTTAGAATCTGAAGACTCGAACACTAATAAAATGGTGTTATGAATATCATAAATCTTGGCCACTTTTTCGTAGATCCATCAAATGCAAATCTTATTTTCTACTTTTGATAACACCATTTTTTGACACTCCAAAATGTTTTCTATTTAAAATTTAAGTTAAAAATTATAGTGGTAATATCTATCCAAGTAAATAACTTTAGTACATTTTATTGTATTTGTAATTTAAATTATATATTGATGCGACCCGTCAAAAATGTATCACTAATTAAGCATAGTCTTTTTGTGGTAAATCTTAGAAATAATTTAAGTTAATTAGGTGGGTGATCAATGAATCAGTCTATTATATAAATTTAAAACAATGTATTTGATAATATTAAAAATTTAAATTTAATTTACTGTTAGTATAAATTAATTTCATACTATTATCTAATAATATATTATTATATTAATAAAAATTATTAAAATCCTTTTATTACAATTAAAAGTTTAATTAGTATTATTTTTTTAATGATGTGTATTTTTCTCATTAAATAATAGTGTCAATAAAAATTAAATGATGTAAAATATTGCTTTTTCTCATTAAAAAAAAATTGTCCGTATACATCGCTGCTTCACACGTACAAGAACATCTCTGGCCCGTCCAAGCTGTAAGCAAGCATAATAGCAAATCATTAAGTCCAATGTAAAGCAAATCCATTTTGCTCTAATTTCTGCTGCTTATTTTTCTTTGCAGAGATCTGAATTCACAGTACTGCTCTATCGACTGTACCTGATTGTTGTAATCAATGGCTTCTCATTTAATCTGGCTTCTGTTGTTTTTCATCTCTCTTCCTTAATTTGTGGGGTAGCTGCTTCGATCCTTTTTCATCGCAAACCCAGAAGAAGGACTTCTTCATCCTCTTCCACTGCTACTTGCCCTTCTGATTCTGCCCCTCCTTCGTCTTCCTTTGTTGATCATCCTGAAATCAAATATGATGTCTTCCTTAGCTTCAGAGGTACAGATACTCGATCTAGTTTTCTGAGTCATTTGCTTACCGAACTATCTCGAAAGAAAATTGAATACTTTGTAGATGATCAAAAGCTTAAGCATGGAGATGAAATATCATCAACTCTTCTCAATGCAAAAAATCTCAAATTTCGTTGGCGGTGTTCTCAAAAGACCATTCTGATTCAAGATGGAGTTTGGAGGATATCGAGTAAATAATACAATGCGGAGAAAATCAAAATCCAATCGTAGTACCTATTTTTTACACAGTAGATCCTTCAACTGTACGCCATCAAATAGGGAGTTATAAAGATGCATTTGAGAAACATGGTAAAAGATTGACCAAGATAGGCTGCAAACAAAGCGGCTAAGTTGTCTGGATTTGATTCATCAAAATACCCGTAAGTATCTAAATATTGTTTACAACATAAACTAAATTATCGTTTGCCATATCATTAATGTTTTAGTCTACAGATATTATTGCTACTAAGGTTTTGTTTTTTTTTTTGTTGAAATGCATTTTCCCTAGAAAAATATCATTTATCTATATATTGACGAATGGGCAACTTGACACTTGTATTTGTGATTCAAAAAATTATGACAAGATTTATAGTATTGGATGAAAGCAAAAATCTAAAATAATGTAAAAATCTAATATTAATCAAACAAATTTAAAATAATGTAAAACCATCATCCAATCACATAACAAGGATAATTTTATAAAATTAAGCATATACAACACACTAAGAGGCATAAAATAAAGACAATATTTTTGCACATTATTACTAATTTAGTAATAATAAAATAATAAAAAGTATTTAGATAATTTCAATACAGAAATATAAATTTTAAATATTCAAATTAACTCTACTCATTCTTTGTTCTCCACAATAATTACACTTATTAACTAAAGCAAGTTATTGATACTGTTAAATCAACTTTAATATATTTTGTTATTTTATTCACATCAAGGAATATTATAATTAAAGAATATTATAAAAAATTTAAATAATATCATTTTTTTAAAAAATGGATATCCATTTTGTAATAATACTATTACCTTCACAATTTGAGGCAACATATTTTATTTTACCTTTTGATCTTAAAATATTATAATTAAATAAATTTTTACAATAATATTAAATGATTAAAAGGTGCCCACTATTTTGACCCTTTTATAGCTTTCCTTTCATATGTGCGTAGTTTTCTGTGAATCGGAGATAATTACTTCGAGGCTTTCCTTTTGTCAGTGCGTATTCTTTTTTAATCATCAAATATGATGAATAATTATTTCAAGAATTAAAGTATTAATGAATTTCTCTTTACGTCCATATTGAAAATTTTGTCTAAAACTTATTCTCTCCATTTGTATTTATCTGTTGTCATTAATTAATTTCATACATATTAAAAAAATAATTTTATTTATTTATTTTTTATGAATTTTATAAGATTATTCTTTATACACAAAATTTAAGATAGTTAAAAATGGAAAGAGAATTGTAAAGAAACAATAGTGTAGAATAATTAAATATTTATTAATAAAAAAGAATGGTAAATTTGAAAAAAGAACATTTAATACTTCATTGGAATTCTAAAGTGATAGATAAAATAAAAACTTCTTTAAAATATGACAGATAAAAAGAAATGGAGAAATGGAGAGAGTATTTAAGAATTATTTTTCGCACTTGTCAGTAAGTCAAAAAGAGATAAACCCGAGTTTGCCATAATGTTTCCACTGTGGTGGGACAGCATGCAAAACCGTGGTTCCTGTTCTTTTAATTCTATCTCTTTAGGAAAATTTTCTACTTTTTTTTTAAGAAAAAAAAAATGATGTCATCTAGAACAAATCTCTAATCTCAATCCTCAAATGTTACTATATATTTTTTTATTTTATTCTAGAAAAAGTTAAGATTAATAATATTTTCGGTAAAATTAAGGTCCAATTTCATAACATTATAGTATAGCTCCATTTTATGCAATAAATAAATTAGTTTATAACTTATTAACTTAGTCAATAAACTTATAAACCTAGTCAATAAGCTTATTGACCTAGATTATTTATAAGTTCTGATTTAACAAGTTATAAGTTACTATTTTTTTAATTTTATTTCAAATCTATCCTTATTCTTTTTATTAATTTACAATCCATACCCCTTGTAATTAAGTCTAAATATTTTTTGTAAAATATAATTAATTTAATTTAAACATAATTATATCCTATTTTTAAATTATAAATATATAAAAATATATATGTAAATAAATAATATCACAAAATATAATTAATTATATTTTAAGTAATTATAATTTATAATAAATAATAAAATAAAAATTATATAAGTAAATAAATATATAAGTTTATAAAATATAATTAATTAAATTTTATATTTTTATTTTAATTTTTTAATTAAGTTAATATAATTCAATTTTTAGATAAATATAAATTATTTTAATTATATATCTATTTTTTTAATACATTCTTTTATATTATTTTATAATTTCAACTAGTTTAATAGCTAATTTTATAAAACATTTCAACTATATTATCAACTATAAGCTATCGATTAGCTTATCAGCTATTAAATAACTTATCAGTTATCAGTTAATTTATCAGTTATTTATACAAAACGGAGCCATAATATATGTTTCACAATTTGGAATAAGCATTTACAAAATTGTTAGAATTTGCCTCCTCTAAGAATGAAAAAGAAAAAAGAAAAACATGTTTAAGTTATATATTGCAATTACTGAAATGTTAAATGTAAGGAATAAAGTTTTGTATACAGTATTATTCAATAATTATGTGGGACATTTTATAAGAATAATAATAGCAAGTGAGATATTTTTTTTTCACTTTTTAACAATTTAATGAGAATTGAAGGTTAATATTGCTATGCGTGCTATAAAAACTTTATTGTATATTTTTAAATTAAATAAATAAATTTTGATAATTTTTTTGTAATAATAAGAGTGATCATATCACTAGATGCACATATGTGAGGCTCAAAAAAAAAAAAAAGTTGGGCAAGATGAAAAACTTTCAAAGAACATCAGATGTTATTAAAGGAAAAGCTTTCGATCAAATTTTGTTAATTTTGAGCTTTTGGCACATGGAGCAAACAGCAATACTTTAGGTCAGAATTTCATTTTTGGAAGAAAATGATGGACCAATTAGAAATTGTCGTTCATTTGTTTTAAGTAGTAATAAATGAAAACAAAAAATAAATATAAACATTCAATTTAAAATTTTTAAATTATAAAAATATAATTACTTAATAACTCGATAATTAAAAGTAAAATAATGTAATCTAATTTAAAAAAATATTTTAAGCATGAAACTTTGTGATCCTTTTTTTTTTTTCGCCATTGTAATATTTTTTTGGAAGTATTTTGTTTTGCCGAGACAAGTAGCTGTGAAGATTTTAATTAATAACACATGATTATAAATAGTCATTTTTATTTTGTTTGGAATTTGGAAAGAGACTTTTTTTTTTTTTTGCTCAGTTATGCGGCCCAAATCCTCTCAACAAAATAGACGATTTTAATCAAAGAAAATTTCATGCTGCAACACTATTTGACTATATTGTAAACAAGGAATTAAAAGAAGAGATAATCTCCCAAATTTATTACTGAAAATTTGTCTAACAGATATATGAATTCTTTTGTGAAAAAATATCGGGGCCGCTGACACATCTAGGCACTCAACGTCGGGCTTCATTTCCTTCACGTCGTAGGTTACTTCATTGTATATTAAATGAATTACCACATAATTACCAAACAAAAATAGCGGGGGGCCACATCTCTTGGAGTTTCCTCGTTAACCTTTTTGCTGGTTTTTGGCTTTTCAAGTGTTATGCAGCTTCCCACTGCCCATGTTTTGATTTGTCTTTTCTTTGCTAATTTGTGGATACAGACATCCCAATTCACAGCGCCTGCTTGCTGTGAGCAATGGCTTTGAACTGTTCTCGTCACAAAGGCAAACAGATTTCTTCTTCTTCAACTACTAGCCATCCCATCCTTCCTGTTTCGAACCTTTCTCATCAAAAATTCAAACGGACTTCTTCTTCCTCCGCTGCTACTTGTCCTGCAGTTGCTCTTCCTTCGTCTTCTTCTGTTGATCATCTTGAAATCAATTACGATGTCTTTATTAGTTTCAAAGGTCCAGACGTCCGTTCCAGTTTCCCTAGTCATTTGATTGAAGCATTGTCTCAGAAGAAAATTGATTACTTTGTAGTTGATCAAAATCTCAGGCCAGGAGATGAGATATCATCAACTCTTTTGCTTGCAATTAAAAAGTCTGAAATTTCGTTGGTTCTGTTTTCGGAAGACTATGCTTCTTCAAAATGGTGTTTAGAAGAGCCGGAGCAAATCATACAATGTATGGAAAATCAAAGACAGGTTATTCTACCTATTTTCTACAAAGTAGATCCTTCAACTGTGAGTCATCAAAAAGAAAGTTACAATAAATCATTTGGTAAACTTGGTGAAATATTTGATAAAGATAGGTTACGAAAGTGGAGAGCGGTTCTCGAGAGCCTCCGATTTATCTGGATTTGATTCCTCAAATTACACGTAAGTGTCTTTATTATTTATGTCAATACAGTTAGTTCTGTTTTATTTACTGTTATAGCTAGCGTAACCTCACCCATCTAATTCGTTTGATTTGTTTGAAATGATATAAAACCTTATTGTTTTTGTTGTTTCGCATCAGAAATTGATTGTTATTTCTTTATGAAGCTACATAGTTTAACTGGCACATGTTATAACAAGGCCATATTATATTGTCATATCATACATCTCTAAATTTCATCACAAATTATTTGTCAAGGTTACTTTGTGCTAATCATTATTGAGAGGCATTAAAAAGAAAGAAGGAATTTGGCTATCCAACTAAACAACCCCCTCACAAGAACTTGCATTTTATTCTTTCTTCATTGCCAATATAGTCTATAGATAATATTGACACTAAATTTCTTACATTTTTCCTTTTGTGTCATATAGTACTGAAGCAACACTCATCAAAGAAATCGTTGAGCGTGTGTTAGCAGATTTAAGGAAGACAGGGAACCAAAATTTCCTGAAGCGCTTTGTTGGAATTCACAAACACATACAAACTTTGGAAACACTATTACACACAAAGTCACAAGATATTTTGGCTATTGGAATTTGGGGCATGGATGGTATCGGTAAAACAACCATAGCTGAAATATTATATAATAGATTGCACAATAAATATGAAACAGTCATTTATTGTGTGTAAAGGAAGAGTTAGAGAAAAGAAAAAGTATAAGAGATATTAAAGAGGACTTACTCTCAAAGCTTTTAGGTGAAGATGTATATGGCGTCACACATAATGGCATTCCAGAGTATGTTGACAAAAGGCTTCGTTGAAAAAAGGTTCTCATTATTCTTGATGACATCAATGACTCGAATCAACTTAAAATTTTAATTGAAGTTGGAGCAATCAGTAGAATTATCATGACAAGCAAAGATAGGCATGCATTTTCAAAAGAATGTGATGTGATTTATCCAGTCAAACCACTAAATTTTGAAAATGTCCTTTAATTCTTTGAGAATGCCTTGTGAAAAGATTGTCATGTTAGGAAAGAAGAACGTTATGAACTCTTGAAGGAGGTAGTTAATCATGCAGGGGTGTTCCATTAGCGATAAAAGTTTTAGCTTGCTTTCCTTATGACAAAAATAAAGGTGAGTGGAAAAGCAAACTAGAAAACCTTAAAAATTTTCCTAATATGAAGATTTAAAATGTTTTGGAATTGAGCTTCAATGGACTAGATGATTGTGAAAAAGATATTTTTCCTATATCTTGCATGTTCATTTACAAATGATTCAGTAAAAAGGATTATAACAAGATTTGATGCATGTTGTTATCAAACAATTATTGATTTAAGAGTTCTTTTAGATAAAGCACTTATATCCATTCATGGCATTGTACATATATATGATTTGATTCGAGCAATGGGTTGTGAATTTGCTCGTAGGAAATCTCCTAAATATTTGGGCCAATGCTATTGTTTATGTGATGCTAATTATATAGGTATAAAGTCTTTAATAACAAATTGGTAATAATAATATCTAAAATTTATAATTTATTACTTTTTCTTGTAGTTTCGAATGATATATATATTTTGTTTTATTGAGATTGGATAATAAAAGTTTTTAATATGTGTTGATTGATTCGGTGATTTGCTTCTTTTCTTGGCAGGGAACTGAAACAATTGAGAGCATTCGCTTAAAGATTTGGAATCTAAAAAGGCAGGTTCTACTAGAACCCCAAGCCTTTGCTAGTATGAAGAACATTAAACTTTTAGAATTTGAAGATATTCCTATAGGTAAGTGTATGTTATATCCTCCAAACAAGGCTTTGAATTCCCCCCCCCCAAAAAAAAAAAAAAAAAAAAACAAGACTTTGAATCATTGCCAAATGAACTCAGATATCTTGGATGGCAACGATACCCATTGAAATCCTTTCCATCGAGATGTCGTGTGGATAATCTTGTCATGCTTATTTTTAAACGCAGTCTGTTGGAAAGACTATGAGATGGAGTGCAGTTATGTGACGGATTTATTTATTGTTTATGCGAGATGCTTTACTATATTAATTTTTTGTTATGTTCAAATGAAATCGGTTACAGTAGCTTAACTATAATTTTTAATGAAATGATAATTGCTCAACCATATTAAAAAAATTAATTTACATAATAATTTAATTAAAAAATTGGCAAGCCCAATAGTGGGTTCTGGGAAGGGTAGATGTACGCAGCCTTACACTCCATAATTAGGGAGGTTATTTCTAGGATTCGAACTCATGACCTCCAAATCACAAAGTAGCAACCTTACCGTTGTGTATATAATAATTTAATTAATGTATATGAATTTTAAATGATATGTATTTAAATCGAAAATGTAAAAAAATTATCCTGATATGTATTCAAACTTGGTAAAATCATTGATCTTACTAGTTGTCAGGTCCAGTTTGATAGTGTCATTAGCCTTGATTAAAGGATCTGAATCGTCGAGGGAGGGAAGTGAGACATTAAACTCATAACCAACAAAATGATTAAAAGTTTTGAATCAGGAAGTGAAAAGAAATTAAAATGGTAAATAAAAGGAGACGAAGAAAGTTAAGAAACATTTGTAAAATTAGGGAATTAATTTTCTTGGATGCATGCCCTAATTTTAACAATAATAGCAAAACTTTAATAATTTTTTTAATGATGTAACAATATATAAATACGTAATAGAGTAATACTCTCTGTAATTTCCAATTAAAAACCCTCCCTTAGCCACACTTGATTATATTTAATAAATGGTATAAGCTAATTTTTTGGGGAAAGTAGATGAAACTGTTAATATTATATTCACACAGTTAATTTATTGGTTAAAGTACTTTGTACTCTTTATAATTTTATTTAATTTTAGTTTGATCCCTATGATTTGACATAATATAAATACACATCCTGTGTTGTAATGAGATTCAAAATTCTAAACCTGAAGTAGGAATATCACTGCCCTCTGTTATGTTAAAGATACTTCTCAATTGTTGTGCAGACTCCCAGCTGCTAAATTCGTTTTTTATTGTTGTTTTGTCGTTCTTTTGTTTGTTTGTATTTTATTTAGAGAAGTAGTAGCATGCTTCCAGGGGCAAGCTGGACCTTTTCTCTTGGGAGAACGAAAGATTAACCGTATAAGTTGAAGATATAATTAATATATTAAAATTCAACAACAATAAAAGATACTCTAATAATGAAAAATTATGTATTTATATATTAGTATTCAAAGTCAATTTATTTTAAAAAAAAGGCAATGTTATAATCTCCGTACGAGATATCATATTATATCAATTTTACTATTTCATCGTTTAGTAGATAAAAAATGCTAGGTTTAAAAATAATTTTAATCCCTCTAATTTACATTTTGATCCCCTAATATAAAATATTTGATTTTAATCCCTGAAAATACTTAATCAGCACAATTTTAATCCTATCATCATCATTCCATCAAATACTGACAGAAAATGCTAACATGCCACTAAGTGGTTTATTTGTTATCTACATGGCATTAGATTTCTTTTATTTTTAATTATTTTTTTATTTTTGTTCCATTTTCCTGTTATTCTTCGCGGAGATTTGGAGACCACTTCTAGTCCATAACCCAGATTCCACCTCTCCCCTTATAAATAAAAGATTTTATCCAGAAATTTTGAAGCTTTAGGTATCGGAAACATTGATGTTGTTGTTTGCCGTTTAAACAATGCTTTAGAGTTCCTTTGATTAAGAGGAAACCAACACATTATTCGTATATGACCAATTTTATCCTTGCTCTACTATATAAAAGTCAAATTTTTTTAAAATTTCACCTTCCTTGCTCTACTATTGAATAATTATTGACTATTGATAAGAGAATAATACCATCATTCTAATTGCAAAACTTCTATATGTATCTCCATCAACTTCCTGTTTAAATAAACAAAGTAAATTAAAAGAAGAAGAAAGGAATAAAAGACAAGGGCAAGGGACTAAATAAAAAAATGTGCAAGCTATAGTGCTATTGATAACACTTCATTTAAGTCGCTCACCATTTTGGGTTCCACCATTTTTTATGGTGAGACCCATAGAAATAGATGGCTTAGATTCAATATTACCAATTGTACCACTTTTTTGTTGGTATTGAAGAATTTTCCGATAAAAAATATAGCAGAGAAGAATACTGTGAAAACAAGAAAGTAAAAAGCTTTCGTAGAATTAATAAAATGAATTATCCTTCACATGGCACTTCAAAAATTCATCCCCTTCCTTCTGCGTCGCTCAAACTGAGAAGCTTCTTCCCTTTTTTGCTTTGGTCATTAAGAAACAGGTTTTTGATTCTTTTGTTTTCATATCGTCCATCTTTCTTATTTTACTATTTTTTCCCCTTTTTTGCCGCCCTGCATCATATCGATGGCAAACCTTGTCTTTCTCCCTTTGCAAGGCGTGGATGGCATTAAATAAAGGTGTTTTTATTCATAGGCGTTTATGGTTTCATATTTTAGTTAATCATAGTTACTCTGAAATTTTAATTACGAATTTTAAGGTTTAGGGTTAAATACGGAGGTTTTTTTTTCTAACGATGTTGGAGAGTCCTTCATGGAAAGGCTTCAAAATTGTAAATTTGATCTTCCAGAAAGTCTTCAATATCATAAATATATAGTTATCTAATTATATTAGGAATGAAAATATAGAAGCAAACGGAAAATATAAAAGGAGACGGAGTTTGCAGAGGAAAGCCTTTGAAGGTTTGATTTTTTTAATTATTATAAAGTCATGGACAGCCAAATTTTACTCTAAATAAACAGAGAACTAATATTGGGATTTTTCTTGCATTGCACACAAAGTAAAGTTTAAGAAATAAACTGTTTTTTTCACGCACTAGAAAGAAACACTTGTTTAATTATTTAAACATTGGAAAAGATGGTAGCATTAAAAAAAACAGTATTATTTGTAATTTCAACATTCGACCTTTCATCTTGATAAACTTTACTTTTATTTTAGTATAAAATAGTGTGTTATTGGCGGCACACAGCAAAACATGTACTATGAGAGTTCACAAAGTAAAATATTAGATGAAGATGAAAATAATTATAGATATTTAAAACTATATGCAAGTAAATAATTTCGAAAACTATATCCAAGTAATCAATAAATAGATATAACAGTATAATTAGATACAATGATAAGGCATATGTATTTCATTGTGGGCATAAACTTCCATTGACTTAAAAAAAAAATCCTATGTACTGTTATTCTGTGTGTTATTTAAAATATTTCACTAATTTTTAAATTTTATCTTTACTGAAATATTGAAATATATGTTGTTTCTACTATTGACCTATCATATTGAGGTCTAAAATTAATCACGAAGCTTCAATATTTCTAATTGAATGCAATCATTTTTTAATCTATATATCCAATATTATAATATTTAAAAGCTTAGTAAAAAATGTAATGAATTTATCCAAAATTAATGGAATCAAAGAAGATGTTAATTATTTGTATGAATTTTATTTTTTCCAAATGACTGCAGAATGTATTTTTTTAATTATATTATTTCTAATAATATAATTTATTTTTTGAAATTTTATTTTATTTTAGAACACCGTGAACCTTGGTAAAGTTTGCCACTGATTAGATGTCATAAAGTGATTAAAATAGAAGATATAAAATAAAAAAGATGAATATAATATGTTAACGTTCACATTTTGTATAATGAGAGTGATTACTTTTTTTGTAGATTTCATAGCATTCTTTAATTAAGGAAACTTTATAACTTAAAGCAAAGCTAAAATTTCGTCCAATGAGATTTATTATATACTTGCTATGATCTCATGTGCTTTCTTTTATTTAATAGATAAGTGTCAAATAATGACGTGGCTTTTACTTTAAGCAATTCTACGTACAATATGATTGAACAGGATCTTCCGAGCCTCAAAGTTCTTGACCTTTCTTGTTCGGGGAGGTTGATTCAGCTTCCAAATTTCTCAAAGGCCCCAAATTTAGAACGTATAAATCTCCGGGGTTGTCAATCGTTCGGTCATGTTGGACTTCGGCCGGAGCATAATATGATTGAACAGGATCCATGTGCAGAGCCCAAGAAACCTACTTCTCTATCTAGCTCCTTACAATGTTATGTGTTTCCCTCTTTGAAATTCTTATCCTTGGGACACTGTTATAGCTTAACAGAACTCCCCAAGAATATCGGCCGCTACTTACCATCGTTAGAAACGTTGGATCTAGAGGGAACCATGCTGATGACCTTGCCGGCAAGCATAACGCATCTTTCAAAATTGACGTCTTTAAGTCTCAGACATACTGCTATTTGCTTCAGTATATACCAGAGCTTTCCACCATCTATTAAACATCTTGATGCCTTTAAATGTCAATGGCTAGAAACACTACAATTCACTAGGAATCCAATGCTTCTATCCCTCCAAAAGCATAGATTCAAAATTCGATTGCACAATTGCATAAAATTGGATGATTGTCAATTGGAGGCTGTTGCAAGGCATTTCAAACTCGCAACTAAAAGAGTTATATCAGAAAGCATAAAAGATGGATATGCTCAATTGTATATGCCAGAAGCAAATTTCCAAAGTGCCTCAGCAGGTACTTCGCAACAAAGGATCCTGTATTTGTTCCTATCGAGCTGCCTCTGCATTTTAGGACGACCGGCTTCATTTTCTACTTCCCTGTCTCACCAGTTTTATTTGAATACTATGTTTAAAATTAAATGCCACAATAAATTAAGTAATGTTCCAAAAGTACAGTTCATATGCAATGGTCCAAAAGAGTTTCGACCGAATAATTCTAGTCATGTGCTGTTTTGGTATGGGAGCTCTCTAAGTCTCAAGATAATGGAGGAAGTCTCTAGAATTAAAGTCTTATCCGCCACCCGTGAACTGTATGCTAAGGCTTGGTTTGAACCTTTTTGCTGGGAAGGGTATAAAGTAGAAGAGTGGATGGTGTTTCCCCTTCTCATTAACACCAAAAATGTTCAAATATTAATGACAGTGACGATGAAAACAATGAAGATTCCAAACCACAGGATCTCATTAACATCAAAGGATGTGCAGATGTTAATGACAGGGATAATGAGAATGAGAACAAACAACATTGACAACGATGATGATAATGAGGATGATAAATGGTGATGGTGGTCGGAAAAAGTTTGATCAAATAGCCAGTGCTCCGTAAAGAAAGTAATCGGAAGTAGATCGATGATACCAATTGTGCACGGACTTTTCCATGAAACATCAATCCAGTGATTACTTAATCGGTACAAAATACGCCTCTCCTATCTATCATCAATTTTATTTATATTTGCTTCTTTCTTCGTATGTCCTACACGAAGAAATCACATTTTACTCAATTCGACATAACAAATATGAAATCTCCACATATTATAATTGAGAAATGGGAATTTTACAAAAACATTTTGTAAGATAAAAGTGGTTTTCGTTGGTTTAAGAAAAGAAAACAAATTTTGATTTGAACAGACTAAAATTTGTTATGTTAGCAAGCTCTTTTTAATATACATCTATGTGTTTCTTAATTCCTTAAATTTTCAAAATTACACACTTTATCTTGTTTCCTTTTATCTTTCCAACAGATATTGTACTTGTTTGGTAAGTCTATAAAAATCATGATTAGCGATTATACCTTAAATAATTGATTATTGCTTTTTTATATATGTTTGATTGCATTTTTAAAAACTATCAATAATCAATTATATGTAATAATTTCAATTATAAACAAGCTATTCAAAATAACTTCTTTTTTAATTGGGATTATAGAAAGAGAAACTTTAAAATTTATGCCCATATTAACCTAACTTCTTTACTCTTAAGTATTTGTATTTTGATTTATGGATGGCTTTAAAGATTTTATAATTTAATTATTCACATTTTTGTTAGAATTAGTGAAATGCCAAAATAATTATAAATCCTATTTTAGATATTAGAAAATTCAAGTGTTATTATTTATGAAAAATAGTTCAAATAAATAATAGATATTTATTAAATAAGAATATATATTAAATAATATAATATATATTTACAAATAAAAATATAAAAAATATTACAAAACTTAGTGATTTTGATTGATATATAATTATATGTATTTTATTATCCTTTTTAGTAATTTGGCAACAAATAGTGATTATTCTGTGCATCATCCGAACAAAAATAGATTATGTACAATCAATTATTTCAAAATTAATTATTATAATTAATTATTAAAATAATCAATTATTTTCATCGTTATACTAAACAAGCCTTTAATCTAATACAATATATTACTCAATAAGATTTTTTTTTCTTACATTCCATAGCATTAATTGTGGCTGTAGCTAAGTAATATGGTTTCAAGGATATGCTTGCGTTCGTAATAATTTTATAACCTGTCGTTTTAAGTGCAACAAGTTAGTGTAAATCTATATTAATTTCTTGTTCTTTGCCCTTCTGTTCCTGCTGGGTGCTGAAATACATCAAGCCACCGGATGTCGCAGGTCATCATCAAGCTGCTTTGTTAGGGGGTATACCGTTTTAATTCTTTGTTTTTGGCAAGGATCGTAAAGATCTATATATAATCGTGATTATGTGATAGATAATTTACATGTCACTCGAAAATATATAACTTGCGGCTGCACGTGATAACTCTTGTTCTATATACATTCTTATTTACGGTATGCATATTTTTGGAAAGAGTTTTGCTGAATTTGATTGCTTGAAATTTTGTTGAATTTTCTTTCATGAAATTTATCCAGAGAGCACTAAACTTAAATCTTTGAATTTTTATGAGTTGCAGTGGAAACAATGAAATTTTGAATGAGGAAGAAATGGTTGAAGAAAAAGACAAGGTGAGAAGCAGTGGCCGTCGGCACTGCTCCAACGGCAATCAAGCAAAGCTACCAAATATAACAGAACCGGTGGGATGGCAAGCAGCTTCGACTGCGAAAGAAAGATGACCTGTCTCAATATTATTTGCTCCGATTCATAGCTTCTTCTTTCCAATTAGTGGTTCTGATTACGGGCGCTCTGGACAGACCGACTTTCGAGGATAGCATTTTGATGAAGATTCGATTTAGACTGTTGAGGTAATGCTTGGATCTGGGACGATAGTCTGAAATCAGATCGGGAAGGATTGTGAGCGCCAAACTCTCTTTAGATTGTTTAATTTTGGATTTATGTTGTTTCTGATAAATGTGATTGAATGATTCTGTTTTAGCAGGGCAAGATTGCGTGGTATGCTGATGGTGATAAGATTGTGCGAATGAGTTTAATCTGGCTACTGTTTATGCATTTGGTAATGACTTCTTGCTTCTTACTATTTTGGTGAATCAACTGCACAATTCTTTTAGTAAAATGGTCATCGTATGGTTGGCCTCTGGTGTAGCAGATTTATATGTTGTGAGTTAGGGATTTCTAAAATTATAAATTTGGTTATGAGTTGAGATACCTCTTGTTTGTTCCCTTTTTGCAGTTTGGAAGAATTTTCTGCAAATACTATACCAAAATTAGGTTCACCAAATGTTTAATTTGTTGAATATGGAATAACTTCTGTAGTGAGAGACTCTATTCAATGCCTCTGCGTGTCTAGTGCAAGTAGCAAATTTGGTGGTTCTTTTGAGACTCCTTATGGTTGTATCTTGGCAATATCAACATGACTTGTCGGCTACATCAGCATTTTATTTGTTTGAGAGTTAGATGAATGTTTTGAAATTGACCAGATTTAAACCCAGAGAATATGTTGAAATGATTACTTGCATGAGTCCAAATATGTGGATTACTTTGGCAGATGAAGTAACTTCTTGGGTGTCTGATGGGAGGAACAAAGCCTCCATGGATCGAACTTGTAGATGGCTTGATGATTGCCTTGCATTGGATCTGGTAAAGCAGAATGTCTTTTTTAAATCACGATATGATTAATTGAGAAATATTCTGGTATTCATTAATAAAAAAATATGTTTAGTTTGCATAATATTTTTGTTATAATTTCGGTTCTTTCAGAAAAAGAAAGTTGCAAAAAGAAAAAAAAAACTGCATAATTTTATAACAAGGAACCATTACAAGCCTGCAGAACGACATTATAAGTTTTAACTTGGCTCAATTTTTAGATATTGGTTTTTACACTTGTGCTTTCGTGAATATCATTAGTTAGGAGTTTGTTAATTTTTCGGGTTTCCTCTTTGATATTTTATTGCATATAGAGTATATATTATAGAAACGTGGGATTTTGGATGGGGTCTAACGTATCTTTTAGAGGCGTGATCTTTCTTTTTTTTTGGGGGCGTAAGTAGGGGAGTGATTTAATAATTAGATGTACATACATAAGGATTAGGAATCAAACATGTCATGCCCTAATTCCGAGCATTTGATGTAGGAAACCATCCTAGAATAACTTCCTACAAGCGTGACTCCTAAAAAACATACTTGATGCAATTTCAATAAAAGTTTATAAAAATCACATATTTCTCAAAAGTATTTTATAATTATAGGGAAATTGGAAAATTTTCCCTCTTTTTTGGGACATTTTCCAAAGATTACAAGCCCTAAAATTTAGAACTTATGACTCAGAAAACAAAACACCATAATATGTATATGGAAGATATACTTAAATTAATTCAATAAAAAAATAGGACACTCATGTCATGCAATCCTATTTCAACTATCAACTTCCTTCAATTTAATGTCTTTAATTGGGCAACAAGAATCTATTGGATTAGTATTGGGCCTAAAAAATGTTGAAAGAAGAGATTGAGTTATGTGAACCCAATGAGTTGATCAACTACAAAAATAAGCAATCTAAAAGCTTAATTCATAAAAATTTGGAGAAACTTTAAGTTCTTTCAAAACGATGTCAAATACTAATAACACAATAAGTTTGAAAGGAATAAATTTAAAATTTTAAGACTCACTAAATGTGGCAAACAACTCTAAATCTCTAATTTCCCAAAAAGCAATTTCCTTTGTTGTAGAATTAGTTCAACATAAATAGTAGTTTTATAATCAAAACTTACTTTTGCAAAAATCATAATTATATATAGAAATGTGAAATTTCAAGGAAAACACACAATTTTGCATTCAAAAAGCACATATCATTTGTAAATAGAATCCAATGGTAATTTCAATAAAGAACCAACAATTACAATTTAATATTGAATATCATTATTCACCTTATCCCTTTAACAATTTAATCTCTCCTTGTTCCTCTAACAATTCAATTTCTCATTATCCTTAGAGCAATTCAATTTCACAATCAATTCAATTTCTAAGAGCATTTGGGGTCCCTTATACAAATTTCCCCCAAATGATCCATAATAAATTTAATTCATTCCATCACATCATTTTTATGTATAAAAAATTATTTCATTTTATTTTAAATATTAAAATATTACCTTTCAAGTCAATATTATTCAAACACTTCAAATTTCAATCTATTTTTACATATCAAAACATTCGTATGTAGAATTACAAAATCAATGTTTAAAACTCATAAATTTTCACAATATCATAACTCCAAATTTGAAGGTAAAACCAAAAACTAATTATAATCATACAAATCATAAAATAATTAATAAAAAAACCATTCATAATAAAATGATTTTCCATGAGAATTCAATATCCATCATTAATAAAAACTCAAATTGCCGAGAAAATTGGAAAATGGTATGGGGAAATTTTACCAACTAAGAAAGAAGGAGAAGGAAGAGATTTTTATTCTAAGGGATTCATTTGAAGTGCTGTGCAATAGCAGTGGTGGAGCAGCTAAATTGCTGGCCGGAACTCTATCCATCAACGGGTACTGAGTCCAATAGATGGATGAACGTAGAAAGATGTGAGGTCTTAGTCATAGAGAGAGACGAGAGGAGGAAAGCAAATGAGGCCATGAAAAATAACAGGGTTGCAGTGACGGGAAAAGAAAAGGATAGATGGTGGCAAAGGCAGCGGAACAGCAAAAATGAGGAGTGGAGTGATAAAATGGGAAATGTTCGGGGACTACAGAAATGAAGGGAGGTAAAGTAACAAATACTAAAATAATAGAATGAGAAAAAAAATATTAAAAGAGGGCTATTAAATCAGGGGTGATAGAAGTGTGAATGGAAAAATATTCCAAAAGTGAATGATGTCCGCCACCCATTTGATATTCTAAAATAAATCTATTGACTATTTACTAAAATCAAAAGTTTAAAAGCATATTTAATTATCAGAAATCATTTATAATAATTAAACATAAGTTCTTTGTTATTAAAATTGGGATTTATTTAATACACAGTCACTATTTAATATAAAAAAATAAAATCTTAAGGTTATTACAATAAATTCTAAAATCTAATTAAATAAAATATTCACATTATTTAATAAAATTTCATAAAGACAATCATCATCACTTTTTTGAAAGAAAATTTCTCAAATTTTGTTCATTAATAGATCTAATTATAGGATCAAGAGATTGATCCTCATAACTGAATTTATCAATGAGCAACATCTATCATCACTTTGCCAAGATAATTGTAGAACAAGAAGGAATTAATGTTGAAAATAACCTTGGTAAAATGATTCAAAAGATATTCATGTATGGATTTGATATTGACATAACCTAATCCATCAATGAACCAAATCTACTTAATCATCACTTTTCTTCAAAGCCACTATTACAATAATGCCATGATGATAAAGTCAAATTTAAAAAAGATATTATTTAAATAATGTTAGTTATTTATTAAAATTGATGTGGTGTGGTGCAAATACCATGTTGATTTGTTTTTATCATAACTAACATCTAAATGTATCATAACAATCAGTTAACATGTAGTAAATATTTATTAACTTATAATAAATATTTACCAATACACCAATAATGGCATTTATGAGATATGTTGTATTAAGAGATGAAAACATGGATCATAAATACTAACCTTTATGAAGCACAATGTATTAGGAAACTACAAAAAAAAAATATGACATTTCAAGCTATATCAACAATTAAATTTTATGAAGTAAAACAAAAGTAATATGTTTATTTCAGTTAACGACTGACATCTAAATGTCTGCATGATGTTTATAAGTTTCATTTTTATTCTCTATTTGAAACATCTAGGTGATGCCTTATCAATGATATGCAAACTAATGAAAATTTTAGTGAAAAAAAGTAATGTGGCTATTTTGGCACTGGAAGGCTTGATCTTTTGAGATTATTATAAGATTGGTTATACTACTTATTCTCACTATTATTTATCATTAGTTTGAAGCCATCACACATTCCAAAGTTATCTTTGTTGTTCTTGTTCAATCTCAAAAAGCACAATTAAGGAGAAAACAAAGATGTGTACCAAAGTGATGATACTTTGTTATGAGAAGAAGCAACAAGTCCATTCTTGCATTAGCAGGTTCAGTGCAAGATTAATGATGTTGTTTTTTCTCATTATAATTTATCATCAATTTGTAACTATCTATATGCTCTAACTCAAAAGTTCTCAAGTAATATAAAGGAATTATGAGAAAAAGTATCCCACTTTATGCCTTTTTGTGCAATAACAAAAGGTTTTTATTATAACTTCATGCCCTTTTATGCAATAATATTTTAAATAAAAATTTAGTACTTTATAGTTTCTCATTTGTTAGAGTGTTTATTTGTTAGTTTCTTATTTAACCTTAACTAAAACTTTTTATTCAATGTAAATTATAGTTTTTCATTTGTTAGATTATTCAATCTATTATTGTTTATCTTTATTTAATTGTATAAAACATTATTATATAAAAAAAGAATTTACTATTGCTGACTTTGCTTGAAAAATAATGAAAAACAACAAAAGATTTTGGCTTATGATACATTCTTTAATAACTAACATTTAAAATTTTATAGTTATACGATTTCATTTTATTATACATGTCAATTTTTTATTAATAATCGACATGTAAACTTTAAATATATAGAAATAAAATGAATGAAGACGTGGTGTCATTTGCAAATTTTATCATGAAGCTTGAAATGATCCTTTCTTTAATGAGTTATGCTTTCTTTCCAATTTAAGATGATTCTCTTTAACTTTGTGTTTATGCTTATTGATTATTTTACAAGACAAAAGCTCTATTTACTTATGGCTAAATATGTGAAGTTTAGTGCATATTGCAAAATTGCAAAATATAAATGTAATTATTTGTTTTACATTTTGTATTTATCCTTGTAATTGAATTTCTAGTTTCATAATTAATCATATTTTGTTGCCTTTTATTTTGATGCATCTTTTATAGATTTGTACAAGTAAAAAATTTGATTTCATTAATCGTTTTTGGAATTTGCAAGTATTTGATTCAAGAGTGCTTTTCGAGTAAGTGCTAACCTTACCTACAGTGAAACACCCATCTCTAACTAAAGTTACCTTTTACTATTTTCAAACTTTTTAACTCTAAATATATTGAAATCATGATGGAAATATTAATCTAGTTACGGTGGGGAAAATATGAGGAATAGGGATATCCACAACAAATTAAGAAGTAATTTTTTATTCACCATGATAGACATTTTCTTCATAATTATTGTAGCATTTAAATTTTGATTGGCTTACTTTGTTCCCATACAGGTTGAAAATGTTATTGATGTATGATATTTAACAGTGCAAATCATTAGGTATTCTTAGATATCATATATCCAAATTGCATTATACTATTGGAGTATTGAGTTTTGGGTAGTTCTAGATGTATTTAAAGTTAGAAGTAGTGCAATAGAAAGTGTTTTGAAATGTTATATAGAATGGAAGGGTGTAAGGAAAAGGAATTTTGTATTTTTTTTTAGAGGGAGAGTAATACAATGTCGGTTATGTAAATTACTGATGTGGTATATGATACATTCCACATTGGTTATTAAAATAAGACTATATTAAATTTCAATTTTCAAGGATAGTTACTTAACAATAACTGACATATTTAAATGTGATTTGTTGTTGAGTTGTGTATCTTATAAGAAATGATGATGATTTATTTATTATCAAAACTAATATAATATTTATTTATGACATCAATTTTGTAATCAACATCATAAAATATTTATAATAATGCTCAATAAAACAAAGGTAAAAAACTAATGTCAAATCCATTAAGTACACAACATTAACTAGTTTTTTTGTAGTAATGAGTGTTTCATATGGAAAGAA
This sequence comes from Sindora glabra, assembly GCA_020226215.1. Classification (NCBI taxonomy): domain Eukaryota; kingdom Viridiplantae; phylum Streptophyta; class Magnoliopsida; order Fabales; family Fabaceae; genus Sindora; species Sindora glabra. The sequence continues at coordinate 56,343,785 of CM035235.1, read as the reverse complement.
AGAGTTAAAGAGATAATTTATAGGAAGATAATAAGCGTCAATTATTAAATAAGATTGTCATCCTATACTTTTGTAGTTTTTAATGAGATTCTTGAAAAGTCATTTAGATATTGATTGCTAACTAAAACTAACTTCCTATTAGTTCTATGGTTTCCAATGAAACTTTTGAAAAGCCTTTTAAAGAATGATTAAGTAAAAAGCCATCATTCTAAATTTTTGTAGAAGGTTTAGACATTAGTTATACTCTTACCTATTGTCTTAATTTTTTATATAATTCGAAAAATGTCACTATGTTGAAGTAGACATTGATTTTTAGGTAAACTAACATCTATCATCCAATGTAAATCATCAATTATGTACTAGTGCAAAGAGAGTTATCCCTCCCATTATTTAAAATTGTCCCATTTTTGTCCATTATTCTTAGAGGCTCCTAATCTGAGGTGTTCTTGTGGTTTGGTAGTTTGTACAGTTACAAGTTTTGCTATCTATTCTAAGTGTGTTGTATGGGCTTAATGATAAAGTTGGCATGTTTTCCAAGAGTGGTAACCATGTACTTCACAATTTCAGTTAAGGGATTACTTGCCCTTGATAGATAATATTATAGCTCGATTTGTGTCTAAGGGTCAAGATCCAATAAGTTATAATTAGTTTAGATGTGACTTGTTCAATGTTATGTAATATTTCTTAGTCTATTCTCTTATTTCCACTTTTTTTTTATTTCTTTAGCATCATTTTTTGTTCGACCAATAAAACATGTTATCTTTCTTAATTAGCTTTAGGGATTGTTATTTTCATCGCCATAACATTAAAATCACTGATCTATCAAGATATAATAGAAATTAGTATTAAAGTTTTAAATTTACCCTAGAACTAGAAGCTTTTCCTTGTAAAGGAGGTGCTGGCTACCTATTGGACTGAGTTAATAGTTAAAATGAAAGTTCAAGTATCTATATTGCAAAGCCATATGGCCATACCAGGTCCTACATATTTTTAATTATGGACTTTATAATCCTACATTTTTTAATTGAATTTTACGCACTTTTCAATACATTTCAAGCAAAAGAAATTATTTATAAATAAATTGAAATTATTATTTTTAATAAAATTTCTAAATAATCAAATCCATTTTAAATGGATGAAATTATTTCTATTAAAATGAAATGAAATCAACTCTAAAAAATTGTGATGCCAAACAAACTTTTCTTTTAGGAATATTCATTAATTTACTTAAAGCTCAGACCACATAAGTAATTTGCTAGTCCATATTATCTATCATAGCATATTATATTACCTCGTATATATGTTATTTTGCAAGAGAGATGAAGAAAATGTAACAAATTTTTTTTATCCGTTGGTAACAAAACCAACGTTCGAATGGCTGAACATGGTCCGTGAAACTAGGAAGCAGTTTTCTGCTTCAACAAACCACCGAAATCTCAGCTTCTTTGATGGGAGAAGTTGAGTTCATGCTGGTATAAAAACCATACAGGGGTCCCCGGGTTCGATTTAATGCTTAATTATATTTCTGAACAATTTACACCATCAAAGAAGCATAAACCAGAACCTGGAAGTACCCGAGTGTGATAATTCGTGTGACTGTTCAGTAAAATTCAAGAGGAGATTACAGAACATTAGTGCGCAATTTCAGAGGTGGCAATGGCTGGAGGTAGGCTTCCGCATTTCTAACTTAATTTTATGCTTTAACTAGGATATATTAAGTATTTGAGTATCCTAGATATAGACAACATTTGGTATCAGAGCATAAAAAAATTGCCTCTGCCTTGCTTATGTGCGGTAGAAAACAGAGGATAGATTTGAATTTGAATCCTGTCTAGATGCTGTTTTTTCATGTTTTTATGACTAGGAATTGATAGCCCATGAAATTCTGATAGTTTTAGGCTCGAAAAATGATGAAAAACATGCTGAAAACTGCATAAAATTCTCAGGTCTGGTGTTCTATTTTCAGGTTTTTGAATTGGGTTGAAATCGGGTCGGGTTAACCCGCTAGAGGTTGAAGACAACCTCTACAACGCTAAAACGACGTCGTTTCAATTTGAAACGACGTCGTTTCGTTAAATGGTTTTGAGTCCTTTTGGGCTTTCTGTTGAACCCATTCTGTTGGGCTCTCCTTGGTTCTGGGCCTTTACTAATTTAGAAAAACAAATAATATATGAAGTGCATCCGCTGAGATTCGAACCTCCATCATGTGGCTGCACCAAGCAACTTAACTAGTTTGTCTGCAAGAATTCCTTGCTATATGTTTGCTCAGACTAATATATAAGGACTTTAATAGCGTTCTATTTATTTACATTTTTAATTTCTGAATATTGTTAAATCATAACAAACATACTAATGTCATATAATTTATGCCTAATATTTAGATATTATTTTAGGCATTAATTTACCATAATTAAATTAAAATTAATTAAGAGAATCTAAATTAATTAATCACATTTGGTTTAGTTAATTAATTAATTATTTATTTCTCATTATAATAATATTGTATGATTGTTTTATCAATCTCAGGCTATATATTTTTCTATGAAGAGAAAATTAATTTGTCACATTTATTTGAGTGATTAATTAATATTTGAAATATCATAAAAAATATATATATTTATGTTTTAAAAATGTCAAGTGATTCGTATAATTTTAGTTTAATTAAAACTTAGCCACAGCACTTTTGATTATTCTAAAATTATACATAAAGTATTAGATTTAAATCTAGGATCACATAAAGAAAAATTGACATTAATTGTAATTAATCATATTCAATATAATAATTATTATCCCACAGGAATTTTATTATATTTAATATGATTAATTAGGGTGGAATAGTAAATTTTCCTTTACCTTAATCTACCCACAGGAATTAAGATAGGGGATATAATTTACTAGTTTCACTAACTTTATACATAAGCCTAATTAAATAAAACTAAGCCCACAGGCAGTTTTGTTTGTTACTAGGATTATGTTTGATAGATATGTTTTGCATTGGTAAGACATGTCATATGAAATATTATTTAATTGCCTCAAATTATTAACATAGCGTGTAATATTATACAGCTTTTCAACCTTTGAATATCTCTGATTTCCAAGTTCCCGAATTGAATGGTGATAATTATAAGATATGGAAGGAGAAAATTCTTCTTCAACTGGGGTGGATGGACGTGGATGATGCAATAAGAAAGGATGAACCTCCTAAACCCACTGATAGTAGTAGTGCAGCTGAAATAGCACTTTATGAGCGTTGGGAGCGATCAAATCGCCTTAGTATGATGTATATCAAAACTAAGATTTCTGCTAGCGTTCGTGGGTCTATTGGAGAGCATCAGAACGTTCGAAGTTTGCTCAAGGCCATTGATGAACAATTTGAAACTTCAGACAAGGCTTTGGCAAGCGCCCTGATGACGAAGTTATCATCAATGAAGCTTACTGGCATAACGGGTGTACGAGAGCATATCATGCAAATGAGGGACATTGCAGCTCAATTAAAAATGCTTGAGGTCGAGATGTCTGAGTCTTTCCTTGTGCACTATATCCTAAACTCTCTGTCGCCTCAGTATGGACCTTTCAAGATTTCCTACAACACACATAAGGAGAAATGGACAATCAATGAACTTCTGTCCATGTGTGTACAGGAAGAAGGGAGGCTTATTGCAGAAATAGGAGAAAGCGCACATTTGGCAACACAAGGGAAGAACAATAAGCAAGCCAACTCAAAAGGAAAGGGAAATACACCCATTCAAGGCAGTATAAAGAAAGAGTCCAAGTGTTTCTTCTGCAAGAAAAAAGGACACATAAAGAAGAACTACAACAAATTTAAGAGCTGGCTTGAAAAGAAAGGTATCTCAATCTCACACTTTTGTTATGAATCTAATATGGTAGATGTTAGTATAACATATGGTGGATTGATTCGGGTTCTACAATCCATATCTCTAATACCTTGCAGGGCTTTCTAAACCAAAGGAAGCCAGTGGGCAGTGAGCAGTACATCTATTCAGGCAACAAGATGGGCTCACTAGTTGAAGCTATAGGAACTTGCAGACTAGTTTTAGATACTGGCTTTAGTTTGATATTGGAAATGACTTTTTATGTACCTAGTTTCTCTAGAAACTTAATTTCTATTTCGAAACTTTTGCCTTTTGGATATTGTTTTGAATTTTCAAATAATATGTTTAAGTTATTTTATAAATCTAATCTTGTTGGCAATGGTACAATTTCTGATGGTCTTTTCTGAATTCAATTACAAGACAGTATATCTAATGATTCAATGCATGTTTCTAGTAGCATAGGTATTAAGAGATGTGTTACTAATGAAGATTCCTCTATGTTGTGGCACCGTAGACTAAGTCATATCTCATAGAGAGGGTTAAAAGGTTAGTAAAAGATGGAATACTTAGTACGCTAGATTTTACTGACTTTGAAACTTGTATAGACTGCATAAAGGGAAAGCAGACTAATAAGACCAAGAAAGGTGCCAAGAGGAGTACTACCATTTTAGAAATCATACATACAGACATTTGTAGTCCAGATTTGGACTCTAGTAGTCCAAAATACTTTATCACCTTTATTGATGATTACTCACGATATATGTATCTCTATCTGTTGAATAATAAGAATGAGGCACTTGATACCTTTAAGGTATTTAAAGCAGAAGTAGAGAAATAATGTGATAAACAAATTAAGATAGTGAGATCAGATAGAGGTGATGAGTATTATGGTAGATATACTGAAGATGGACAAGCATTAGGTCCATTTGCTAGATTTCTTCAAGAACATGGGATTGTTGCCCAATACACCATGCTTGGGTCTCCGGACCAAAACGGTGTAGCTGAAAGAAGAAATTGAACACTATTGGACATGGTAAGGAGCATGCTTAACAGCTCTAAGCTTCCTAAGTCCTTATGGATTGAAGGCCTGAAGACGGCAGTGTATATCCTTAACCGGGTTCCAACTAAGGCTGTTGAAAAGACACCATTTGAGTTGTTTAAGGGTTGGAAACCGAGTTTAAGACATATGCGCGTTTGGGGATGTCCGTCTGAGGTTAGGGTCTACAATCCACAAGAAAAGAAGCTGGATCCTAAGACTATAAGTGGCTACTTCATTGGGTATGCTGAAAAGTCCAAAGGATATAGGTTCTATTGTCCATCTCATAGCACTAGGATTGTGGAATCAAGGAATGCAAAATTTCTTGAAAATGACTTGATTATTAGGAATGATCAAATTCAACATCCAAACACTGAGCTTGATCATTTTAGTTCTCAAGCTTCCACATCAAGTGACAGATTAGTTGTAATCCATGCCCCTCAAGTACCATTGGGTATTGAACAGCCAATCATTGAGGATCCATAACCACTTGGCCATAACCAAGTTGATCTAGTTATTGAACAATTACCAGAAATTGTTGAACAACCAATTGAGGAGCATCCTTCCCAAGAGGATGCTAACCCAACATTAAGAAGATCAACTAGGGAAAGGAGGTCAGCAATTCCTAGTGATTATGTTGTGTATCTACAAGAGTTTGACTACAATATAGGAGCTGAAAATGACCCAGAGACGTTTTCACAAGCTATTAACTGCAGAGAATCCGGATTATGGTACAATGCTATGAAGGAAGAGATGGATTCCATGGCGTCTAATGGAGTCTGGGATCTTGTCGAGTTGCCTAGTGGTTCAAAGGCCATAGGGTGTAAATGGGTCTATAAGATGAAAAAGGACTCATTAGGCAACATTGAAAGATATAAGGCAAGACTCGTGGCTAATAGATTCACTCAGAAGGAAGGAATCGACTACACAGAGACATTTTCTCCTGTGTCTAAGAAAGATTCCCTCCGTGTAATAATGGCATTGGTTGCCCAATTTGACCTGGAACTGCATCAAATGGATGTAAAGATGGCATTCCTCAATGGGGATCTAGAGGAAGAGGTATATATGAAACAACCTGAAGGATTCTCCTCTAGTGCTGGTGAGCATTTAGTATGCAAGCTTAAGAAATCCATATATGGATTGAAACAGGCCTCTCGCCAATGGTATCTTAAGTTTCATGATGTTATTTCCTCATTCGGATTTGTGGAAAATGTCATGGATCAGTGTATATACCACAAGGTCAGTGGGAGTAAAATCTGTTTCCTTGTGCTGTATGTGGATGATATACTGCTTGCAACCAATGATAAGGGGTTGCTGTATGAGGTGAAACAGTTTCTCTCTAAGAATTTTGATATGAAGGATATGGGTGAGGCATCTTATGTAATTGGTATTAAGATCCATAGGGATAGAACTCAAGGTATTTTAGGTCTATCATAAGAAACCTATATCAATAAGGTCTTAGAGAGATTTCGGATGAAAGATTGTTCACCAAGTGTAGCACCTATTGTGAAGGGTGATAGGTTCAATTTGAATCAGTGCCCGAAGAATGATCTAGAAAGGGAACAAATACGAAACATTCCATATGCTTCAGCTGTTGCAAGCCTTATGTATGCTCAGGTTTGTACAAGACCTGACATTGCATTCGTAGTTGGAATGTTAGGGAGATATCAAAGTAATCCAGGAATGGATCATTGGAGAGCTGCAAAGAAAGTGATGAGGTATCTCAAAGGTACCAAACATTACATGCTAATGTACAAACGAACTGAGAATCTTGAGGTAGTTGGCTACTCATACTCGAATTTTGCCGGATGCGTTGATTCACGAAAATCAACATCAGGATACATTTTTATGTTTGCTGGTGGAGTCGTGTCTTGGAGGAGCGCAAAGCAAACCTTAGTTGCTACTTCTACCACAGAAGCTGAGTTCGTATCTTGTTTTGAGGTAACTTCACATGGTGTATGGCTGAAGAGCTTTATTTCTGGGCTTAGAGTTGTGGATTCAATTTCTAGGCCATTAAGAATTTATTGTGACAACTCAGCTACAGTTTTTCCTGGCTAAGAATGACAAAAGTGGAAGTCGAAGTAAACACATCGACATCAAGTACTTAGCCATTCGGGAACGTGTCAAGGAAAATAAAGTTACCATTGTACACATTAGCACTGAGTTGATGATAGCAGATCCTTTGACAAAAGGCATGCCACCGTCAGTATTTAAGGATCATGTATTAAGGATGGGACTTGGTACCATATTAAGTCTTTGATGTATATATACATATTTGTAATAAAGCTCTTATTCAGTTTAACTTATTTTTCTCATTTCAGAGTATACATTTATGTTTAGAGAAAAATAGCATTAAAAGGACCCAGAATAAGTATAAGACTTATTCATTAAGTTATGGTGGGTTGAGAAAGCAAAATGTATCGTGATACATGGGAGGTAATACTCATAGATAGAGGACCTACCACTATGATCCGTTCATTGAGTTTTTCTCTACTTTTATATATATTAGGTTTTACGGACCAAGTGGGAGAATGTAACAAATTTTTTTTATTCGTTGGTAACAAAACTAACGTTCGAATGGCTGAACGTGATCCGTGAAACTATGAAGCAGTTCTCTGCTTCAACAAACCACCGAAATCTCAGCTTCTTTGATGGGAGAAGCTGAGTTCATGCTGGTATAAAACCATACAGGGGTCCCCGGGTTCAGTTTAATGCTCAATTATATTTCTGAATAATTTACACCATCAAAGAAGCACAAACCAGAACTTGGAAGTACCCGAGTGTGATAATTCGTGTGACTGTTCGGTAAAATTCAAGAGGAGATTACAAAACATTAGTGCACAATTTCAGACGTGGCAATGGCTGGAGGTAGGCTTCCGCATTTCTAACTTAATTTTATGCTTTAACTAAGATATATTAAGTATCAGAGTATCCTAGATATAGACAATACAAAAAACTTACACCCAAAATGGAAATCTTTAATGGTGAAATATTATCCATTATTGTCTTTAAAATTTTTTCATCAATTATCTGAATTTGAAATAAAAATGTTGAATAGTATATATTAAGTTGTTTTATCCATGATGCACGGTGTGACTATTCCATAGAATTACAGGGAAACCACTATAACGTCAGAACAATCTTGAAAATTTCAGCTCAATTTCCTGGTTATTTAAAACATGTGAACTTCAACAACTAGGCAGCTTGTTCAATTAAAAGAAAAATGAAATTCTCTTTATGTCCGGACACACTACTCAATTCAAGCCAAGGGGAAACACTTCTTTTGTCAGGTAACATCTAATTTTGGGCAATGTTTTAAAATTTGAATCCATCAGAAATTGAAAGAATCTTTCTTTTCCAATTCGACTAGTTAAATCAATAATTAATTTGGATGATATCATAAATAAAAAATTTGAATATATTATATAAAATTTTATAAATAAATTAAATACCGGATATTTATTGTTTAAAACATGACAACTTTATCAAGGAAAACAATTATGAAATTAATAAAATTTGAAAAATGTAACAATTGAAATTATTTAGGCACTGACGTCTAATGATATTTAATTCAAATTAATCATAAAATACTAAAATAATTTCATACTATTTAAAACTTCTAATGGTTTTTATAAGAAACTTCGTGGAGACAACCCAAGCAAAAAGTCTATGCATTAATTTAAAAAAATGAAATAAAAAAGGGAGGAAAATTGAGGAGTATCCGGAAAGTTTTTACCAGCGTTGGCTGATTGTACTGATTCAATGCAGTCCGACCACTGAATTAAATGTTAGATTTTTTAAGTCTACTCTATTTAAAGGGGAAAAAAAAAAGAAATTGGAGTGATGATCTAACTTATCGGGCTGTCCGATTCAGTTTAAATTTTAAAATGTTGATTTTGGGAATATTCTTAGGTGAAAATTATTTAAGATGGTACAATATATTGTATCTCCCTTTTTTTTTCAAAATCAACATATTATTTTATATAGCATCACAAGGAGTATTAAACATTAAAAGGAGAACACTATCCAAAGTCATTAGGAATCTGTGAAAGATTTTTCATTCAGATTATTATATATGTATTAATTATTTTACTAAAATTAATAATTATTGTAATTACTGAAATAAAATTATTAATATTTAATTAATTAATATACAGATCTTAATCTAAATGAATAACATTATAATAAATATTTAAATTTTATCCATTTGTGGGATTAGAACTAAAGGTAAGCGAGGATAAATATAATTCAATATGTTGGCGTAGTTAAATTTTGAAAAGTAGCGAGGATGTTTTGGATATTGTACATAACTATACGTGAGATTTTGAGAAAGTCAATGAGAGCACACACCGACATAAAAATACATGTAATTCTACTATTGATTTTGTCCTGAGTATTTTTAATTCTTAAGTGTACTTTATGTAAGTAGATATTGAAGCATTACAAAATATTAATAGGAAAATTCTAATCATAATTTTAAGGGCTATGCTTGAAAATTAGTAAACATTTATTATATTTATTATTATTTTTAATTCTGAAAAAAAAATCTTATAAGATTGCTGATAGCATTAATTAAAAGTCAAATGCTAATCTTGACCCTAAGGTTATACTTATGAATTAGCAAATATTTATTATTTATTATTATTTTAAACTCTAAAAAAATTATAAGTATCATTAATTAAAAATTTACTTTTAATATTTTTAATTAATTAATTAATGCTTTCAATAAGTTATATTTGAAATTAGTTGCCCATCACTTTTTTTCTTTTTTCGTTTGAAATTTGTGCATCAATTATATTTTTTTCACTTTTATGTAGGGATAATTTATATTTTATAAATTATAATTATAATATATATATATACACACCCTAAACAAAATAATTATACCTAATAATACGTTTATCATGTATTTATATTGTTATTATAAGATCCGTTAAACGAAGTAACAAATTACTAACATTGAAATAATTCATAATTTAGTTGAATGGTTTAGTATATTTAATAAGGCACGGATTTTAATGGCATTTATCTTATAATTTATATTTACCACTGAGATATTATACCATTTATAACATGAAAATAAAGGAGATAATTTTTGCAATTAGCATCACATGTCTTGAAGAGAAAGCTGAATTCTGTTATCCCTTCACGATTTCAAAATTCGAAGTGACGTGGTGATCCTAAAAACTGTTAAATCAAAATTGAGTTCTTATTATATCTGTGAAGAATGGATAAATGTTGTTAAATAATTTTAGAATATCTTGCCTAGGAGTACACAAGCACCTAAGTGACATTAATATGAAAATATTTGATGTGAATTACTCCACAAATGTGGATCACAAAGTTAGTGAAGTACATTAGTTTAGAAGTATCAATTCAATCTTATGTTGATTCTTATTTAATTACCTTATCATGATGACGATAATATTTGATGTCTTGTACCTAGAGGGTCTAAAATGAAAATTAATCTATTTTCGTTCATAAATTATGAACTATTTGCATATATACGTTTTCCTTTAAATGCATATTAGACAATAATGTTTCTACTTATTTTAAATTATGAACTACTCCTTTTATTCTATTGTATTGATTATGATATAAAATTATTTAAAATTATATAAAATGTTTTAAATCTATTATAGTGATGAAGTTCTATTTATTGTTTCTAGCTATAATACACTAAGAGCTTCAAAACTTGAGGTGACATGCTGTTAAATTGAAATTATTTGATCATAATTGTTCATTTATTTAATAGATATCTTTAAACAATTTCAATTGAATAATTTTTGAGATCGCCACGTTACCTTCAATTTTGAAATATTTAGGTTCAACATATTTAGAAAAATATAGTGCAAATACTTATTGAACTTACTAATATTATTATTGATATTTTAGTTTATTCATTTTGTAAATTTCTTATATTATTTTTATCTTAAAACAAATCTTATATTAATAATATTAACATATTATAATTATTTTGGTAGTACATTTTTTGAACTTATAAAATGTAAAATACGCTCAAAATGCAATTGATTAATAAACTTCTAACCAAAAAAAAATGAAACAAAAAATAGTGGCGGACACTCGTTTAAAATGTAATTTATTAAGAGTACTAATTAAGATTATTAAAAGTCAATATTTTCATTAATGTTGTTCTGTGAGATATCTTTGGGAGTTGACAACAACACTAAATGTTTGCTAATTCTTAAACATAGCTTTACCATTAGCAAAATTGATATCAATATGAGTGTCATGTATATCAAGTATCCGATTCTAATCAAACATCGACACTGACTATAATTCTTTTTAAGTGGCCATATAGTTATTTCAATTAATAAGTAAGCAAGTTGAGAATAAGAAAATACACGAGAAAACAACATGAAGTTTCATACGGTGTTTTCTTTTGTATTTTCTCATTATAACACTTTCCATGGAGTTGGTATCATCATCTGTCTCATCTTCCATAAGTTTTTGTTTTTGGAGTATTCACCACAATATTTAAAGTTTGCACCACATAATTAACATATTAGTCTATATATATCTGCCACCAAATGTGCACTAGAATGGTAGATATATGTGAAAATCTGGTTAGTTTTTTAATATTGCATATATGCCTATTTACGTAGTAGATATTGATATGTTGACTTAAAACTTTTAAAAGTAGTCATAATGTATGTGCATGTGATATATATATATATATATATATATGTATTAAATAAAAAAATGATCTTAGCTTATTATATAAGAGTTTAAATATTATCCGCTAACGGTGTATAGAAATTTTACACTATCAACCAATTATGTGATGACAAGTAATTAAATTATCCAATTAAGAAAATAGTTGACTATTATTCTGCAATTAAAATAATTAATTGTCATCTCATCCATCTACCTGCAATTCAGTTTTTCATAACTAAGTTTTGCATTCCCAGTTTTTCACCATTATTTCGTTGGGATTCTGCTATTTAAAGTATTGATGGCTACCAATGAACTTGATTAATTGTGGGTATGTGATTATAGCCTTTTTGGGGCAGGTAGGAATAGGGATTGCTTACATATTTAGCTCTTCATTTAGTTTCATAGTCTTCCTGCGACTTGGGAAAGCTGTTCGGAAATGCTATTATTGCCTTTGCCTTAACCATTCATGAGTCGATGTTGTCCTTTTCCATTTTATTTTTATTAATCGCCAGAAAGTTTAATGATGACACCAGAATGGGTGACTTTTCCATCGTCAGTGGCATACCGCCTACATGAGGTGGCTATTATGCATCTAGGGGTCTTCAAGGAAAATGCTTCCGGGATAACTGACGGTTCAAGGTTCGCCAAAATCCTTGTGGCATGCCAAGTAGTGGCTTTTCGTAGTTGCCATAAGATTGAAGGTGAATACATAAGACTTTATGAGAAAATAAATGGGAAGCCAGTTGTCCCTGTTGATTCATTGCCTCCAAATTTATCAGAATCTGATCATAAATCACCTGATTCATTTTTTAAGTTAAAATTTATGTTTTTATTTAATTAATTATTTTAATTACAGAAAAATAGTTAATTATTTTCTTAGTTGAACAATATAATGAGTTGTCATTACGTTGGTTGATAGTATAAAACTCCACTGTTGGTGGATAAAATTTAAATTCATTATATAATTACTGACACATTGATGGTATATATTTAAATATATATATATATATATATATATTATGCACTCTTTCTTTAAGAGAGAAGAAAATTATTTTATGCGCACTATGGACATCCTTAGCGGTGAAATATTATCTATTCTTGTCTTGAAAATTTTCTCATTAATTGTCTGAATTAAAAATGTCAAATAGTACTTTTTCATTCTTTTTTAGGTGCTGTTCTAGAGAAAAAATTTTGTTCTCATTTATTTGTTATTTTAAGAAATCAAGATTATATTTATTATCCTTTTTCAGATATTATCCTTATTATCTAAATAAATGCTTAACAACTTTACTTACCAATTAACTTCTAATAAATGATATATTAGTAAATTAAAACTCATCTATCTTAAAATTAATGCTATTTATTGTCTTTCTTAATCCTTGTGAATTAACCTCAAATGATACTTAAAATAGAATATATACTAAGTAATTTATCCATTATGCAACGGCGAGACAAATTTAAAAAATTTCAGCTCACATTCCTCATTATTTAAATTATGTAGACTTTAACATCTACGCCCTGATGATCTATCTTCCTCACTTATTCAACTAAATAATGAAATTGTATTTACAACACGTAACACAATTCAAGTCAATCGTTTTGAGCATTGCTTGAAAAACTGAATCGGAAGATCTTTCATTCACGGTTATAATTATAATGCGTTACATAGTTTCAAATAAGCATCCATAAAAATATCAAAATTTTCCTGCTTTAAAAATGAAAAAATTAGGGTTGCAGTGAGAGGAAAAAAAGGGATAAACGGTGGCAAAATGAGCGGAACAGCAGAAATGAGGAGTGGAGCGATAAAAAGGGAAGTGTCCGGTGACTAATGAAATGAGGCGACGCGAAGTAACAAATACTAGGATAATAGAAAAGAAAAATACATTTTCAAAGAGAGCTATTGAATTATTGGTGATAGATGTGGGAATTGAAAAATACTCAAAAGAGAATAATGTCCGCCACTAATTTGATATTCTAAAACAAATCTATTAAAAATTTATAAAAATCAAAAGTTTAAAAGTATATTTAATTTTCCAAAATCATGTATAATAATTAAACATAGGTCCTTTGTTATTAAAATTGAGATTTATTTAATACACAATCACTATTTAATATAAAAAAATAAAATATTAAGGTTGTTACAATAAATTCTAAAATCTAATTAAATAAAACTTTCACATCATTTAATAAAATTTTATATAGACAATCATCATCACTTTTTTGGAAGAAAAATTCTCAAATTTTGTTTATTGATTAATCTAGTTATGAGGATCAATCAATGAACAACATCTATCATCACTTTGTGCTAAGGTAGTAGATATTGTAGCATGATAAGGAATTGATGCAAAAAATAACTTCAGTAAGATGATTTAGGTTATGATATTGCCATAACCTAATCCATCAATGAACAAAGTCTCCTCGATCGTCACTTTTTTTAAAGTTATTATTAGAAAAATGTCAAGATGAAGAAGTTGTATTTAAAAAAATTATCCAAATAATGTTGGTTATTTATTAAAATTGACATGGTTTGGTGCAAATACCACATCAATATTTTTTTATCATAATTGACATCTAAAGGTACCCCAACAACTAACTAACATGTATTTAATATTTACCAACTTGTAATAAGTATTTACCAATACATTAATGATGGCATTTACAAGATCTATTGTATTAGAAGATGAAAACATGGATTATAAATACTAACCTTTATGAAATATAGCGCATCAAGAAATTGCAAAAAATTACAATGTTTTAAGCTATATCAATAGTTAAGTTTTATAAAGTAAAACACACATAATATATTAGTTTTAGTTAATGACTGATGTCTAAATATCTGTATGATGCTTATAAATTTCATTTGCACTCACATTTGAAACATTTAAGTGATGCTTTACCAATGCTATACAAACTGATGAAAAATTATAGTGAGAAAGAATAGTAGAGTCATTCTAATATTGGAAGGCTTGACTTTTTGAGTTTATTACAAGATTGGATATATTGCTCATTCTCACTATCATTTATCATCAATTTGCAACTATTGCACCCTCCAAAGCCATCTTTGTTTTTAATGTTCTATCTAAAGAAGCACAATTAGGGGGAAATTGCAAAGATGGGTTACAAAGCAATAATAAATTGTTATGATAAGAAGTAACATGCCCATTCCTACATTGGTAGGTTTAGTGCATGATTAGTGATGTTACTTTTTCTCACTATAATTTATCGTCAATTTTTAACCATCTACATGCTCCAACTTAGAAGTCCTCAAGCAATATAAAAGAACTATAAGACTGATTCTTTTTAATTTTGTATTTATGCTCACTAATTATTTTACAAGATAGAAATTCCATTAACTTATGGCTAAATATGCAAGATTTAGCACTTATTGGAAAAATGCAAAATATAAATATAATGATTTATTTTACATTTTGTAATTATTCTTGCAATTGACTTTCTAATTTTATAATTGACCATATTTTGTTTTCTATTACTTTGATGCATCATTTATAGGTTTGTATAGGTTAAAAAAACTTGATTTTATTAATTTTTTTTAGAATTTGCTAGTATTGAATTCAAGAGTACTATTCTAGCAAGTACTAACCTTACCTGTAGTAAAACACCCATCTCTAACTAAAGTAATATTTCACTATTTTTAAATTTTTTAACTTTAAATACATTGAAATCATGATGGAGATATTTTTCTAGTTAAGGTGTGGAAAATATAGGGAATAGAGATATTCACAAGTTAAGAGATAATTTTTCTTTCACTATGATAAATATTTTCTTTATAATTATTAAAACACTAAGATTTTTATTTACTTACTTTAGTCCCATACAATTTGAAAATACTTTGGACATATGCTATTTAGTTGTGCAAATCATTAGATATTTTCTAATATTATATATCCAAATTGTATTATAATGTTGGAGTATTGGCTTTTTGGTAGTACTAGATGTATATTAGGTTGGACGTAATGTAATAAGAAGTGTTTTTGAGATGCTGTACAAAATGGAAAGGATGTAATTTTTTGTATTTTTTTTTTTTTTGTGAAAGTAATGCAATGTTAGTTATATGAAATAAGTAGCTTTATTTATTTGAAATAAGTAAACAAGTTAAGAATAAGACAATTCACGAGAAAACAACATGAAGTTACATACGGTGTTTTCTTCTGTATTTTCTCATTATAACACTTTCCATGGAATTGGTATCATCATCTGTCTCATCTTCCTTGAGTTTTCCTTTTCGAGTATTCACCACAATATTTAAAGTTTTCACCACGTAATTAACATACTAGTCCATATATGTATCTGCAACCAGATATGCACTAGAATGGTAGATATATGTCAAAATCTGGTTATTTTTTAATATTTCATATATTCATAGTAACGTAGTAGATATTGACATGTTGATTAAAACTTTTAAAAGTAGTCACAATGTATGTGCATGTGATATATATATAATACATAGACGTTTCATTTGTGAAATGCTTTTTACATTCCTAGAAATATTTCATCGGAATGTTATATTCTCATATTTAATTCAAAATTTAAAAAAATTTGTTTAGAAATATAACAATCCTAAGAATGTTTTTAAATCAACTTTTCCCCTCAAAAAATTTCAATGGGGAGGTGGATATCTCATATTGTCATGAAATGGGGATATTGAAATTGAAATGAAAGGTACAATTTTACCACCATTTCTTTCATGCCCTAATTTATTCTGAAAATTTTTTTATTTTCATTTTTCACCTTTAACTTATATTTCTCATCTTCATTTTTCTCATGATAACAAGCATAATTACATCAAATAAGTAAAAAAATGAATAAGTAATTAATTTCTAAATTTGAATCCTATTAATTTACATACAATCTTATAATAAAAAAAAAGGATCTATAAACTAACTTTAATTTATTAAATTTTGATTTGTATGATTACATTGATTAATATTGCATATTCACATGTAATATATGTTTTTAAAATTTTTTATCATTTAAATAAAAATTACAATTAAAATTTATAATTATTTTCTACAACTTTTAATGCCTTAGAAAGTTAAAATAACATAAAGTTTAAATATATGAATCATGCAAAACTAATATCCTGATATTAGAAGTGAATTTTAATTTACTTATATAATTAATTATATGACAATTTTAAATTCAAATTCAAAAAATTAATATTTTATATATTAATTTATTTATTATGTTTTAATTGAAGAGAATTCAAATTATTAATTTATTAGGTCTTCACATGTCTTTGTTCCCATATTTTTAATTAAATTTATAATTTATTACAATTTATAACAAAAAAATAATAAGGATTTTTTTGAACCTATAATAACATCCTCAAGAATATAAAGTGTGAACCAAAAATGAGAATATCATATATCTGAAAATTTAAAAAAATATATTTTCAAGAACATATATATTAAACTAAATATAGAAATGTTATATTTCAAAGAATTATATATCTAGGAATTACATTTTCAAGAATGCGTACTTTCCTAAGAATAAAAGATTTCATGAATGAAATACTCTTTAAGGGAAAAGAAAAATATTTTTATTATGCACTATGGACATATTTAGCAGTGAAATATTATTCATTATTGTTTTGAAAAATTTCTCATTAATTGCTTGAATTTGAATTAAAAATGTCAAATAGTACACTTCTCATTCATTTTTAAGTGTTATTTAAAAAAAATTGTTGCTATTTATCTATACTTTTAGAAAATCAAGATTATATTTATTGTATTTTTTTTTTAAATATTATCCTTACTATCTAAATAATTATTTAACAACTTCACTTATTAGTTAATTTTTAATAGGGGATATATTAGTAAATTATAACTCATTTATCTTAAAATTAATGTTATTTATTATCTTACATAATCTTTCTACATTTACCTTAAATAATACTTAAAATGGAAGGAAGAGAGGATATATTAAGTAATTTGTTTATTATGCAATGTCCGCACAAATTTTAAAAATTTTCTGATTATTTAAATTATGTAGACTTCAACAACTACGCCCTGATCTATCTTCCTTCCTTATTCAGTTAAATAATGGCACAATTCAGGTCAATTGTTTCGAGGATTGTTTGGAAAACTGAATCGGAAGTATATTTCATTCACGGTTGAATTGGTTTAATTGGTTTTAATTATAATGCATTACATGGTCTGAAATAAGCATCCATAAAAATATCAAAATGTGCCTCCTTTAAGGGTGAAAATTGATTAAGTTAAAAAATCACAATTATTGAAATGTAAATGTAAGGAATAGACTTGAGATACAGAATTATTCAATAACTATTTATGAAATTTAATAAGAATAATTATAACATTTTTATTAATATTTATAGGTTGATATTATTGTGCATGCTATTAAAACTTTATTATATAATTTTTAAATTTAAATACATAAATTTTGTTAAATTTGAGTTTTGGGGTCGCCAACACACACTTACATACATATTTATACACATTGATTGTGAAATTTTTTTAATCAAATAAATTTCATAAATATTGTAAAAAGAAGTTAAATTTGATTTGTTGTCAATATAAAATATTTTATACTATTATTAAATAGAAAGATAACATATCATTCAAAAAGCAATGATAATTAGAAATTTTTACTAACAATAAGAGAGTTTTGACAACTTTTTATTAACATGACAATATATTAATAAGTGATAGATTAAAACTAATGTTACATTGACAATAGATCAGATTTAAATTTTTATAGAAATATATCCTCTATGTTTTGGATGTTAAACTCCATTTTTCTTATAATTTGACTCAATTTCTAATTACATCTTTATAATTTAGTAGTTTTGAATTAAATTTATACCTATTTTTCATTTTTAATTATATATTTTAAGTTTAGATATACAGTAACAAGAACTCAAGTCCAGGTTTTGCAAGGATGGTAACACATATGGTGGGGAGTAGCAAGGCCAAAGTGGAACATGACATAAACTTTCACATCGACGGAGAATGATAGATTCTATTTTAGGAGCCTTAGACAAATCTGGAAGCTCAATCAAATGCTTTGAGTATGAAATGTCAATAACATTTAGACTCGGAAGCTACTGTAACAATTAAAATAGAATCACATGATTATAATATCTACCGATAATGTATACATAGACGTGTATATGCAATAAACTGCTTAACATGGAAGCCACATTTCTATCTAATTTAAAAATGGCACAATGAGTAATAAACTACTATATTTTGTATTTATTCACTAAATACATGCATGTAATTTTTAAATCCTTTAAATATATCCAAATTATTTTCATCTTCATCAATTTTTTTACTTTTAGAGCACTATGAGTTTAAAAATAATTAAGCAAGGTTTTTTTCAATGCATGATAAAAAGATATAGTTAATGGCAAGAGAATAAGTAAGAAAAAATAGACCAATTTGTAAGCAAACAACATAAAAAATATAAAAGGAAAATAACAACGTACATCATGCTATGAACTCAAAATATAGGCGGAAATTAACGACAACAAAAATGATATCAGTAACTACGAAACAAGAGAGTAGAAGGATCTTTTATAACCATAATAGAATAAGAATGAATCAGAGTGATGGATGAAAATAAGGATAAAGATATTAACTAGATATAAATTTAATGTACACAAATTAACAAGGAAAATACCAGTAAATTTCTTCTTTTGCAATGCACTACAAGAAAATTCATATTTAGCCACAAAAATTAAGGAGAGAAGTTTAGCAATGAATTTTGAAATAGTTTTTCTATTGGTAAAGGTGATTTCAGGAGTCATTGTTCCATTCTAAACTTAGCGATAGAATTAGTGAATGAAAATAAGGATAAAGATACCAATCGGATATAAATTTAATGTATGCAAATTGATGGGGAAAATACCAACAAATTTCCTCTTTTGCAATGCACTACAAGAAAAATCATATTGAGCAATGGAAATTGAGGGCAAAAGTTTAGCAATGAATTTTGGAAAAAATTTTCTATTGGTAAAGAGAACTTCAGGAGTCATCGTTCCATTTTGAATTTAACAATAGAATTAGCGATGAATTTTTCATCTTTTTACTAATCCCATCACTAAATCTATCATTAAAACTAAAAATTTCTAGAATTTTCTTAGGTAAACTTTAGCCATCTCTAATTCACTTTGTAATTTTTATCTATAGAATTAGTGATAGAAAATAATTAGGATTTCAAATTACCCACAGAAGTATGGATGAAATTAACTACAAATTTTTGCACAAATATTTAAAATTCTATTTAGTGATGGATATATATTTTTTAAAATTAATGACATATTTACCAATGGAGGTCTTCCTATCCATAGGTAATTCCATTAGTACCCTGAATGC
Source organism: Sindora glabra (assembly GCA_020226215.1). Classification (NCBI taxonomy): domain Eukaryota; kingdom Viridiplantae; phylum Streptophyta; class Magnoliopsida; order Fabales; family Fabaceae; genus Sindora; species Sindora glabra. The sequence continues at coordinate 56,323,878 of CM035235.1, read as the reverse complement.
ATCACTTCATTTAAAGATTTTGGTGACAAAGAAATCTGTCAGTAATTTTATTGGTAAATACCTTTTATATATATATATTGGTGCAACTAGACCCCCTCATTTTTCCTTTTTTGATACCAGCACTGCTTTCCTCCTCTTCTCCATTTTCCATTGTTGCATCATGCCTTTTCGTTGTTCGCTGCCTTTGAGGCAGGTCTTATTTAGCCCTATTTCACTAATATTTATATTTATGATTTATGCTTTTTGCTTACTTTATGATTTATGCTTCGTGCTTTATTGTTTTCTTTTCTAAATTGTTTTATGTATAAATTTTATGTTTTTTGTTTTGTATTTGTTATATATTATGAAAAATAAATTTATTCTATTTGTTTTATGTTTTTTATATTTATGATGACAAATATATATTTTTTGGAGAGTAAATTGATGCTTTCTATTTTATGCTTTATATTTTTTGTCAATTTTTTTACATATAAATTTAATTTTTTTTTTACTTTATGATGTAAGTATTGTCCTTGTTATATATTATGAAAACTAAATTGATGCTATCTATGTTATGCTTCATAGCATTTTTTGCTTTATGTTTTTTAATAAACTTTTTTAATGTATAAATTTTATATTTTTTGTTTTATGCTTTTTGTTTTGTACTTCTTATATATTATAAAAAATAAATTTATGTCATTTGCTTTATACATTGAATAGTTGGTTTTATGTTATTAAATTTCTCATTTTTTATTATTATTATTCCTCTAAGTATTAAATTATTTTGGACAACATGGAAAAAGTCCATTTGCTTATAGGTTACGATTTCCAATTCTTATATAAGATTATTGTTTTTTGTATTATAGATTGTAAGCATTCAGTGAAGGGAGTTGCTTAATGATTACTATAGTTTTTTTTTTCTTCTCACTTTTATGATGTTTGGTTCCTAATTATCCTGATGATTCTTGGCATAAGTTAAAACATTATTGCATTTATTTTATTGGGGTATTTTTTTTCATTTAGTCTCTTGACATGAGCTTAATTAGCCACACTTCAAGCATATCTATTAAAGGAAACACTAAGACCCTTAACAAATATTAGAATAGTTCAAGGTTGAAGGTATAAGAAGAATTTCCAAACTCTTAATTTAATATGTATCTCTAAGTAATTTTGATGAACTATAAGGTTATGTTAGTAGATTGGCCTCTTGATTCTCTGTTTGCACCATGATTTTTGCATCTTCGCCTTCAAATTCAAAAGATCTCATGCCTTTCATCTTCGCAAATCTTAAAATTACAAGTGACCAATGATGATTTAATTGAGTATATCTTACTTGACTTATCCCCTTTGCTACAACCAAGACGGGTTTTGTTTCTTGCATTATATGTTACTTTCTTATGCTTTTTGAGAAGTAGTATAAATTGTACTCATTTAATTCATTAAAGTTGAGGCAAAATCAATTATGTAGCAATTAATGATGTTATAGACCTCAGGAATAATTACTATCTTTTGTTTGCCCCAAGAACTTAATGCATAAAGACAAACCAAGGTTGTGAAGTTGTTTATTTCAAGTTTACCTTATTCTTCATGTAGAGCTGCTTGTAGATTTAAGCATGTTCATTTTACTACAATTGTGTGGTTTTAAGTTAATAACCATTGCAAATTATTTCATCGTGTGTTTGTATTGTTAAGTTTGCAAAATATGTCCTAAGAATATGAAAGGCATTTAAGGGTCATATAATAGTAAAATTAAAACTTAAAAAAAATTATGTATATGATTGTGTGGTTAATGTTCTCGCAATCTTAAATTGTGATATGTAAATGGTCCTTTTTATATAATAATTTATAACAACAAAACCAAAATCTAGAATTGTTGTCTTCTAATATCCATATAATGTCATCTTTTAAATTGTTTACTTTAGTAAATGAGTCAACATATAACTTGTGAATATTGTCATGATTTTCATGAATGTGAAAATTTAATATATCACTTTGCGAATATGTTGTCATGTCAATAAAACTATCACTTCTTAATATAGGTGTTAAAATAAAAAAAATCTCATTATATTTTAGCAATATTCTTCAAATCACAGCAAGAAAATAGCATAATTCGGGTTTGAATGGCTTCCATCTGGCTGTCCTATAATGAAAGAGGTGTTGCAGGATGGTGTGTACTTCATTCTATTTAACAACTCCATGTTTGCACGGGAATTTCCCAACAACAGAGTAATACTTGAAGTTTTTGGGAGGCTTCATGATGCTGCTTCATTCGAAGCTCTATCAACGAAATAAGCCTGGATCACTGCATAGGAGCAAAGTGAGCCAAATAGTAAAGAGGTAGCTCACAGAAAGCTCACCAGGTTTGCTCCGTCTCTCAAAGATGCTCCTTTTATTTTTATATAAAAAATGAGTTTTTTCTTTAAAAAAATTATCTTTTGAAAAAATACACGGAGATTAAGCTTTCTTTGTGGAATACCCTTCTTTGGTAAATGAATGGCTAAAAGCCCGAATAGTTCCTTTGTGGAATATTTTTAGAGAAGGATCAGTAACATTTACTCTCTTGAGTCGTACATAATATAAAATGACCGCGATGCACGTCAGGGATTCTTTATGAGATTATGATGAAGTACGATAATTCTTTAATGTATTAATCTTATTCAATGGAGGAGTTAATTTTATGTTAATTATTTTTTAAATAAATAATGATTTTATTTAAACTTGAATAATATCATATGGATATTTATAAAATATTTAATAATTATGGATATAAATCGTAAAAATACTTCTTTATTAAATAAAATAGTAAAGATGCATAATCTCATCCTCACAATTCCATCTTGGTGGTGGACAAAGCGGTTGCGTGCTTTACATTGCTTTCCTTTAATAGGAAAATTGTCTAACTTGGAATCTTGGGCGTAAAGCTGACAAAGCCATGTTTACCGCCCTTTTTTTAATTATATAACTCTGGAATTTTTCCTACTTTTTAGGGAGAGACCGTGATTAACGTAGAATTAAAATAAGAGATAATCATAGCTTTTGTATAATAGATCCATGAATTCTTTTGGGAAAAAATGGTGGGGACCATGTCCCTTGGAGTTTCCTCCTTGACTTCTTTCCAAGTTCGTTGCTTGGCATGTGCGGTGCAACTTCCTAGTGCCAAATCATAGCTTTTGCCTACGCTTGTCTTCTATATTTCGTCGCTTATCTTCTATATTTCGTCATCATACGTTGCTGCTATTCACAGACACTGGAAGATCTCTGGCCGGATAAAGCAGTAAGTAAGGTATATCATCAATCACCAATTCATATATAAAGCAAAACCAATCTGCTCAATTTATGTTCAGTCTAATAACTTCTTCTGCTTATTTTTCCTTTTTCTCCATTTGTTGATACAGACATCTGATTGTTGTAACCAATGGCTTCTCATCCAAGCAGCAAACGGACTTCTCTCGATTATAATCCTCCTTCATCTTCTTCTGTCGATCGTCCTGAAATCAAATACGATGTCTTTATTAGTTTCAGAGGCCCAGACGTCCGTTCTAGTTTCCTTAGTCATTTGCTTCGAGCACTAGATAGGGAGAAATTTGTTTACTTTGCAGATGATCAAAATCTTCAGCCAGGAGATAAAATATCATCAACTCTTTTGGATGCGATTAAGAAGTCTGAAATTTCGTTGGTTCTGTTCTCAGAAAACTATGCTTCTTCAACATGGTGTTTAGGAGAGCTTGAGGAGATCATAGAATGTATGGAAAATCACAATCAAATCGTTCTACCTATTTTCTACAAAGTAGATCCTTCAACTGTGCGTCATCAAAAAGAAAAATACGAAGAAGCATTTCATAAACTTAGTGAAAGATTTGATGATAATAGGCTGCAAAAGTGGAAAGCTGCTCTCAAGAGGACCTCTGATTTATCTGGATTTGATTCATCAAAATACAAGTAAGTGTCTTAATTATATATGTCAATACAATTACTTCTGATCTATTTACTGGTATAGCTAGCATAAGTACAGCTATCTAATTTGTTTAGTTCGCTTGAAATGATTTAAAACTTTATTGTCCGCTTTGTTTTCCGTCGGAGATTAATTGTCATTTCCTTGTGTAACTACTTGGTTTCACTAGCACATACATGTGACAATAAGGCCATGATATATTGTTGCATCATACATCCCTAAATTTCATCATACAAATTATTTGTCAAGGTTGTTTCGTGCTACAATTTTTTGATTAGTTTTTAACTAATTTGAGTGTCTCTAATTATTTGACTAAGTCAATTAACTGATTTAGTAATTTAGCAAATAACTATTTTAGTCAACTTATTAACTCTCAAATAACTATTTTGAAGAAGTTAAGAAAAGTAATTTTTTTAAAAAATAATTGATTTGCATTTAGTATAAAAAAAAAGACATTTTTGTTCATAATTATAATTCTTTTTACATTTTCATCCTTAATAAATAAGAAAAATACTAAATTATATTTATTTATTTCTTAAAGAAAAATCTAATACATGTAATAAATTATAATTATTTATTTTTAAATAAAAACTAAATAAATATAATAAATTATATTAAAATATTTATATAATAATAAAAAATCACATTAATATAATCATTTTTTTAACATATTGTATAAAATATGTTAAAAAAGAAATGATTATATTAATAATTTTTTTTAGAAAAGTATAATGGATCAGAAATCTTTTTCTTCATTATCATCATCATCTTCTCCTTCTTCTTCTTCTTCTTCTTCATCTTTTTGGCCTGGGTAACGCTAGCCTATGATCCAAGTCGGGGCACTTCTCTTCCTCTAGGTTGTCTTAGGCCTTCAATAGCTAACGTAAAACTTTGTCGAAATCCCAAATATGAATCACACACAACAATTTAATTATGTTAATGTTGGGTCATTACCCAGAAGTAATGCATTATATGGCTCGAGTACAGTGTCAAATGAGTTAGAGCCACTACATCGGCACCCGGATGTAATGTTAAATCAACAAAGTTCCTCACATTTTTCTAGATAAATGTGCATAAAAAAGATAGTCCGATAAAGTATAATTAAATTTGGTACTTAGAATATCAGTATGCTGACAGGTAAATCTTTAGAGGTTGTGAATGTTATGATTCAAAGAAGGATTAATATTATGTATTTTTAAGAAATTAAATGGGTTGAAGAAAGAGCTAATTAAGGAGCTAGACACTACATGATTTAAATTATGGTACACAGGGAAAGTTAGAGGAAAGAACAAAGTTGATATTATTGTAGATAAGAATTAGAAGAAGAATGTGGTAGATGTAAAAAGGATGGAGGATAGGATCTTATCATTAAAATTAATAGTTGCATTGAAGACTAGCGATATTATTAGTGCTTATGGTAGTAATGAGGCAAGGTAATTTTTGGGAGCGCATAGAAGATTTAGTTTTGGAGCATTAAATGAGGAAGGACAATATATTCTTAATTTTTCAATAGCATATGATTTCAAAATTGTGAACTCTTATTTTAAGAAGTGGGAAGAGCATTTAATCATGTACAAGAGTTGAACCTCAAGGTAGCAAATTGATTTCTTTTTTATAAGGAGTTCAAATAAAAGAATATGTAAAGATTGCAAAGTGATTCCGAGAGAGAGCCTTATTACACATCATAGGGTCTTAATCCTTGATGTTCATTTTAAAACCTGTAATCAGAAAAGATAACAAGTTATAAATCTAAGGATCAAGTGGTAGCAGCTCAAGGGTAAGAAACAAATAACTTTTAAGAAAATATTATTGGAAGAAGGTAATTAGAAAGATAAGGAAGTGTCAACCATATTTGGGATGCAATGACTAAAAAAGTTAGGATGGTGCGATCAAAAGATTTTGGACTGAGCAATAAAGAATTTTGATAGTGGAATGAAAGTGTGCAAGAAAAGGTCAAAACCAAAAAGGAATGTTTTAAGGCCTTACATGTGTGTGACAATGCTTAAAATTGGGAAAGGTATCAAACAGCTAGGACTAAGACCAAAAAGGCAATGAGTGAGGCATGATCTAATGCTTTTGAGGAGTTCTCTCGAGATTTAGAGACAAAGAATAGAGAATGAAAGATTTATAAGTTTGCTAAAAATAGGGAAAGAAAATTAAAAGATTTGGATCAAGTAAGGTATATTAAGGATAAAGAAGGACAAGTTCTGCTGATAGATGAAGATATCAAAAAGAGATGGGACAAGTACTTTTATAAGCTTTTCAATGATGAGCAAGGATTAACTAGGGATATGGAAGGATCAGAAACCCAAGAGGATGAACAAATTTTAACTTATTATCATAAATTTGAGCTAGGGAGGTAAAAAAAGCTCTTAAAAAGATGGATAATGGTAAAGCCATTAATTCTGATGGTATTCTTATTGAAGTTTGGAGATGTTTAGGATAACAAGATATCTTTTAGCTTACTAAGTTATTTAATGATATTTTTAGGTCTAAGAAAATGTCAAATTAGTGGAGAAGGAGCATTTTGGTGCCCATATATAAGAACAAATGAGACATCTAGAATTGTGCAAACTATCAAGGGATAAAACTTATGAGCCACACCATGAAATTATAGGAAAAAATGATTAAGCATAGATTAAGACATGAGAATAGAATTACAGAGAACCGATTTGGATTTAAGCTAAGAAGGTCTATAACAGAGGCTATTTATCTTTTATGGAGGGTTAATGGAAAGGTATCGGAGTAAAGAAAGAGAATTATATATGATTTTTATTGACCTAAAAAAAAACAAGGATGAAGTACTAAAAGAAGTATTGTGGAAGGCTTTGGAAAAGAAAGGAGTTTGCGTTGCATATATATAGGTTATACAAGACATGTATAATGGACTAATTATAAGTATAAGAACTCCCAAAGTTGAGACCAAGGATTTTACTATAAGGATAGGTCTACATCAAGGTTCAGCCTTGAGTCCTTACTTATTTAATCTAGTTTTGAATGTTTTTACTAGGAACATATAAGAAACTATCCCTAAATGTATGCTATTTATGGATGATATAATTCTGATTAAGGAATCAAGAGAAGACGTTAACTATAAACTTAAGCTTTGGAAATAGGCATTAGAATTAAAGGGTTTTGGTTGAGTAAGAATAAGACGGAGTATATGCATTGTAAATTTAACAAGAAGTAAGATAAAAATGATTTGAAGGTAAGAATTGGAGAGTATGTCATACCAAAAGTATCTAAGATTTATATTACAAAGCGATAGGGAAATTGATGGAGATGTCATACAAAGGATACAAGCTGGATGGTTAAAATAGAGAAAAGCATTAAGAGTTATTTATAACTGCAAAGTACCTATTAAGTTTAAAGGAAAGTTTTATCAGACTGCTATATGACTAACTATACTTTATGGTAGTAAATGTTGAGCTTTGAAGGGATAACAAAAGTAAAAAATAGAGGTAGCAAAAATGAGAATATTAAGATGGATGCATGGTCACATAAAAAAGGACGAGATATGAAATGAATGCATACGAGGGTATATTGGTGTGCCACCTATTGAGGAGTAGATGATAGAAAATCAGTTAAGGTGATTTAGTCATGTATAAAGAAAGCCATTAAAGACATCAGGGAGAAGAGTTAATCATATGGTCTTTAGCTTTATGGATATCTTAGTGAATAATATTATTGAAAATCTAGTTTCTAATAGAGCCCAATAACGTCATGCGATCCATGTAGCCAACCTCATTTATTGAGATAAGACTTTATTGTTATTGTTGTATAAAAAAGAAGAGAATATATGTTTCATTTCATAGTAAATAATAAAAATGTATTGAGAAAATTATTAATCTTTTATCAAATGATATCTTTTGAATTAAAGAATAACATATATTAAGAAGAAAAGAAATAATGGGATGATATTACTTGTGAATGATATATTTTTATACATAAAAAGTGTAACTAATTAATATTTTTAATGATAAACATATAAATTTTAAATTAAATATTAAAAATAGTTACAAAATAAACTTTAATAATTACTACATTTATTAAAATAATCTAATTATTTTTTAACTAGAAAATTATAATCATTCATTTTTAAAGAAAAATTAAATAAGTATAATAAATTATAATGATATATTTTAAAAAATTAATATAATAAATAATATATTATAATCTAAAATATTATCAAAGTAAAACAGTACTTAAATAGATTATAAAATATACACATATCCTTATGTATTATTTTATATATAAACAGTTAATCTTACCAAGCATCTTTTTATAAACAGTTAATTTAGTTAGTCAAATAAACTAATATAATTACTTATCAACTAATAACTAATTTAATTAACTAATCACTAATATAACTAATTAATTATCAAATAGAATTATTATGGATGGAAAGACATTAAAAAAAGAATGAGAAAATGAATGAATTTGGCTATTCAACTAAACAACCTAGTGAACCCACACACAAGAACCTTGCATTTTATTCTTTCTTATAATGGTCAATGCCATCATTAATGAAAGGAAGACATTATATTTCTCACAATTTTTTTATGTCTCATATAGCACTGAAGCAACATTTATCGACAAAATTGTGGAGCATTTGAAGGAGTTGAGGAAGACAAGTAACCAAAATGAAAATGTTCTACAAAGCTTTGTTGGAATTCATAAACACATACAGTATTTGGAAACACAATTAGAGACAAAGTCAGCTATTGGAATTTGGGGCATGGGTGGCCTGGGTAAAACAACCATAGCTGAAATCTTATGTAATAAATTGCATAATAAATATGAAGGCAGTCACTTGTTGTATGTAAAGGAAGAGTTAGAGAAAGGTAAAAGTATAAGGGATTTAAAGAAGGATCTATGTTCAAAACTATCTGGTCAAGTGATAGATGATGTCATGCTTAGTAGCATCCCAGTGCATGTTGACAGAATGCTTCGTCAAAAAAGGGTTCTTATTATTCTTGATGATATTGACGATTCAGATCAAGTAGAAAATTTAAATTTAATTGCAGGATATGAGAAATTTGGATCTAGAATTATCATGACAAGTAGAAACCAACAAGTGCTTCAGAATTGTGATGAGATCTATCAAGTCAAAGGACTAAATCCTAAAGATGCACTTCAACTCTTTGAAAAATGTCTTCAAAAAAGTTCTCTTAGAAAACAAGAACTTCGAGAGCTCTCAAAAAGGGTGGTTAATTATGCTAAAGGTGTTCCATTAGTTATAAAAGTTTTAGGTCATGATCTTTCTACTGCTAAAAGTAAATGGGAATGGGAAAGTAAATTGGAAAAGCTTGAAAAAATACCGGATGCAAAAATTCAAAAAGTATTAGAAATAAGTTATTATGGATTAGAGGATGAACATAAAGATATTTTTCTATATCTTGCATGTTTATTTAGACATAAATCAGAGAAGCGGATAATAATGACACTTGATGCATGTGGTTATCATACAATTGATGGGTTAAGAGCTCTCCAAAACAAAGCTCTTATAACCATTTCCAATGAAAGATTTGTATCTATGCATGGTTTGCTTCAAGCTATGGGTTGTGAAATTGTTCGAAAAAAATCTCCAAAAAATCTGAACCAACGGAGTCATTTATGGGATGCTAATGACATAATTGAAGCATTCACGGAACAATTGGTAATAACAATACATAAATTGCCTATTGTGTGTGTGTGTGTGTGTATTTGGCAGCTTTGAATGCATAAGATGTTAATATATTTTGTTTGAATTGGTGATTTGCTTCGATAGGGGACTCAAACAGTTGAAGCCATTCGCTTGTGCAAATGGAGTCTACATAAAGATCTTCAACTAAAACCCCAAGCCTTTGCTAGAATGAACAACTTAAAACTTCTACGATTCGAGAAAAAATCGAAGCTCAAATTTTTCGAAGTAAGAATCAAAGGCTTGGACAAATATACGGTGTATCCTCCTAAGAAAGGCTTTGAATCATTGCCAAAGGAGTTAAGATCTTTTTATTGGAGATGTTATCCGCTGAAATCCTTTCCATTAAGATGTCGTGTGAACAAACTTGTCGAGCTTAGTTTTAAATACAGTAACTTGGAGAGACTATGGGATGGGATCCAGGTATGTAATAGAATTGTTTATGCAAGGTGCATTGTGCAACTAATTTTTATTATGTTTAAATGAATTTTTTTTAGTTGTTTACAGTTACAATTTTTTTTGTATTAATAATTGTATGTTTGTTGACCAATATTGAAAAAAAAAGAATTTACATAATAGTTTAATTATAGAATATAAGATTTACATTATACATTGTAGGAGCAAAAGTAAAAAATGTAAGAATTTACAACTATTGTTGCAAATTTTCTCATAAATTTATTGATTAAATTTATTTCTATAGAGTAAACAATGTTTAGTTCAATATTCACCACTTTTAATTGAGTTTTGCCATTATTAATACATTAAGTGATGCAAAAATAATTATTGATAAGTCAGCTTTGATTAATATTCCTCATAATCTTATATTATATTTGAACTGAAAACTAATATAATATATTCATATTATTTAATGGGATAACATGAACTATGTAAAATTGATTAATTTTTGAAGCATAAAATACTTGTTTCACCACTTTCCAAAAAAAGATTAATTAGAAATGGAAAAACCCATTGTTATTAGGGAAATTTTGATGCTAAAATATTTAGCAATGGAATATATGACACTAGTAAATAGGGCATTGGTAAAAATATTAGTGACAAATTAACAAACTCCTTCACTAATTTCCATTGTTATACCATGGAATGATGACAAAAGTGATACATGATGAATGGAATTATAGGTGGATATTTTCATTGCTAAACTTAGTTTATTGTTAATTTCATCGATAAATGTAATTTTAGTGATAGAATAATCTGTCTCTAATTTTAACTCATTGGTAAATCCATTGTTAAACCCTAACCCTTAATTTTTAATATACTATTCATCTATATAACAATCCAAATAATAGAAATTCTACTTTATCAAATTTCGTAAAGTGTAAAGCCTTTTAAGCATCAAATACTCCAATTGAATTTCATAAAATAAAATTTATTCCAAAATAAAATTGAAGATGCATATTTTATTTATATTAAGTAAAAATATAATAAAGTCAATAATTTTTAATATAAAGCTTAAAAAATTGATGTCTAGGTTGTATACATATGCAAAACTAAAACAAAAACCCTAAATTGCCATATCTTGAACAACATGTGGATGTTATGCTTATGCTACTCAATCATCAACTATTAAGTTGCAAATCATGTCTCCTAAGCTAGCATTCTCTTAAACAACCTGTGACAAGTCAAAATAGACAAATATGATAATGTTTAAATTCTATGACTGGTAACTCAATAGAGTGAATTTGAAAGTATCATTACGAAGAATGAACAAGTACTTCTACGAGAGTTCACTAAAATTAGTGTTAAGGATTGAAATAGTTGCCATTATTTAAATGAACCATTTTAGTACTTAAGGTGAGCTACCTACTTATTTTTCCTAATGGTACTTTTAAATTCACTATGTTAAGTTTGTAGTAAATGAATTGAAATAGGATTTTATCTATTTATTTCGATTCATTCATTATTTGCATAATGAAGCGAATCTTTCACTACTGATAAAAAAATATTGCTCATAGTTTAACAAAGGTTTGAAAGTATAATTTTAGGAGTTAAACTGGCTAAAATGGATATGAAAGTAAGGAAATGCTTTAAATATATTATAATGTAAAGTATTTTCAATCACTATTTATTTTCTGCATTATGTGATCCCTTCTGAACATATGATTCCCTGTAGCTTCTCTTTAAAGCCATGAGACCTCCACCATGCTCCTTGATTACTTGTATTATAGGCATGTAGAAATGACTCATCTTTCCATAAGTAGGAGATCATTAAATAATCATAGTGAAGTAAAATAAAAAATTGCTTAAGTAATTACAAAATATGTCGTCTATGGCTTATATATAGTATAGAAGATTTCTAACCCATAAAAGCATCACTTCCCTTTTTCCAGTTTAAATGTGCTATTACATATCAAGTAATGAGTCACTTTATTCACTATTGTTTCTCCCATTCTCTTACTTTTTCTTTAAGAAGTTGTGTGAACAATACCTAACTTTTTCACATCTGATGATACGATTTCTTTCACATTTGACTATTGTAAAAAAAAGTCATACCTTTCCTAATTCAAATGATAGTAGAGAGAAAAATTAGCCTAAAATCCTTTCTGACCCACTTATAAATTGCATTTGGCAATAATGATACAATTTTTATTACATTATTAAGAGCTAAGTGCAATCCCAAAGCCATCCAAAGAGGATTTGAAGGTTAACCTTTGTCCTTACCATAACCAAATTGGCAGAAATGTAACCTTCTATTAGGGGGAACCAATTAGAAGAGAACCCATAAAACCAAATGTAAAAATACTAAGTCATATTGAGATAACTTCTTCTAAAAGTTTGAAAGGGGTGAGGGAAGTAACAATAAATGAGGGACTTATTGCTTAATGTGGAATAGTATAATCAAGTGGGGAAAAGGGAAGTAATGCTTTGACAAGTTAAATTTACTTCTACTTTATATGTATGTCATAGATGACATATTTTTTAATTACTTAACAATTTTTTAAATTTATTTCACTATAATTATTTAATAGTTTTCCTAATTGTGGAAGAAAAGTCACTTCTATATGCCCATAACACAAGTAGCCATGGAGCTTGGTATGGTTTTCACAGCTTTGTAGAGAAGGCACATGGAATTAGGTATTTAAATATAGCCATATAATAATAGTGATTCAAAATGCTCTACATTATGGTATACTTGAAGCAATTTCTCACTTTCATATCTATTTCAACTAATTTAATTCCTAGAATCATTATTATCAAACCCTTATTGAACTATAAGTAATATTTTTTCCTATTAACATTCTAAGATTCACTCCATTGGGTTAGCAGTGAAAGAATTGAACTGGAAACAATCAGCAGATAAACATTGAGTATTAGTGCTAATAGGGAATTTGTCGTAAGTCTTGTCCTAGAGAACTAAACTTACAAATTACAATAGACTCAAATAATGTAGGTCTTCCCTAATCTACAAGATAGAATAAAGTAAGCTTCAATATTCATGAAAATCATGATAGTATTGATAAGATACATGTTAATTCAATTAACTAAGCAAACAATTTAAAAGATGACACTGCATGGACATTAGAAGATAACAATTTTAGATTCTAGTTATGTTGTTATAAATTATTATATAAAAAGGACCATCTATATATCACAACTTAAGATTGTGAGAACATTAGCTATACAATCCTATATGTGATTTTTTTATAAAAAAAAAGTTTTAATTTTACCATTATATTACCTATAAATGCCTCTTATATTCTTAAAACATATTTCATAATCTTAACAATACATACATACAACGAAATAATTTGCAATGGCCATTAACTTAAAACCATGCAATTGTAGTAAAATGAACATGCTTAGATCTACAAGTAGTTCTATATGAAGAATAAGGTAAACTTGAAACAAGCAACTTCACAACCTTAGTTTGTTCTTATGCATTAAGTTCTTAGGGAAAACAAAATATAGTAATCATTCCTGAGGCCTATAACATCATTAATTACCACATAATTGATTTTACCTCAACTTTGATGAATTAAGTGAGTATAATTTATACTACTTCCCAAAAAGCATTAGAAAGTATCATATAATGGAAGAAACAAAACCTACTTTACTTATAGAAAAGGGAATAAGTCAAGTAAGATATACTTAATTAAATCATTATTGGTCACTTGTAATTTTAAGACTTGCAAACATGAAAGGCATGAGATCTTTTAAATTTGAAGGCGAAGATGCAAAAATCATGGTGCAAATAGAGAATCAAGAGGCCAATCTACTAACATAACATTATAGTCCATCAAAATTACTTACAGATACATATTAAATTGAGAGTTTAGAAACTCTTAATATACCTTCAATCTTGAACTATTTTAATATTTGTTAAGGGCCCTATTGTTTCCTTTTATGCTTGAAGTATGGCTAATTAAGCTCATGTCAAGAGACTAAATGAAAAAAAAAATATTACCTCATTAAAATAAATGCAATAGTGTTTTAACTTATGCCAAGAATCCTTAGGATAATTAGGAATAAGACATCATAAAAATGAGTAAAAGAAAAGAAAACTATAATAACCATTAAGCAACTCCTTTCAATGAATGCTCACAATCTATAATACAAAAAACAATATTCTTATATAAGAATTGGAAATTGAAAAATGGACTTTTCCATGTTGTCCAAAATAATTTAATAGTTAGAGGCATAATAATAAGAAAAGAGAAATTTACCAACATAAAACCAACTATTCAAAGTATAAAAAAGATGACAAAAAATTATTTTTCATTATATATAACAAGTACAAAACAAAAAGCATAAAACAAAAATATAAAATTTATACATAAAAAAGTTTAGCAAAGAATATAAAGCACAAAATGTTGTGAAGCATAAAATAGATAGCATCAATTTATTTTTCATAATATATAACAAGGACAATACTAACAATATAAAATAAAAAATAAAAAATTTTAGTAAAAAATATAAAGCTTAAGATGCTATGAAGAATAAAATAGATAATATCAATTTATTTTTCATAATATATAACAAGGACAAAAGTAACATCATAAAATAAAAAATATATAAAATTTATACATTAAAAATTTGATAAAAAATATAAAGCATAAAATGATGTGAAGCATAAAATAGAAAGTATCAATTTACTCTCCAAAATATGTATATTTATCATCATAAATATAAAAAAATAAATACAATAAATTTATTTTTCATAATATATAACAAATACAAAACAAAAAGCATAAAACAAAAAACATAAAATTTATATGTAAGGCAGTTTAAAAAAAATAAAACATGAAGCATAAATCACATACTAAACAAAAAGCATAAATCATAAACACAAAAGTTATTGATATGGCACTAAATAAGACCTACCTCAAAGGTGGCAAATAGCAAAAAGGTGTGATGCAACAATGGAAGATGGGAAGAGAAGGAAAGTGATGCTAGTATTACAGAGGGAAAAATAAAGGGGTCTAGCTGTGCAAGCATATATATAAGGGATTTACCAACTAAATTATTGACATATTACTCTATTGCCAAAATCCTTAAATAGAATTATGCATTTAGGGTACTGATGAAATTACCTATGGATAGAAAGACCTCCATTGGTAAATTTGTCATTAATTTAAAAAATATATATCCATCACAAAACAAATTTTCAAATATTCATGAAAAAATTCATAACTAATTTCATCAATACTTCTATGGGTAATTTGAAACCTTAATTTTTTTTCCATCATTAATTCTATCGATAAAAATTACAAAAAGAATTAGAGACAATTGAAGCTTTACTTAAGGAAATTCTAGAAATATTTACTTTTCGTGATGGATTTAACAATGGGATTAGAAAAAAAATGAAAAATTCATCACTAATTTTATCATTAAATTTAGAATGGAATGATGACTCCTGAAGTCCCCTTTACCAATAGAAAAATCATTTCAAAATCCATTGTTAAACTTCTATCCTTAATTTCCATCACTAAATATGAATTTTCTTGTAGTGCATTGCAAAAGAAGAAATTTGCTAGCATTTTCCCTGTCAATTTGCATACATTAAATTTATATCTAGTTGATATCTTTTATCCTTATTTTCATCCCTCACTCTGATTCATCCTTTTTCTATTATAGTTATAAAAGATCCTTCTCCTTTATTATTTCCTAGTGACTGACCCCATTTTTGTTGTTAATTTTGGCCTATATGTTATGTTTATAACATAATGTACGTTGTTATTTTCCTTTATATATGGCTAATATTCCCTTTTCTATGTTGTTTGCTTACAAATTGGTCTATTTTTTCTTGCTTATTCTCTTGCCTTTAACTATATTTTTTTTATCATGCATTAAAAAAAAACCTTGCTTAATTATTTTGAAACTCATAGAGCTCTAAAAGTAAAAAATTTGATGAAGATGAAAATAATTTGGATATATTTAAAGGATTTAAAAATTACATGCAAGTATTTAGTGAATAAATACAAAATATAGTAGTTTATTACTCATTGTGCCATTTTCAAATTAGACAGAAATGTGGCTTCAATGTTAAGTAGTTTAGTGCATATACACTTCTATGTATGCATTATTGGTAGATATTATAATCATGTGATTCTATTTTAATCGTTACAGGAGCTTCCGAGTGTAAAAGTTATTGACCTTTCACACTCACAGAATTTGATTGAGCTCCCAGATTTGTCTAAGGCTCCCAAATTAGAATCTATCATTCTTCGTGGTTGTGAAAGTTTATGTCATGTTCCACTTTGGCCTCACTACTCCCCGCCATATGTGTTACCATCCTTGCAAAATTTAGACTTGAATTTATGTCTCGGCATATCTGAACTCCCTGGCAACATCGACTTATGCTTACCGTCATTACATTCATTGAATATAAAACTCACCAGTGTCAAGGCCTTGCAAGAAAGCATTACGCATCTTGCAAAGTTGACATCGTTAAATATTGATGGTTGCGGATTACTTAAGAATACCCCAGAGCTTCCACCATCCATTGAAAGACTTACTGCCTGTTTATGCCATTCGTTGGAGGAAGTACAATTCTCTTCAAATTTAATGCATCTGTCTCACCAAAAAAATGAACTCCATATTATGTTAGGAGGCAGCGATCGATTGGGTAAATGTACACTAGATAAAGTTGGAGTACATTACAAATGCTCAACTCAAATAATGATGTCGACAGGCATAGAAAATAGTAGTGCTTCATTGTTTTTTCCAGGAAGCCAAGTTCCAGAGTGCTTCAGAAACTGTTATGTAACACACGGTTCAGTATTAGATCCTCCACTCAATTTGCCTCTTCATTCTGAGGCAATGGGCTTCATTTTCTATTTTCTCATACAGGGCTTCTTTTTAGTGCGTGAGGCTACAATTAAATGCCACATTGAATTAAGCAATGTTACAAAGGTACAATTCATATGCGGGAGTGTAAATCTGCCAAAATGTCCGCTTTTCTCAAATACTTATGGGCTTTTGTTGTATGACGGCTGCTTAAGTCTTAAGATAGTGGAGGAACTTTCTAGAATTAGAGCCTCAGCCGCCACCGATGATGAGCCTATAAAAGTTTGGTTTGAACTTTTGGACAACAAATACATGGGCTATTGGAAGTCAAAAAAGTGGGGGGCGTATTGCATCACATCTTCTAAACCATGGAATCTCTTAGAACTCTGATACAAAAGATGTCCAGATATTTAAAGACATTAACGGAAGTGATGATGAGTTGCAACTTAGTTCAATAGAAGGTTTGATGATTTTGAACGATGATAAAACAAATGGCCCTTCAATGAAAATGACTAGAAGCAGATCAATGACGCCAGTTGCATACAAGGGTTTTGGAAGTAATATCCTTCCTATGATTGCTTAGCGGGTATTTAACACCTTTCCCCCTTCTCTCCGAAATTTTATTCATACTGCTTCTTAATTTTTCTGTTTGTCCTGGACAAAGAAATCAAATTCTACTAGTTTTCAACTTAACATACATGAAACCTCCATTGGAAAAAAATAGAATTTTATATACAATAACATTTCCAAAACAAAAAAGTGGTTGTCCTTAAATATATATATATATATATATATATACTTTTAAACAAATAAAAGTTGTTTATGTTACCAGAATTTTATTTAGAATTTCTCAGTTTTTAAAACTTCCAAAATTACGCACTTCATCTTATTTATATTTGACTTTTTGGGAGATTTATTGCAAAGATTATTATATGAAGAATTTCTCTTCTAAAAGATACAATTAAATTATTAGCCGATGAACAAAATACTAAAACACGCCTTTTTAAGACATTACTCCGAGCAATATATTCTTCAAGAAGAAAGAAACTGATTATATTTTATAATATTCATTGTGGCTAAATAAAATTGTTTCAGGAATATGCTTGCCTTGGTAGTTTTATAACCTGCCATTTTAAGTCCAACAAGTCTTGTAAATCTGTACTAATTCCTTCTTCCTCTTCATTTCTCTTCTTTCCCTGTTAGGTGCTGTAATTATTCAAGTTGATGCACATTGCAAGTCATCATCATACTGTTCTTTTTTTTTTGGAGGTATGTCACTTCAATTCTTATTTGGAATAGTTGTTAATTCCGTTTAATTGACATCCCTTGATATAATATAACTTATAATCAAGGTTTTAGATTGACGTTGCAAATGCGGTTGTAATTAATAAAATTACAAATAAATGTGCGAAAAAGCAACTATTATGATTACAATGCAATTTGCAATAATAATACTATTTGTAATATTGCAATTATATGCTACAATTTAAAATCTTGCTTGTAATTATCAACTGACATAACTCTTATTCTAGGCACCCTTTTTAACGGTATGCTTATTTTAGGAAAGATTATATAAGGGCATCATGAACATGCAAATAACATGTTGGGGAAATGAATTTGATTGCTTGAAGTGTTGTGGAATTTACTTATGAAAATTTTTATCATGAGTGCACTACACCACTATCTATGCATTTTTATGGATTGCAGTGAGAGGAGGAAATGTTGGATGCGAAAGAAATGGCTGGAGAGCAAGACCAGGTCGACTCTAGGTAATTATTTGTAGAATTATATTTTAATTTAATGTATGTTTCTAAATTTTATTTTTGACGATAAAATTCTATTTTAAAAAATTAAACACAACTTTAATTCAATTAATTACTATTTACATTAAATATCTTTTATTTATCACTCGGCAAGTAAATTGATTAATCATCCTTTTTTGAATTCTTAATTAACTCTATTTATATCAGAATTTAAACACAATAATTTTTATTCTGTTACGATTCTATTTTAACACAATAACTCTTTTCACTTTAAATAAAAAAAATGGTAGAAGCCATGGAACAGAAGACGTTGCCGTCGTTTTTCACACTTCTTCGCTCTTCTTCGACACATCTGTCTCTTCAGGCTCCATGTTGTGACGCTGTGAATTTTCTCGACATTTGGCACCAGCGTGACACCAGGAATCTTCTCGACACTTCAGCATCGGCACGAACGGTTTGGACACTACAACAAATCGGCGTCTCAGCCATGGCACCTACGCCTCTGCGCATGCTGTTGCCCCGGCTTCGATTTCGAGTCTTTAATGTATGGTGTATCTTTGAGATCGCTGCCATCGGTTCAACCCTGTCTAATCTTTAATTTTGATTTTTTTTTTTTCTACTTGGTTGGTTTTGCATTTTTGTTTTTCGTTTCCCTTGTTATGCGCATTTGTGAATAATTGTGCCTCCGTTTTAATTTGAGTTTTATTCTAAAGGATGAAAATGCCTATTGATTATTTCTTTCTGGTTATTGATTGTTGCATATTAATTTGTCTTGGTTGGTATATAGTAATCTGACTATTGCAGCTAAATTTTTTGGTCTTCTAATATTATAAATAATAATTATTACAAAATATGCTTTGACCAAAAAAATTATAACAATAGGAAGAAAGAATTTATGCAAGATTTAGAGAAAACTTGTATACATTGTTTACTGATTGATGGCTCCAAGTTAGTTTTTCCTTGGACTGTAATTGGAAATACGTCTTTTGAGGGGGTTGCTTATATTTAAATACTTCATGTTATTATGTTGCTTTATTCTTATAAACTCTTATCTTTTTTTAATAAAAAGAAGGGGATATATCAGGATAAAGATGAGCGAAGCTGCGTTAGAATTCATCATATTTGTATATCTATTCTGCATGACTTTTGTTGAAAGATTTTAAAAGTAGATTGTCTTGAGTATAAATATGGCTAGTGGCCAGCGTGTGACAGTATCTTTTTGTATTCAAAATCCGGTTCCATTAATTTTTTGGCAATTGGAATGCAAAAACTATTGACTTTCAACTATGGACTTCTAAGGTATTTCTGCTGTTAATGCGAAATCAATCAGTGTCTCTTTTAACTCTGAAGGTATATCTATAAAGTGCTTTCTATTTCTCCCCTTCCATCAATCAAAGAAATGTCTTATGTCTAGTTCTTTTCGCATCCTTGTAAGTTGTTTTCATATGATAGGCAGAGACCACTGCATCTTTTGTTGAACTTCATATTCTGGTTCTATTTTCTTTTCCAATTGTACTAATTCATTTTCTGTCTAGTGAAAGCCTATATGACCCACTCTTGGTGAGGCAGAAAGTTGATTGAGTGATTACTGAATTTGGTCTTCATCGATATCTTTAGAAAACCCTCCAACAGAATTTGCCCTCTAAGAATACTAATGAGGAATGCTACCCCTTTTGTAGTTGTGTGAAATTATTCTGTGAATGGGCACTTGATATATGACATGCTTTACAGAAGTTTGTTCATAATTTTTTTTCACTTAGCTCCATAACAGGATCTATTGTTTGCTCTTAAAGATACAAGTAACCGGAGAAATAAAGTTGGTTCTTGCAATGCTATTTTTAGCTAAGACTGCTTAAATTTCCTCGCATCCTATATGTATATATAATTTTGTTTTTGTAATGTTCTCTCATTGTCTAGGTTCTGTCTCAGAATCTTGATTTGTTGAATAATTTTATTTTTATAATCTTAGTATAGTTATCTGACAAAGAATTTTTATGCATGATAGATCCATACAAAGTGAAAAGGCATCCCTTTTACATGTTTGAGGTTATAGGTTTTCATTCTTTCCAGTTGTGCACCTTGTGCTATTGGGACATCTCTATTCTGCACTAAAAATCAGATTTCCATTGAGGTAAATTACTCTTCTTTCTTTCTTTTGCACTTCATTGAAGTAAATTACTTTACTATCCTTCGAATTGCTTTATTATATTCCTTGCGTTACTTTTATGAGAAACTTTCTTTTTTTCCCTCTGATTTTCCTTCTCACTTTCAGCCCCCCGATATAAGGTTCACTCCAAGTCTAATTTATATCTAACAATGATTTTAGTTGTCATTACACTTTTAGTGTCAAAGTATGTGAGTGGATTTGTGGCTGTTGAAATCAATTTTTCTTCAAACCTCTATAGTATGTGTCCCTCACTTGCAATCAATTTATTATAAATTGGACTTTGGAGGGAATTTATACCCATACTGCCTGGGGTTAAAAGAATATGTATTCCTTTTTGTCCTTTTTGCATTTTGTTAGTCCCTCTTGTTTGAATGTATTACAGATTGCAATGTGGTTAGTATTATGGTGGAAACCAGTCAATGCACTGGTCTTTTTCTGGTATTCCCTTTAAAAAACAATCTTTATTGATTGTGACTATGATTTTTATGAGTTATAGCTAATACTATAGCTAATGTATATGTTGCAATGCAGCAGGGGTGTCTTGGTTTGCAGCAATAGAGTTTCTTTTCTATGGTGGAAGGTAACTGTCTGTTTTAGTGATTAGCTTCATTTGATTCTTCTTGAATGAAAATGATTCATGCCAATTTGTGAAGCCTTGTTAGAAGGTTTAGAGTTGTGCTTTGAAAAATGGAAGGGAAAAAAAAAGCATGAAATGGAACATGTGTCCAAAGATATAAGTACACTGTACCTTACATGATGGTGTTAGGTGTTCAATTCTTTGTTGCCTTTCTGGACTCCTAAAATTGCATTAGTCATTTGTATTTTGGTGTAGTTTCTAGCGCAGATTTTTATTGACTCTTCACTAAATAGGGAATTGTAATTGTTAGATCTGTAGGGTTCACATTTTTTTCTTTTTTGGGAAAATTTAAGATCTACCTTGCACTCAATAGCACTTTCCAATTTCTTGAGGCATTGTATTGGTTTTCTATATTTTCTAGCATCAAGTGCAAACTAATGGCTAATGTTTTTCGGACAAGAATCACCATTTTTGGTGAGTTTACTGTAATCTTTCTTTTCGTGCCATCTCAATACCTTATTTTATGCTACCACTCCCAAATTTATGCTCTTTATTTATTGGAAGTGATTGATCAATTTGATGCTTAATAGCAGGAAGGATAAAAGCTCATTTTGAAATCTTCTCCACATATCACCAGTCTGTGATGCTTCGGACAAGGTATTCAATATTTTTAAATGTGAGCCATGGATAAGCTGAACTCCTTATTTTTATCGTCTGTATCTGTTACTTGATATTGCTTATGTAATTATGGTTGAGAATAGTATTATCAGGGAATAGAAATCCAGGTACTCTGTCAGCACTTGCTTTTGTACAAACTATGAGCAATAGCAATGAATGTAATTCATAATACATATATTGGTAGAGAGAGATAGCTGTTAGGAACTTAGATCATTGACAAGGATAGAAATTTAACAAAAGATTATAACTCTGCCGTAATGTTAGTTTGATAACGGATTTTATCAATGACTTCCCTACTTTCACAATAGCTCACGACTAACTATGATATAGCAATTTAGGAACATTAATTTGTAACTTATTTAAGCTTGAAGTGGTAAAAGAGCATTACCAGATGTCCCAATGGTTGTTCCTGAATTACAAAGCAACCTGTCTACTGTTGAATAAGTTTCATGTTGGCCCATCTGTGTTCTTTGTGTATTCAGCATTCATATATGTAAATAAGTTATACGAGGATAAATTTATTGATCAGGACATACATTAAAAATGTAGCTTGCTCTAGTTTATAGTTTTTCTATTTGTTATGTTAGTCTCAACTATTTTATTATGGAGGTTCACAAGTGATGACTAAATGAAGCTTTAATCTCATCTATTTTGCCAAAAAAATTTTATTTTAAGCGTTGTTGAGATACGGGATCAATGGAAATTGGAAAACAACTTTTATAGAGAAGAAGCATTTTGCAACGTGGGTTTTCATCAGTTCAAATTATTGTTTTTCACTTTTTGATGTACTTCTGCAAATTTAATTAAGTCTTAAGTGTCTATCTAAGCTTATATTGTTTTTCTCCTTGAATTTTGTATTTAGTTATAAAAACAGGCCCTTGAATTGTGTTTAACCTTTGAAGCCCATTTAAATTGGAAGCAAGTATTATATACTTAAAATTGATGAGATGCTAATATGAAGGTGAAGATAATAAAGTTGTTTTATACGTTTCGAACTTATATGTTTTTGCAGTTTCCTTTCATAAAGCACTGTTAGCAATTGGCTTTTATTGTATCAAGTCATGACAAGACTATAGGCTTGCAGTGAGATTTTAGATGGCAACCTTCACATTGTAATGGATCGGAGGGATAAAGATGGAATGTGAATCCTGTGAGTGGCATTTTTTCTGTTTTGAATCTGCCGTTTCTTGTGCTCCTCCTGCCCATTATACAATACTATAAGTTGTATGTCAAAATCATTTTAAAGCTAAAACTGACTACTTGAAGGTCTTTTGCGAGTTTAGGAGCTCTTATATTTTCTATATCCTTGATCACTTTTTTTTTTTTTTTTACCTTTTAATATTGCTAGATATTGTATTGGTGCACTTTAATAATTATTCTTGATTATTATTAATTTTAAATTTGTAACTTGTGATAGGAAAAAATTGATGATGAAGATGTGAAAGAATTTCATTATCTAGATACTGAGAGTATCAATATTTCTTCAAGTTATTGATGTATAACTTTTTACAACAAAATTGTTATCTTCTAGATCTTTATAATTATATGAATTTCTTGATTTGAATTAATGAACAAATATATATATATATATATATATATTTGAAATTTTGTTATTCAAATTTTTTTACATTTTTGTATTGAAAATTTGATTTAAATTTTATGATTAGTGAAATATTAATATTTTAATTAATACATATTATCATTATTTAAAATAAATATTTTAAAAAATACATTAATATTCAAAAACACGAATTAAATTATGCTAGCAAATAAGGTTAAACTTGTTGCCTACACATTAACAAACAGCAATCAAAATATATTGTTAAAGATATAATTATTACCTATTTTTTATAGGCAATGATTGAAAATCGTCGTCATATATGCAAGCAAAATTGTATAACGAAGAACATGCAAAGGTTAAAAAAAGTTGTTAAAATAAAGTTAAACTGTTACCTATACTACGAAATAAGAAAACAATCATTGTTGAATAGAAGGATAAAACCATTGTCTATGCTAGACAATATAAATTTGTTGTCAGAGAAAAAGGTAAAAACTTATGCCTATAGTATGAGAATAGGCAATCATTTTTAGAAAGTGTTGCTGAATGTTAAAAAAATTATTGCTCAAAAGAATAGACGACATTCAATAATACAACATTTGAAAAACATTACCTATTCTTTAGGTAATACTTTTTTAACTTTAAACAACAATTTTTTGTTAGTGCTGAGGGCCAGAAATGTTGTAGAGATCTTTATCCACTTGCAAATTTTTTATGAAAAAAATTGAAATATTTATATGAAGCCATAACTTCAACGACTTTATATTAAACTTCCATAAAAACTTATAAATTTTTTAAGTACGCAGCCAAAACATTCCTCGTTTATGAATGCATTTGCAGCGGTATTTTATTTAATGCTTATAGTATTTCCCTTAAAAAAAAAAAAAAGGAAGAAGAAGAAGAGGATAATACCTTTTTATTTTGCTTAAACCGACTATAAAAAATTAAAGTAAAAGCATATAATTAAATGGCTTATTTTGTGCCCTTGTTCAAAGTACTAATATATTGCATTTCACTTAGAATTTAATATTCAAATCTTTTTTAAAGTAAACCGACGTTTTATTTATTTTAAATTAAAAATAAGTCAGTTTGAGTTTCACTTATACAATTATAAAAAAAAGATAAATAAAATAAGTGATGGAGACATTTTACAAATACCCTTTTCTCTTTTATATATATATATATATATATATATATACATGCAATTTTTATTCTAGAGGATGCTATTTTTAAGTTATACTCAACATGATTTTTTTAATTTTTTTTGAACTATTATGACAATAAGAGCAAAGAATCCAACAAATGGGGAAAATAAAGGGGCTTCTGTTCAAACAAACCAAAGAACAACAAAAGCATAATTAGGAAGTCTTGATTCTGCCACTCCACCCAAACAAAGACGCACAAATAATAATAATAGAAGAAAAAACTACTAATTTTGGTTGAGATAAATATGGCCCATATTCCCAAACAACAATGTGTTTCGTTGCTTTCTTCTTCGAATATGCCTAAAGATTAAAATTGAATCTATTTTTTTTATCGATAATGTTATTTTTACTTTTTTTTACTATTATAGAGTAACTGATTTACATCGAATATTTAGAGAATTACACATCAAAAAGTGACCTATATGTAATCGAGTATCGTAATATATGCAATTTTAATGATTCCTATTAAAATGTTATAAAATATAAAATAATGTCAATTTTTATATTGTGAAAATCGATACCATTCATGATTCTATAATATATGAAAATAACATTAAATATTACTTATTTTCTAAAAATTAATATCCAATATCCACAATGTCACATTAATTAATTTAAATAATTGATGTTATACATGTAGCCACCCTCCAATTAAAACCCTGCCCTCAGTTCCTCATGCCCTCCCTCATCTCAAATCCTAATTTCATTCCTATGCCTTGATCCCCAACTCCTCATTCTTTCATCTTAAATCGTAACCTTATCCACATTTTTCTTACTCCCTCGTCCTCTCTGTTTCCCATGTATTCCTAATTAAATTTAGAAAGCAAACATCTATTACTCCAAAAAATTATAATTTAATCAACTTTAAAGGATAAATGTCATTAATAAAAGATTAAAAATGGTGTAAATTTGTAATAATACCATAATCAGATATGGGTGGTTCGATAAATCTATTTTAATACCCATTACTCAATATGTAAAGCTTGCACTCCCTAGAAAAGTCTTTTAAATACAATACTTGCATATGAAGTGAGCATTCATGAAAAATTAGTGTATTATATATTTTCATATAAATATATAGTAGATATTATGAAAGAATACTAAAGAAGATGAATGAGATTAAATTTTTTATCTATATAAACCTGTAAAAGTTTCATCAAAATGATAGATGAAAAAATAAAATTAAATAGAAACTAAATTGCAAGAATAAACATAAAGGAAAAAAGTACTAACATTTATATTATGCGCTTTCCTAATGAGTGTTCAACCTCACAAATTTAGGCATGGGTTAGTTGATCTTTAGTCCTACAAAATAATTAGTGAACAAAAACAAAAACAAAGAGAATTGTCTTAAGATTAGAAGGAAAGCATATCTCCTTAATCAAATAATCGTTTTACAGTTAAAAGAGTTTCAAGGTAAAATTTACAAATAGTGTTGTGCTTCACTTTTTGTATTTTCAACTTGCGTCATACTTTAACTTTTCATTTTCAATTTAGATTTGTGGCTTACATTTCCATGTAATCTATAAAATAAACTAACATTTGAATTTACATATTAAATGTCAGTGCTAAGAAATTACTATCATCTTTAATATAATGGCATTGTCCTATTAAGTAATATTTAATATTGGTTGCTATAAAAAATTGACTTCACAGAAAATGAATATCTCTTAATAAAACATAGATTTCATTTCTTTTAGGTAATTTTTTCTATAATCATTCTAAGATAATCTTAAAAGCTTTCCAAAATCATTCCAAAATGGCCAAATACAACAAATATATATATATATATATATATATATATATATATATATATATATATATATATATATATATATATATATAGATATAGATATAGATATATTAAACTAGAACCAATTCATTTGTACACATCATATTCATTAGAATTTAAAATTTTTAGTTTATATCACAGATGCACACACATCAAGCAAGAATCCTAAATTTATATGTCTAAATCTTGTAAAAAACACTAATATCATTTTGTAAACTGATCATTTTTTTATTCAATTTACTATAAGCGAAATCAATAGCATTAAAATTCCTTTTTGGATTGCAATACTTTTTATATAATTAAATAGATACAAATAATAACATAATGAATGTAAATGAAATATAGGAAAGGAGACAATCCATTGCAAAAACTAATTTTACCATTTTATTTGTTTCTATATTAGTAAATGAACAAATACAAAGAAAAAAATTATTATTTATAATGAATAATAAATTTTTTATTTACAATAAACATACATGGCATCTTTACACAAATTAAAAGAAAAAGTGGTTATCTTATACTTGTAATTCCTTTATATTACTTGATTACTTCATTTGTTATAAGCCACAATTATCCCTATTTTTCAATACGAGGACATGCTAGTTACTGACTCTATGTGCTATCTCTAATTTACTAATAAATGTCCTAGTTATACCATGCCAATTGGTACTATCCACTATTAGGCTATTGTTTTGGAATTACTCGAAGTTTCATGCATAAATGCACAATATTGTGGTGCAGAAATTATAAGTTACAGTATGATTATGAAACATCAAAATTCATGACTCTATAAACCATGTCTCTTATGGTGGCTAGAAACATGGTTCACAAAGATGCGAGTTTTGATAGTCTACTATAACTCACAATTTCTACATAATCATATTCTATATTTATACATGAAACATTGAGATTTAAGAACAATAGCCTTCTATCACATAGCACTAATTGGCAGAGTACAAATAGAACTTATTTTACCATGTTTGAGATAGCATATAGATTAAATAACATGTCTCCAATCAAGCACCTCATACTGCTCCAAAAAAATTGTTAAATGTTAGTTGTTTAATAGATTCAAAGTTAGCTTGGGACTATTATTTTATCAAGCGTCATTGTAAATATTTTAAGTCATCGGTTGAATAACTGTCATGAAAAACATATACTATGTAGGTTTTCATGACAAGTAAACCATTATGATTTCTATTAAGACACACAATTCAATAACTAGTCACATATAACTACGTAGATTTTTTTATGTAACTATTATTGAAAATTAAAAATTCAACATCAACTTAGTTTACTAACTAACATAGAATTTGTTATATAACAGATCTATAATTTACATAACTAACATTATATCTTATCCATAAAAAATAAAAAAAATAGAAAAATCCTTTCCCCGTACTTTTTCCATTCTATATAGCATCTCAAATTAATTTATATTATACTATTTCTAACCTAAAATACATCCAGAACTACCAAAAATACAATACTCTATTATAATACAATTTTAATTTACCAAATTAAGGAATATCTAATGATTTACATTGTTGAATGACATGCATTCAAAGCATTTTCAAACTACAAAGGAACCAAAGTAAGCACAAAAAAATTTGAGTGTTGTAATAATTGTAAATAGGAGGTTTATCATGCTAAAAGAAATATTAACTGCTAATTTGTCATGAATATCCCTATTCCTTATATTTCTCATTCCTTACTAAACCAACATATCTATTACAATTAAAATGTGTTTAAAAGTTAAAAAAAAAGTTTAGAAATAGTGAAAGGTTACCTCAGTCAAAGATAACTATTTCGTTGTCAGTACCCATTGCTCAACATATGAGCTTAACACTTACTAGAAAAGTACTTTTGAATCTAATATATGCAAATGTGAGTAATATTTATTAAAATTTCATGCGAGAAATCAAATTTCTTAATTGTATAAACTTGTAAAAGTTGCATCAAAGTAAAAGGTAAAAAAATATAATTATGAAATTAAAAACTAAACTACAAGAATAAACACAAAATATAAAATAAATCTTTACATTTATATTATGCATTTTTCTAGTGAGTGCTAAAAATCACATATTTAGTTACATCCTAACGAAGCTTTAGTCTAACAAAATAATTAGTAAGCACAAATACAAAACTAAAGAGAATCATTCTAAGATTGGAAGAAGAGTATACCTCATTAAAGAAAAAAATCACTTTTGGCTTTGTGATGAAATTTGCAAATGGTGTCATGACTTCATTCTTTTAATTTTCATTTTATACCTTGTGATTTGAGTTGTTATTATATTAAATGTCGATTCTTAAGAAACAGCTAACATACAAACTACAAACAATATCATTCAACTATATAAGTTTAAATGTCAGTTAAAGAACCAATATAATAAACCAAAATATTTTAAAAAAATATATATTTCAAGCAAAATCTTTATAATTTTATAAGTCAATAGCATTAATTTTTTTTTGCATTGAATAATTATGTTTTTCTTGTACATTTATTTAGATACAAATAACAATAAATTGAAGAATCTAAGAAATTATAATTCATAATGAATAACAAACCTTAATTAATGAAAAGAAAAAGTGGAATATCTCTAGTAATCATTCCTTTATTTAGGGCTTCTAAGTTGAATGATATAAATGATTACAAATTGATGATAAATTATAATAAAAATAATAATATCAAGAATCTTGCATTATTCTCAAGCCTACCAATGCAAAAGTGGAGATGCTACTTGTTCTCATAACAATTTATTATTACTTTGCAACCTATCAAAGTTTGACATCGCAATTTTGCATCTACTAATCTTGAGGTCTTGATTTATTGTTTACTTTGCACATCAAAGTGTTCCTATTTTTTAGTGAAAGAGTAATGCTTCTTGCTCTACATGTATCGGAGTCTGACAAAGCACATTGAATAATTAACATATCAATTCTCACATTGAAGCACAAGATGTTGGTGTGTGTGTGTGTGTCCAAGAGCCAATCATAAGATGATTGTAGTAATGCACAATGTATTATATTTTTTTAAGTAATGTAATTATTATATTTTATTTCATTTTAATATTTATGCAATTTATAACTTAATATAATAATTATCCTTAAAATAATTTTACTATTTCTAAGATATCCATAATCAAGTATTATTACGAAAGGGATGGCAATAACACATTAAGATTAGCATGTTTGGTAATTAATAACTGTGAGTCATGAACATATGATATCAAGTCAATACATGAATACATTGTAATGAATAGACATATTGAACTAACCCGTTATAGAATACTACATGGATTGTCATGTCTCATTAATTATTCTCATATAAGCATAATGCATGTAGTCCTTTAACTTGAAATCACTACGGTTCCCTATATGAGGAGTCACATACTTTGATGTTATCTTATATTGCCTTTAATCAGGATGTCGCAAAGGACGTTAATTGGATGTGTCACAAATCATGCAAAAGGACATGAGTGATATAGATGAGATTTTGTAAACCCTATATAGAAGGAGTGATATCCTTGGATCCCTTGATTAAGTAAGACTAAGAAATGCATGACCATGCTCAAATAGATTAATATATAATATTAATTATTTGTTTGAGTTAGTCTACTTAGTATCAAGAAATGTGGATTAAACATTGATAAAGATAATACATTCCATGCCTCTAATTTGATTTGGATATCATTACAAAAAAAATTATGTTGCAAAGTGTTGTTCACATATTAAATGAATGTTGAATCACAAATATTCTTACTACTTAAGTGATAATGATATATTATTAGATATTGCTCATTATCTATGGTCCACAAATGGATCACTATTAATATAGTAAGAACCTACAGGATCACACAAAAGGAGTAAGAATGAGACAATAATTAATTAGGCTTTAGTTAAACTAAAATCCTATTAATTAAGCTTATTATTTAGTGCATATATATATATATATATATATATATATATATATATATATTATCAAAGTAATAATATATTATTCACATAATATATAGTATATTACATAATATTAGATAATTATATTATAGGATAATATTATCATCTAATAATATTTAATTATTAATATTAAGGTAATATTAAATAACTAACTGATAAACCCTATCTCTCCTCACTCTCACCATAATAGAGATAAAGTATTAGTGATTAAGTGAAATTAAGAAAGAAGAGGCAGTTTCTTAGTAAAAACTAAGAAAGTGGGATGCCTTAGTTCTATAAAAAAGCATGAAGACATCACTTTATATTAGTGAATATGCATTGCCATTAGTATAACCAAAAATGCACAAAAACCTTAGTCCTTTATGAGAGAAATATTTCCTAATGGATTTATAGAAGTTGAGAAATTGTTATTCACTCCGCATAGATATCATAGAGGCATCATCGCTTAATTGTGCTTATTTCCTAATGGATTTATACATAATTCTTAATCTATGTCCTTATACATTGTTCTGGGAAGGTTTCATAAAATTCTTAAAATTTCTCTGTACTCAAGTGTATGTGAAATCTAACATAGGAACAATTAAACACCTAAAGCAAATGAAGCAATATATATCTAAGCACTTTAAGGAGAGCTATTTTAATAATTGTTTCAAATAGGCAATGAGAGCTCAACTTATAGGCCAAGAGCAAATGGTAATGAACTGTTATAATATGTCTCAATGTGCAAACTATTTATGAATTGTCACAATATATAAACTGTTAAAAAGGCATTATAGCTAAATATTAGATGTTAGTTTTTAATAACAAACCAACATCCTATGGATGTTTAACATATGTTTCAGTTACTATAAAGCTTAACTATTTATATATATTGAAATGTTGTAACTTTTGCTAGTTTTGTGTTACATGTCAATCATTATAAAACTTAGTAATTTATGATATGATCCATATTTTCATTTTCTAATATAACGTACCTGGTAAATGTCATCATTTGTATTAGTAAATATTTATTATAGATTGATAAATATTTATTACATATTAACTGGTTATTATGTCATATTTAAATGCTAGTTATGTTAAAATTTTGATGCTATCATTATTTCATTTTCACAAAAAACATAGTTTTTTAAGAAATAACCTAAATTATTTATATTTATATTTTTAAGAACCACTTCCATATTTTTTTAACAACTTCTTCGACTTGACATTTTCCTAGCAATAACTTAAAAAAAAAAGAGTAATGATCAAGTAAGTTTTGTTCATTAGTAGATCAGGTTATGATAATATCAAATCCAAATATGAAATCTATCTAGATTATTTTACAATATTAGTTCCATCTCATAATGCAACACCGATTGCAAGTACATTGAAGAAAGTGATAGTAATTGTCTCCATGAATCCATAAAGCAATTCTTGATATTTGAGAACAACCACCTTATGGCCAACATTAGTGAACCCTCTAGATTTTCATATCCATGGCAACAAGTTTGTGGCTAATATCAACAAACCTTCTTAAAAATATAGAAAAGAAATGAACTTGTAATTTTTTATCTCTATTTGTGGGCAAGAAAGGATAATGCCACAAGAGCAGCAACTTTCATCTTAACATAAGAAAATGGATTGAAATTATAAATAAAATATGGAGTAAAAAAGAAGATAAATAAAAAATTGAGTGAAAGAGAAACTATATTAGCAAAGGACTTATATAACAAATGGAATGAAAGTGAAAATTTATAAGAAGAAGGACAATAATTGGTGTCAATTATTTAAAAATGATTAACATATAAACATTTAATATATAAGTTTTGATGCCTTTGGGACAATGATTATGTGGAATTGATATATCTGATATAACAACATTGGCTATTTGTAAAAAAAAAAAATGACATCTTTTTTCATTAAATTTCTTTATGAATCAAATTTCATGTCAAGTTTTAGAAAATTACTTCAATTATTAGAAAATAAACTTACCATTCTGCAAACTGTCTAGGATTGGATCAAGTGTGAAAAAGCCTAAAAGTTATATAAACAAGATGAGAGTTTTACTTTATTTTAAAAGAAAATTAATTTTTATAAGATCTACAAAAAAAGAAAGATAGCTTCAAAATTAATAAAAAATATGTTTAATTTTATTAAATATCATAAATTCTTAATAAGTTATTTGTATAGTTTTCGTACAATGATATAAACATCAATACATTGAACATGAATATATCAAAATATAAGAAAAAGACATCGATATAAGATAATTTATTCTATATATCATTACATTAACAAATGTAATTTTACAATAATATTATAATAAAAAAGAGGACTTTGGTCTTTCATTATTATTACTAATTCTCATAACCATTTATCAAATTTCATCATTGGTAAATCATGGATCTAAACACTATATTTTTCTTCGCTACAAATACAAATGTGTGTTTAAGGAAAAGGAGAATAGCTCCATTTCCTTCTTATTTGGTATATTTAGATATAATAATAGATAAAGCAGCAATAGTCAAATTATATAACATCTCCAAAAGGCACTAAATAAGATGGAAAGGGAGCTATTTTCCTCTTCTTCAAACACACACTAGAGTTAGATAATAAACATTAAGGCATCATCAAAATGGTTTAACATAGTGAGTAAACATGAAATATATAGTAAATAAATTAAGGTATAAACATCGATTATTAAATAAAAACTAATATCTTAAAGTTTCTTCATTATAAATAAGTGTTGGTTTCTTTGCCAATGAGACTTTATAAATGCCTTTATATGTCGATCAATTAAAAAATTGACATGTAAATGTTTTCTTCTTCTCATATGACTTTTTTTAATTTCTCTTGGATGATAATTTTCAATTTAACTATCATTGTAAATTTTTATTTAAATTTAAAAATTGCCACAATAAATGTCAGTTTATCCTAAAATTACCATCTTATCTATTCGAATAATTTAAAAAATGTCATCATATTTATATAGATATTAATTTAACCTTTAATTGACATCTATTGAATGACATAGAATTGCAATTATTTAATGGTGTCATTAGACACAAAATCTATGGAATAAAGCATTTTAAAAGCATTCTTTTTTATGGAAGGAAAGTTATCTTTATAGATCATCGATTTGTTTCAAATAAGAAAGGAGAGTCCTATTTATAAGTTAAGAGCAAAATTATTGGAAGTCGATTATTAAATTAAAATTAATGTTGTAATTTTGGACATTTTTATGGTTATGATGTCCTAAAATGTTTGTTAAGTGATAAAATGATATGTAAACTATTAATATACTATTATGATGAATGAAAAGGACTTACATGACAATCACCAATAAAAAAATTGATGTTGTAATTTTAACTTGATGTACTATCATAGTGATTGAAATAAACTTGAATGATAGTTATAAAAAATAATCAATGTTATAAGTTCCTAAAATACATACTGTTACATTTCATTTAGATTTCTTTAGTTTTATTTATTTAAATTTCTTCATAAATTCATTCATTTAAGTGTCTTCACTTCTACAGTTTCATTCATTTAAACTTTTTCATAAATGGCATTCATTTAAATGTCATCAAGTTACAAGAAAATCCCATTTTATTAAATGTTAATTAATCCCAAAAAATGACATTTTTCTTGCTTGTCATTTCCTTAGTAGAGATCTTTTGATTACTACAAATTTCTATTTTGTAAATAATCAAATATGAAAAGAAATTTATTTTTGAATCAATTTAACATTGAATATTATATCTATTTTGATATATCTTCTCTTTATTAATTTATATAATCTAAATGTCTAATATAGAATTTTAAATAAAAATGGCATACATATAAGCAAAAAAGAACAATTCTATAAATTTAAATAAATTTCAATTTTTTATATTGTTCATAATGAAAATAAAAATAGATGAATAAAGAGAAAAATATTTCTATAAATTTATACAAAATAACTATACTAAATTATGAATAAATAAAAATTATACATTTACATATGAACACAAAAAAATAATGAAAAAATCACTATATATCAAAATCTTCAACTTTGATGCAAACTCTAACGTTGTTACTAAAATTTATCCGATTTGTATATTCCATGGGAAATGGAAGAACATATAATGGAAGAGAACTGAAGGTTCCCCCTTTATACACTCTTGATGAAAATGAAGTGAAAGATCAACAACTCTTCCATTTGTTAGCTCCTCCACTTTAGTTTTACTCTATAGAAAATGAGAGAGTGTACAATGGGACAGAAATAAAGAATAAAGTTCTTCCATTACATGCTTTTGATGAAAATGGATTAAAAGATTAGTAGGAACAATATACATCAAACTCATCATATTTAAGAATATATTGGAGAGATGATAAAAAAAAGTTTATATGGAAAGGTATAGTTACAGTTAGGATTTATAGGAAAATAATGAATGTTAATTATTAAACAAAACAAATATTCTATGCTTTCGCAATTTCTAAAGAGACTTCATAATCGCTTTTAGACAATGGATCTTAAATAGGACCAATGTCCTATACCTCTATGTTTTCTTATGAGACTTTTGTAATACATTTTAAATGACTATTGTTTACTAAAATCGACATCTAATGATTCCATAGTTTTTAGTATAGCTTTTGAAATACATTTTAAATGACAGTTGAGTAAAAAAATTAATTTTCTGAACTACCGTGCAATGTTAGATATAAATTTTTTTTGTTCATCATCTTAAATTTTTGTATAATTTTAAAAATATTTATTGTATCAAAATAAATATTGGTTTTGTTGTAAACCAACATCATTGACCAATGTAAATCATCAATTTTGTAATAGTATATCCATTGCTAATATTTCTTTCATTGGAAAATTTAAACTCCATTTTAAGTCTTACACTTTTTATTAGATCAATAACACCAAAAAAATTCTATGATAGAAATTACTAAATTTTGGCTTCTACCGTC
Organism: Sindora glabra; assembly: GCA_020226215.1. Taxonomy (NCBI): domain Eukaryota; kingdom Viridiplantae; phylum Streptophyta; class Magnoliopsida; order Fabales; family Fabaceae; genus Sindora; species Sindora glabra. The sequence continues at coordinate 56,288,384 of CM035235.1, read as the reverse complement.
ATAGTAGATTCAATCACCTTTTTTTTTCGGGACACATTAAATAGAAGACCAAAATTTGATGTTAGGATAACATGTTATCCTACTCTCCGTCTTTTTCTATGTCTTGTGCAAAGAAATCACATTTTACCCAATTCAACATAATATATATGAAATCTCCACGTGTATTATGATCGAAAAATAAGAATTTTACAAAAAAAAAATTGAAACATGAAATTGATTTTCCTTCTAAAATAAAAACAATTATTCTTTTAAACAAACAAAAGTTGGTTATTTTTATTAATACAAATATATATATGTTTCTGAGATTTCATTTAGCACATTCTATAGTAATATAAGGACTATTTAATAGTATAATATAATATTATATAGAATAAGATAGTATATTATACGATATGTAGTACATTACCATATATAATGAAGATTCATATAAGATTATTCAATCTTTTGCTTATTGTCATTTTGTACAAGAATATATAAACTTAAAAAATAATTAATTTAATTAAAATATTCCTATATATATCAAAAACTAATAAAATTGTTTGAATTGAATTTAAAGTAATAATTAGATTAAAAAGTTATTTTACAAGAATATCCTTTTAAAAAAATTATAATATATATAAATTAAAGACTTACACTATATTAAAAGAATAATATAAAATACTTCCCTAACATACATAAATGCACATATATGTGTGTGTACACACTAATATATATATGTGTGTGTATGTGTGTGTGTGTGTAAAAGTAAGGATGTATATATAATAAATTAGTAAAAAAATCATAAATCAATTTAAGAATATAAAAAAATAATAAATACCTTATATAAAATCTAAAAAAATTAAAAAATAAACTATTTAAAAATATCATGAGCATAGTATAATATTATCAAATAAATAGTAAAAAAATACTAAATTAAAATATAAATGTAAATGTAAAAAATTAATTTAATTTTATAAAAAAATATGTGAGAGAGATGTAAAAGAGAAAAGATTTATAATGAATTTTCTAATTTTAACAATTTAAAATTTAAATTAACATCATCTCTTATCAGCCTTTACCTCTCTTTCAGCAAGCAAATAACCTTATTTGGAACCTAATACATAAAAGAACACTTTCAGATGAGATATATAATTCATATAGGCCATGATTGTATAATTTATCCTATATTATCAGGTCTTAGATGATATGCTAAATGAAACCTTGTTTTCTTAATTTTTCAAAATTGCATGCACTTTAATTTTCCAAATCTATACTTCCTTTGGACTTTTTATTAGATTTATTTCAAGATTAATTAGTTGTTTCTTTTTCTTGGTGGCAGGAAAAGTGGTTAGAACATTGAATACACATGCATAGAGGTTAGGAATCAAACTCTAGACACAAAAGAAAACAAAAAGTTTTCAAAAAATATTAGATGTCACTTATATAAAGTTTTGAAAAAATATTAGATGTCACTTAAGTTAAAAACTTTTAACTTAATTAATTGTTGATGAACTTTATGCTAAAACAAGCCTTTCAATACATTTTGGCTCTATTTGTTTCATTAAAAGCATTTTTATAGGAAAATATCATTTACAAGTATATTGATAAAAGTGTGACATACATTTGTATCGCTTATGATTAAAAAAATAATATTTAGAATCATGATAATAAAGGAAGGTAAATTCTTTTTATTTTTTCTAATTAAAACAAATTCCTTTTTGAAACAAAGAAAGTTGTTTTTCTTTGATAGGATAAAAATACATCAGGAAAGGGGTGAATTGGTGTTTAAAATTTTAAGTAATTAAAATTTTAAATTACTTGCCTTTTCAAGCTTGCTTTTTCATATCCCCCCACAGAGCAACAAGACAATAAATATAAAAGATCAAATAAATAAATAATGTAATGATATGCAATAAAGAGTAAGAAATTAAATATTAAAAGAAAGATAGAAGATAGAACCAGATTATAATAGCTCAATTGTTGAAAACAAGAATTATCTTTTTGGGTCTACTCCACTCTTCAACTCTTCCAAAATCAATCTAATCTTAGTGGTTATCCACAAGCACTTTTTTCTTTACAAAACCTAATACACTTTCTCAGTTAATTTTTCATGGACTCAAACAATCCTATCTCAACATTTGAGGATTTCCTTTCTCATAACCTAATTATAAGGTATCTTCAAGTGTTTCTTTCACATTCCACCTTAAAATGGTATACAGTTTGACAATGTAGATTTGCAAATGAAACTCACGAAAGAAAACTATTACAAGATAGAAAAAATTCTAGAGAGAAATAGCCTTCTTATAGAAAGTAAGAGATGTTTGGTATTAATTCATAAAGTATAAACCTCTATTTATAGTCAAAAGAAGAAGTCTAACTATTAGAAAGTGCACAAATCCTAACGAGCATGTTCTATCTAAAAGGCTTCTCTCACTCTTTAGTTTTCTTTTAATTACTCTTTCAAAAATATCATTTTCTAGTTGCATCAACTTTTAACATTGTAAAATATGCAGTGCTTGCTCTTTTGTATACTATTTTGATGTATCATTTTCAACTTGTACTATAAAAATATAGTGTGCTTGCTCTTTTAAGAAATTTTCAATTTTATCAGTGAAAAGTCTTTTTTTGAATTGTATTATTTGCTTGTTCTTTTATTCTAGTCATATGCAAAAGTACAAATATTAGCCCAACTTTTTGTTGGTAGTTAAAAGGATAACTTGCATTTGTCAAAAACCCCACAAAAAAAGATAGATGTAACAAAATATAATACTAGAAAAGCAATATGGACAATTTGTACTTTTGACGATTCAAAGTTTTAGAATTTCACAAAAATGGAAAAGAGTAACATGTATCATATCAAATTAATTCAAAAAATATTATTAATATAAATCCAATTTATTAGTAAGATTGAAAGAAAATACTGTATCTAAAGGATGATAACTTCATCTAAATTTTATTAAATATGTAAATTTAGGATCCAACCTCTCTAAGATATAAAATATATTTTAGAAAGTAAAGTGAAAAATCACAATTCTTAATTAAAAAATTAAGGGTTCAAAATTAAATAAATAATAATTAATTAAATAAGTAAAGGTACAGAAAACAGTATAAACAAGACCAAGTAATATGCATGGAGAGTTACCTCACAAGTAATCATCCCATTAGTTTAATAGTATAGCTATCATTAATGCTCACATTAGTTTTTTAACGTATAGTTTAAATCAAGGTAGGTATCACGAATTCTAAAGAGAGAGAAAGTTATCATCCATTTGATATATTTTAGCTCATACATTGTACACAGCATATAAGTGACTTCAACAAATCTAGCTTTCTTTGTTCATCAATACCTATCAGCATCACTATTTAATTCGAATGCCAGGAATAATGAAGGAACTAATGGGAACAATGATTCTGACTTAAATCAAAGTAATGTTCCTAATCCTTCTATGTCTAGACCGATAATTGTTGGAGTTCCACAAGACCATCCTGTGATATCTCAGATCAGTCAAATCCCAGTGGATCCAGAGGAAAATCTCAAAAATGCAAATATAGATGTTCATAATCCTTTATACAGATTACCTCAGGGATTTATTCCCAGAACGGTCACATAAACCATAAGAACTACTTCGATGGCAATCCCAAATCCAATCATTTCGATGATTTCTATGGTAGGGCCTTCGAGATATTTAAATCTGAATACAAACAAGAATGATGTGTCTCAATTTAGCATGTTAAGGAACATACCGACTAGACAGCAAAGTATGTCTAGAGAGTCCATTCCTTTGACATCCTTTACAGGCGCCACACTCTATTCCATACATCAACAAATGGATGAGAGTAACCATTAAATATGTTGTCTCACCTAATTAACGAGTGTCATTAATCCCATGGTTAAGTTAACCAATACTAATTATTTATTATTGGCAATACAAATAGGTCGAATAGTCGATGTTCTCGATGCACTAGCTGACCCTATTATCAATCAAGTGGTGAATGCAAGGCTTGCAAATGTAGTAATTACAAATGCAGGGCAAGCCGATACAACACCTAAAAATGTTACACATAATAATGTGATACAAGAACCTCCTGCTAATCTTAGACACGGGAATGCAGTATATGTAAACCTAGTTCAAAATTAAAACTTAGCAGCAGATCCTAATGTTCCTAATAATAATGTGGTTCTAGTAAATAGGAACTAAAACCTTGATAATATTTTGAATCAAGTTAGGCATAATGTTGTAAGGGGCATCAAAACATAGTTAATATTGTGGAAAAAGTGCTAAACTAACATGGTTTTAATGTTGGATATGTGAATAACCCATATTTTGTTTCAACCTTTCCTAAGATCATTTTACAAACTGAAATGCCTAAAGGTTGGAAAATCCTTAAGTTCAGCAAATTTGCTAGTGAAATCGAAGAATCCATAATTGAGCATATTGCTCAATATCAAATCGAATGTGGTGATCTTGCTAATACTAAAAATCTAAAAATGAAATATTTTCCAAGTTCATTAACTAAGGATGCTTTTACTTGGTTTACTACTCTACCATCCAATTCAATTCATACTTGGAATCAATTAGAAAAGAGTTATCATGAACAATTCTTTAGGGGTGAAACCAAGGTAAGTTTGATAGACTTGTTAAATATTAAAAGAATACAAAATGAATCTATTAATGATTATCTAAATAGGTTCAGACAAATGAAAGGTAGATGCTTTACTTAAGTGCCAGAACATGAGTTAGTTCAAATGGCCGCAAGTGGATTCGATTACTCTATTCGAAAGAAGTTGATTAATCAATAACTTAGAGATATGGCCCAACTAGCAAATAAAGTAAGGCAAATTGAACAACTTAAGTTCGAAAAAGATAAATACTAGAGGGTTAAGAGACCGGTCCGAAAAGATAAGATTACTTATGTAGATGTATTTGATCAGGAAATCGAAAATGTTAATGAGGAAGATGATGATATTGATGTTGAAATTTATAATGAAATAAATATTGCTGAATTAAAGCCTGGACCTCCTTATATATGTACTTCTTTAAAACTATACGAGTCTAAAGGCAATTCAAAATTTTTGAAAAAGCAAGATTATAGTTTTGATATTACTAAAGCTAATCAAATATTTAATATTTTACTTAAGGATAAACAGATAATATTATCTAATGATCATAAATTTTCAACTCCAGAACAAAGAAAAGGTCAAAAATATTGTAAATATCATCATGTTTATGGCCACTGGACTAACCATTGTATGCATTTCAAGGATATGATTCAAAAAGCAATCAAAGAAGGCATATTGAAATTCGAAGAAAAATAGAAGCCTGCTATGAAAGTTAACTCTAATCCTTTAGAGGTCTCAACTAATTATGTTAAACCTCTCGAAATCAACATGGTGAATATCCATATTGAGGATATTCAAGATAATGTTGAATTTGCTATAGAAGAATATGAAAAAGAAGTGAAGGATAGTTATCCCAAAGCTAGAGAAACTCTATTGGAATATTTGATAAGGAAAAAAGATTTTGACAATGAAGTAACTCTTTGCCCAAGATGTAGCGCAGTTTTCAATAAATCTGCTGTAAAAGCATTCGAAAAGTTTAAGCTTAAGAAGCAGTATGCAGCACCTTACAAATTGAACAAAGATCAAGCTTCTAGCCTAAAGCCGAAATTTAAAACTATGCTTGTCAACGGCAAAAGCTTTGTGCCTCCTTCGAATATACCCCCAAATAAGTGGATAAGGGGAATGAATAAGACTGAGAATTGGCAAGGGGCTAAAATAGGAAATGTGTACTAATACTAGAGACCTAAGTTTCCAGAACACGTTCCTGGCCCTTCAAAGTACCATTTTTATAGAAACCCCCCTATGACCAAGACTCAATGGCGAAAGGCACAGAGATTTAAAAAAGCTGCTCATGAAAATGTACAAATTGTGGAGCAAAGAGCTTAAAAGAAAAGGTCTTACCATCATATTCTGCAAAGGAATTCTATTCTACAAAGCATGAAACAGAAGGAGATCGTACCTAAAAATGAAGATAGTATGATTACAAGTTCTTTCGAATTCGAATTTGTTAATAATCTGAAAGATATTTACGGTGTGGTCTCTATCCTGCTAACTGAATATGCGAAGGAATATAATCAAGGTCAAAATGAAGATCTTGATGAAGAAGACTTCGAAGGAAGCGAGGCTATGAAGGAACCCACATTAGTTACTTATACAACCCAAATCTTTCCTAAAGAAAATTCTGCAATATTCGACAGGCCAACAGAGAAGATGAAAAATCATTTAAAGCCTCTCTTCATCAAGGTTGAGGCTGATTGTAAAGTTATTCACAGAGTGTTAATTGATGGTAGTGCTACAATTAATTTAATGCCAAAGGCAATGATGAAAAAGTTGAACAACGCACAAGAAGATCTGCTTCCCCATAACATGGTAATTACTGATTTCAATGGTAAAACTTCGAAGTCAGAAGGATTGTTAGCTTTGAATGTTCAAGTTGGGTCAGTGATTCAACCTACTATCTTCATTGTTGTTCCTTCAAAGGCCAACTACAATTTGCTTCTAAGTAGAAAATGGATTCATGGTACAGGGGCAATGCCTTCAACCTTACATCAGAAGATATTTATATGGGATACAAAAGGAAATCTTGAAATAGTGGAAGCTGAAAATTCCTTTTTTTGAGTTAAAACCAATGTGATAGAATTCGAGAAATGTCTTTCCTATATTGGACCTTACCAGATAGATAGCATGGAACATCTAGCAATAAAATCTAAAGTTCCTGCTATTATGTATCTCTAACTCGAAGTCAGGTTTATTTTAAAATATGAGGAATCACAAGTTGACTCTGAAGCGGCCTTCAAAGAATCGAAGTTAATATGAATATTTCAAGCTATCTAGCTTAAATTTCGGCCTACGTGGCCGAACAAAAATTTGAAATGGCCATAAGGGCCAATTCAATTTCAAAATCTTATAATGAAGTTAATATTTCAAACTATTTAGCTTGAATTTCGGCCTACATGGCCGAACAAAGGCTTAAAACAGCCATAAAGGCCTATTTAATTTCAAAATCTTTTGAACAAAAAGAAGAATTAATTTATGAAGTTAAAGAAAGTTCAAAAGATGTTATTCAAAATTAATCTAAAAGGGATGATGTTCAAGAAAAAAATGTTGAAAGGTTTGAGTGTATTTTTTACGACTTGCCACTCGGGTTCGAGATGTCCTTATCTCATGGAATAAAGAAGATGGAGGCTCAAAATCCTCTTGAGGAAGTAGATCTTAGCGATGGAACAAAGCTAAGACCTACTTATATCGGTAAATATATCGATCAAGCCTTAAAGGAAGGGATAATTGAATTATTGAAGGAGCTCAAAGACTGCTTTGCTTGGGACTATGATGAGATGCCTGGATTGGATCGAAGCTTAGTAAAGCACAGACTGCCAATTTATCCTGGAAAAAGGCCAGTAAAGTAACCACCAAGACGGTTTGCCCTAAAAATTATTTCAAAAATTAAAAAAGAAATCGAAAAACTACTAAGGGCGAAGTTTATCCAAACAACCAGGTACACTAACTGGATTTCTAATATAGTCCCTGTAATTAAAAAGAATGGAACTCTAAGGTTTGTGTAGATTTTTGAAATTCAAATTCGGCAACTCCTAAAGATGAATATCCTATGCCAGTTGCCGATATGTTAATTAATTCAGCAACTGGAAATGAAGTGTTAAGTTTATTGGATGGATATTTTGGTTACAACTAGATATTTATTGTCAAAAAGGATATATTGAAAACTGTTTTTCGATGTCTTAGTGCAATCGGTACTTATGAATGGGTAGTGATGCCTTTCAACCTCAAAAATGCTGGTGCAACATATCAACGGGCTATAAATACAATTTTTTATGACTTGATTGAAAAATTTATGCAAGTTTATATAAATGATATTGTCATCAAGTCGAAAATGAAAAATGATCATATAGACCATTTAAGGCAAGTTTTCAAAAAGATGAGAAAACATGGTCTAAAAATGAATATAATTAAATGTGCTTTTAGTGTTTCCGCAAGAAAATTTCTTAGATTCTTAATCCAGGGAAAAGGGATTGAAGCTGATCAAAATAAAGCAAAAGCTATTCTGGAAACTTTACCACCTTCGAAAAAAAGCAATTACAATCTTTACTATGCAAGATTAACTTCTTAAGGAGGTTTATTTCGAATCTATCTGGCAGAACAAAGACCTTCTCACCTTTGTTGAAATTGAAAAAGGAAGAAGAATTTCGATGGAAAGATATACATCAAAAAGCATTCAAAGATATTAAGCATTATTTGATGAATCCTCCTATCATGACCTCTCCTAAAAAAGGAAGATCGCTAAAGTTATATATTTCTTCTTCTAAGTATACTATAGGTAGTATGTTAGCTCAAGAAGATGAAAATAACATCGAAAAAGCTATCTATTATCTAAGTCGGGTATTAAATGATGCTGAAAGTAGGTATTGTGCTATTGAGAAATTAGGTCTTTGCTTGTATTTCTCATGCACTAAGCTAAAACATTACATCAAACCTTTTAATGTGATTGTAATTTCTCATTATGATATAATAAAGCACATGTTATGTAAACCTATACTTCATAGCAGAGTTAGTAAATAGGCTTTAGCATTGACTGAATATTCTTTGAAATATATGCCTTTAAAATCCATGAAAGGTCAAGCGATTACCGATTTCCTGGCTGATCACTCTTTAGATGAGATTAATGAAATTGAAGAAAATTATACGGGATTAAAACCTTGGGAATTATATTTCGATGGTTCCAGACATCGAAATGGAACAGGAATTAGAATTTTGATTATTTCCCCCCGAAGGTTATCCTACAAAATTAATGTTCGAAATAAAAATGCCTTGTTCAAATGACAAAGTAGAATACGAAGCTCTTCTTGTTGGGCTTGAAACTTTAAGGTTATTTCAAGCAAAAAATGTAATTATTTGAGGTGATTCTCAATTGGTAGTTAAATAAATAACTCGAGAATATAAATGTATAAGTGAAAATTTACTAAGATATTTTACTCAAGTTATGGAACTACTGCAAGAATTTAATGAATTCACCATTGAACATATTCCAAGATTACAAAATTGTGAGGCTAATGAGTTGGCACAAATAACATCAGGTTATAAAGTTTCGAATGAAACTTTACATAAGTTAATTAAAATAACAAATAAGTATGTTGTAAAAGAGCTCGAAATATTTAACATAAGTTTGCTTTCAGATGATGATTAGAGAAAACCAAATATCAAATATTTAGAGAACCCCAGTTCGAATACAGATCGAAAGATGAAGTATAAAGCTTTATACTATGTGACCCTCGGTGACGAACTTTATAAAAAATCCATAGATGGAAATCTTCTAAGGTGTTTGGGGGAAACCAAAGCTTTTATAGCTTTAGCCGAAATCCATGAAGGGATTTGTGGTGCACACCAAACTAGTAAAAACATGAAATGGGTGTTGAAAAGATAGAAAGTTTATTGGCCTTCAATGATAAAAGATTGTCATGAATATGCAAGATCATGTGAACAATGCCAGAAGCATAGAAATATTCAACATATGCTAGCAAGTGATTTGCATTCGATTATAAAACCATGGCCATTTAGAGGATAGGCTTTAGATTTAATTAGCCAGGTTCATCCGGCATCTTCAAAAGGCCATAAGTATATTTTAGTGGCAATCGATTATTTTACAAAGGGGTCGAAGCCATTCCTTTGAAGGACATTGATCAGAGGAATATAATCGATTTTATTAAAGAAAATATTGTGTTTCGATTTAGTATACCTGAAACTTTGATAACTAATCAGAGTACAGTTTTTACTAGTAAGAAAGTAATTTAATATGGCGAATTAAGAAATATAAAATTGATTAATTCGACTCTATATTATGCATAAGCCAATGGTCAAGTTAAGGTGGCTAATAAAATAATTATTGCTTTAATTAAAAAGCATATTGGGCAGAAGCCCAAGAATTGGCATGAAATGCTTAGCCAAATTTTGTGGGCATATAAAAATTCTCCTAAAGAGGCCACCGGGACAACCCCTTGTAGGCTAGTATATAACCATGATGCTATTTTTCCTATAGAAATTAATTTGCAATCTATCATATTACAAAAACAAAATGAATTACTGGTTGAACATTATTGGAATTTAATGTTTGATGAGTTAGATGATTTAGATGACGAAAGATTGTTGGCTTTGGAAAATATTATTCGACAAAAAGAAAGAATTTCTCGATTTTATGACAGAAAGTTAAATCAAAAAAATTTAATGTTAGTGGCTTGGTGTGGAAGGTTATATTACCAACAGAAAGAAAATTAAAGAGATTTAGGAAATGATCTCCAAACTAGGAAAGACCATTCAAAATCGAAAAGGTATTTAACAATAATGCTTACTTGATTCGAGATCTAGCTACAACTAATCGAATAATGTCAATAAATGGTAAATATTTGAAAATCTATAGACCAACAATTCATGAAGTAAGAATAACTGATTAAAAGCAGTTCGAAAGTTGAAACACACAAATAATCAAAGAAGCCTTTTACAAAAAATAATCCCGAATTTTACCGAACTCCATCTTTAGAACTATTTCGGTTTGAGCATGGGAATGTTTCGAAGGTTTAAGCTTCTCTATTTTGATCATACAATCCTTTACGTGATGATTCATGTCTTTAATCTGCAAAGTAATATCGAATTTTACTTTTGTGTAATTACGGTAGCAATCCTCAAGCAAGCTTTTCTCCTTTCTGGCCTCTTCGAGCAATCTTTCAAGGTTCTGGATTCGAGCATTAACTTCAACCATATTTTAAGTTCCAGCCTTGATTAAGTTTTCGGCTTTCATAATAGTTGAATTAAAGTCCTTTAATTTCTCCACTTGAGTTTTTCAAAGATCTTCAGTTTCAATTAGTGACTTGTCCATCTCAAGTGTGATCTTTAAGTTACTCTCGAATTGTGCTAACCAATTCAAAAACTTTGTGATATGGGCAAATTGAAAAATATTTGATCTGGCCAGATGATCATTAATTTTCGAGAGTAAATCTTGCAAATTTAACATGAAGTCTTAATCAACTAAAAGCTTGTTGAAGAAGTTTTCTTCAACCATTATATTCTTTAGATTACTGAGCAATTAGTCCAATTCTAGGCTGGTGACTTCTGTCAACTCTATATAAGTTGTGGACTATTGTGATTTTGAAGATAGAGAGATAGTTCCTGCAATCAACTAGTCCATTGTTGTTAGAGGATCATCTTTGATGAATTTGTTCAGAAGCTCAACATCCATAATAGTGAAAGCCTGCGCATCAGAGGTTGCTTCACCTATCAAGACTTCAAATCCTTCAGTTTGTTTCACAAGAGAAGAATCAGATGTACTTGAAGCCTTGTGTTGTTCTTTATTCGAGTAAGTATCTTCAGGTAGGACATTTTGATTTAAGCTTTGAGAATTTACCCTCGGCCCTGTCTGTTCTTCTTCCAGAATTTGCTCCCTTGATATGGGAGACTCCGCATGAAATGTTAAAAGAGAAGGTTCATCCAGATCAGCCCCCTTGGATTTATTAGACTGTGGTACAATATCTTGAATGACCTCTTTGAGTTATAGATTCGGATTTGAAACATTCTTAATTTCCTCAGAGACTCTTGTTCTCTTCTTCAAAGAATCATTTCCAGATTCTGAACTAGAATCCAAAGCTACAGTCTGATACAAAAGACAAATATATATATAGTTATAAAAAAATAGGGGAAAAAGAATAAGAATATACCTCTAATACTTTTGGATTCAAATCTAATTTTTGCGAAGCTCTTTTTTTTTCACTTTATCTCAGTGGAGATTTCTTTTTGAGCTAGTAAAAAGGAAAATGAATTTAGTCATAGTAGACCAATATTAAAAAGGATGAGATAAGGTTTTATCAATATAGCTTTATTTTCTTCGAAAGGACATTTTTGCTTGTTGCTATAGGAAATTCTAAAGCACCAAACCCTTTTGGTTCTATTTTCTTTGAAGGCTAAAAAGAGGAAAGAAGGGTAAGTAGTTATTTATTGAGAGAAATATTTATAAAAGAATATGCTTACTTTCTTTATGGGTTTCGAAAGTTTGGAGGAAACAACAAGTCTTTTTCCTATCTTTTTAAAACCTTCTTCTTCCCAATCTTCACTTTTATGAGGTTCTTTGAAGACTTTTGTATCGTCAATCACAATAATAAAAGAATTAGTTAGAATAAGTAGGAAGATAAAGCAAATCAAATTTGAAGGAAAAAATTACCTAGAATCATTTTTTCTAACAGGTAAGTTCTTTAATGTGAATATAGATCAAAAGGATAATTCAAAACATTATATCTGATTTTTTCAACCTTTTCCATTTTTTATATTTGTTTTAATTTTAGCTTAAATAACATGTTTGTCAAAGAACAATCAATTGGGTTAAACCATTTTGGACAAGGTAAAGGTTTTGCTAGTCTAAAAGGAGCATTTGGTAAAGGGGGAAATGAAAGGCAAAACTTCTGGAATTTGGATCTTGTATCAATTTTTATGGGTCGGTAAGTTATACATCCAGTCTCAGGGTCTTTTATTTCAAGGCAATTCGATAAATCCAATACATGTTTTTCAACATGTTTTTTAGTAATCTTATCTATTTTATCCTTTAAAGTACGTGTTGCTTCAGCAATTGTTCTTCCTATAGCTCTTGGTACATAGCTAGTTTGAAAATACTTTTCAAAACCAGATATCTATTGAATATCCATACCTTTGGTCTTTCGACTGGGGTTTCCTTTCTACATAGATTAATCAGAAGTGAGTTAGTTAGTCATCCTTTTGAAGCAAGTAGTTAAAGGTTTGTGGAGATGGGAATAGTAATGATCCCACCATTCTGTAAAATCAAGAGTACATTAGAAAGAAGATTCAAACTTAAAAAGGATCAATTCTGGTTTCTTCTTCCCATAATGTTCTAAAAGAGCAAGGAGATCAGGCAAATCAACAGCTGATGATTCGAACATAACTTCAGAAGAATCCTCATACATGGTAATTGGAATATTTTGACTAAGGCCAAATTGTCTTGCCACTAGATTAGGCTGGTAAGAGTAAATTCTTATTTCTGACCCAGAAATATTAGTAGATAGAATATCACAAGTCAAAATTTCCTTCCAGATTTCATTGTTTTCAGCCTGGATCTCATGGATTTCACAGATAACAGAACAGGTAAATCAATATGGACCTCAAGTCCGACTCAAAAAAGGAGAAAGAGATGGAGAATGGACTTTAAGGGAATCAAATAAAGAAAAATAATATTGAAATTGATCTAAATTATGGAATTTTGAAGAAGTGATAATCAAATGGCTAAGTATTACACCTTTAATGGTTCTCGAAACATCATTAAGGGCTTTTATGCTTAACTTATCTTCGAAAATAGCATTAAGCCAGAGTTATAGCAACCAGAAAGGCCCTCCAAGATTATGAAAAAGCTGTTTTGATCTTAAAACAATAACAGCATCATTCATAGCCTTATATAAATAGCCCAGAATCAATTTACTCAAATTAATGTTTATTCCTTCATGGAGGAGTTGGGCTAAATAAAGAAGAGATTTAAAAACTTGGTTGCTTTTCGAACAAAAGACATAAGAGCATAGCCAAAGCAAAAGAAAGGCAACATGTTCATTTTTTGAAATTTCTTCACTATTGGAATGGTTATTAGCAATAAACTGGGTGTAGGTAAGTTTTGAAAATTTTAGGAGAATTTGGTTGTTCGAAGGTTTAAGGTCAGGATGCAAAGTCACTCCAATGGGTTTCAGACCAGCAATAGTAGCTAAATTGAAAAGAGTTGGAGTGATCATACCATAAGGAACATGAAAAGAATTGGTGACTCTATTCCAGAAAAAGAAAGAGCTAGCTAACATTGGGAAATTGTAACCAAGATTACAACGACTCAACTGGATAAGATCAAAAATCCCTAAAGCTTTCCAGGCATCCCTTTTATGGGTTTGCATCCTAGTCAACCAATTAAAATAAGAAGAACGATTTGTAGGAGGATTCGTTTTGAAGGTTGATTTTAGGTTTTCAATAAAATCAGTTCTAATGACCAAGCAGGAAGCTAAAATCTTTTCTTGGCTAAATGAAGGAAAGAAATCATTTTTCACCTTAACTTCAGCAGGTGGCGAATATGGACCAAGAAAGGCAAAGCCTTTATCATCTATAGAAAAGGGAATTAATACCTGAGACCTCCAGATAGCCAATTTTTCTTCCTGGTTTTCCGGTCCAAGCACATAATCAATGTGATCTTTGGATATAAAGCCAGCAGCCTTGACAGCGTTAGGTAAAGAACTGGAAGATGAAGCAATATTTTCCTTTTAAGCCATTTTCTAAAATTAGAAGTCAGAGGTAGGAGAGAATCAATCAAGAAACAACAGGGTTTTCAAAGAAGATTGAAGGTGAAGGAAATAAAACGGCGAAGAAGACTGTAAAAGATAAAAGGTAAAATGGTCATTTTGATATTTTTTCTTTTTACCCTATCTTGATGGAATGGACGGTTGAGATGATTTCAGATAAAAGAAGTTCATTGGAAATAAGCAGTTTTTACTACTGATCATGGTGGGCCTGCCTTCTGAAGACATGATTATTTTTTGAATCGTGGCAATTGAAGTTATTGCCATTTGTTTTTTCCTTCCATTTTTTGGAATTTAAAATATTTGTTTCTTTTCGTTACACGAAAAAGACAAATATTTTGGGGGGGCATCTATTGGTGTCAAAATTTTTCTAAGTTTATTTTCGATTTTTATTTGAAAATTGAGAGATTTGAAGAGTTAAGACCGAAGTTGACATTTCGAATTCAATTCAAAAAGGCAATCTGAGTATGGCGATTCGAGTTGTACAACAGATAAATTGAATAATTCGAAAGATCTCAAAAAGGGTTATTTGTGGTAATCAATATGATTTCAAAAAAGATGTACATTTCAATTTTAATTCGAAAAGAGTATATCGAAGTTCAATTGTTAGAATGGTTTCGATTTGATTTTGAAAATCAAGGAATGCCTTAATTTCGAGAGTTGATTGAAGATTGTTGAATATATTAAAATTTAGTAGTTTCGATTTCATTTCAAAAATTGATAACAGTTATTAGAAGCAATTTTCAGCAGTTTTTAACAATTTTATGTAATGTACACTTGTCAAATTCTTAGGAATTAGCCGTTAGCTTTAGGAATATATAAATAAGACTTCTGAATAATATCAAGGGTTGGATTTTCATTTGCTCACAAATCTCTTACACGCCTACTATCACGGCAATTGGCAAATAGAGGACACTAAGTATGTAATTCCACCATTTTCTATTTCATTTTTAATTTATTTTTGAGTTTATTTATTTCTTGTATTTATCTGCTCTTTTCTTTATATTCTTTTTGCTGTTCATCCTTAATTCGATTGACACATAAACCTATCAAACTAAGATCCTTTTGAGGAAATGATTCAAGTCCTAGATTGTTTTTTGAATCATATTTTCAAATTCATATCGAAACAAAAATTCACCATAAACAGTCATATTCCCTTCTTTGTCGTTAAAAAGAGAAGCAGTATGAACAAAATCAAGTTGTTATATTTTGAATCAAATTATGAACGATGAATTCTAAGGGAGGACAAATTGTTGGTTATATATTTTAAATCATACATTGTACGTACTATACAAGTTCACCTACTATCGATGAACAAATTTAATAGTCCCTTGATATATTATTACATTAGTGATGTATCATAATTATTTTCATTAATTTATTTTAGTGTTTAATATCTTTGGGTCTATTACACAAGCCATGAGGGTTGTTATAGTTTCTGTAAGCATTTTTATTTCTGCCTTAAATTGATTTAGGATTTTTAGGATTATGCTTCACAGTGCGTTTGAGAGAAAACTTTGTTATAATATGTATTTTTAATAGTTTTGTGAAAATTTTTCATACTTCTTTGTAATTTTTTGATAAAAATTATAATTTTTATATGAAATTGTGAAATTTTTTGAAGATTTTTTCGATGCAACTTAAATGATAATGAACCCATGAAGTGATGCAATAATATAAGGCCTGCAATCAAGCTTATGAATATTTATTTTACATGCAGTGTGCAAAAAGCAAAAATTGCAAGTATCTCCCACACTTTTAATTATCACATGTTGCAATTAAAATTATTTCGCTTATTTCTGCTTTCTTTTTTCTAATTGGAATTGTACGAATATACCACTTTAATTTACCAATTAACATCAACTTCCCAATTTCCACTTACAATATATTTCCATTTATCTGAATATTCTGAATTTATATAGATAATTTAGATGGCAAATGTGATCTCAATTTTTTTTGTGACATATGACTTTTCAAATTTAAAGAATATTGATCATTATTATTGGGAAAGAGCTGTTTGATCTTCCAAATTTATCCAAAGGCCTCAACATATCTGTACAATTGTAATAGTTTGTGTCGCATTTTTTTAGCATAATTTCATGGAAGGCTCTTCTCCTAAGAAATTAAGGGTTTGTTTATTTTTTATTTTTAAAAATAATTTTTTATTTTTTTATTTTTAAAAATAAAAAAACTTGTTTAACAACTTATTTTTAGGATCTATTTTTAAAAATTATTTTCAAAATGTATAACTTAAAAATAAAAAAAAAAGAAATAATTTTGGTTGTTTTCTAAATTTATTTTTTCTAAATATCAATTTTGTAATTAAATAAAATATTTTCTTATTTATAATATCAATCATCCTCTAATCTTAGTTTTCCTTCAATCGAAAGATAATTTTTAAGAACAAAAAAATAAAAATATATCTAAATATACCCTAAATGTTTATATTGCTAAATTATTTTTCTCAAATCTCAAAGAAAATCAATTAAAATAAGAGTATAAATTTCAATAAATAAAAAATAATCTAATAATAAAAATACTTAACTTTTAAAAAAATGAAATTTCTCACAAAATTACCTTTTCGAAATTAACTGAAAATTTTTAACATTAAACGGAGCTTCAACAACCAAACAAGGTATTTAATGAGTTTGAATAATTGGAAACCCTAAATATGGATAATCATCACAACTTAACCCAACTCCTTGTAATTAGTGACATGTATCTGCATTTTTTGAAGAATGCATCTAATTATAAACTGAAACATTTTTTAGCCTTTTGTTGTTATTCTTTTGTTTGTTTATTTTTACACCATGGTCTTCATCGTCAAATTTGTATTGACATTCTTTTTACGAAGTGTATTAGTTTATATTTTAATTGTGAGTGAATTTCTGTAAAAATTTTGACACTCTAGAATCTATTAAATCAGGGACGAAGCTAGAGAGGAAGGGTTGAAGGAACTAGCTTATAATTTATTGAGAAATTTAATAATTTTTTCAAAAGAATTTTTCGAGGCCAAGTATGAATTTTAAAAAATATAAAAAAATAAAGAAAATTTTGGATTTATTTATTTTTTATTTTTAAAAATGACTTTCTATTTTTATATTTTTAAAAAATAGAATTTCTTGTTTAGTAACTATTTTTATAATTTATTTTAAAAAATTACAATTCCAAATATGTAATTTAAAATAAAAAATAGAAATAATTTTTAAATATTTTTTAATAAATATGATTTTGGTACACCATCAACACAATGGTATACCATCAATGATGTATTGATACACTATTAGTTCTAATCATTAATATATTATTATGTAGCATGTCAAATTTGCCTTTGAAAAAAAGTAAACTTAATGTATAATTGGATCCGGAGGTGGACTAATAACCATTGCATCAATGATATATTATAGTATCTTTCTTAAGTTGTTTTGTTCTTGATATTAATTTTATAATTAAATGAAATATTTTATTATTTACTTCTCCAAACACCTCTATTTTTTTTATTTTTTTTAACTTTGAAAAATAATTTTTTAAAAAGATAATTTTTAAATATAATTTTTAGAACAATTTTTCAAAAAAAAATTAAAACATTTCCGAACAAACTCTTTGTAATTTTATAATATTTGGGGTGCTTATTAGAGACGCCTCGTCTCTAGTATAAATCTAGGGATAGCAATGGTATGGAATAGAGATAACTCTGCCTCAAACTTTCATGTTTTACATTATCTTGTCATCTGGCCTGAATCTGTCTTGCCTCACGGAATGAGGCAAGTTAGGGTGCCAGTGCCTTGTGAAAAATTCAAAAAATTAAAAAAAAATTATAAAAATTTAAAATTTAAAATATTTAAAATTTAAACATAAACAACACGTAATATCTAATATAATCTCACAACATAAGTATAAAAGTATGCATAATTTAATCAACAAATTGCAATAATTAAGGTGATAATAACCCTTTTTTATTTCTTTATTAATTTTCTTTTTTCTTAATTTTCATATAACAGTTAAATTAAAAACTAAAAATAAAATTATTAAAAAAATATTTTAAATAGTTAAACTACTAAAACACCTATATATAATATATACATGTATGGTTTATATGGATAAAATTATAATATTAAAAGTACAAAATTCCACAAAACAAATTACACTAATACTATCCTAGATTACAAATCTACTCCATAAAATAAATTCTTTTACCATATCCATATTAAAGCAAAATTCACGAGACAACCCCTTACCCGAAATTTTAACGACCAATGTTAGTTCATTAAAGCAAATAGCAGAACATGAAATGGTTAGTAAACATAGAATGTCCATGATGCACGGTACGCATGGGTATTGTACGGAATTAAGATGGAGGTACATTCAATGCGCAAGTGACAATCTCAGAAATTTCGGATCAATTTTTTTATTATTTGTAAGCCATGATACTATAAGCAACAGTGCCGTGAAATCAAAATTTGTATTTACATTAGTCAGCGTAGCGAAATTCTCAAATTCTATATTTTTTTATTATTTGCACACGTAAATGCAATATAAATCAAAATAAAACATTTTGTTTTAAAAATAGTGATGTTTCATAATATAAATTATATCACATGAAACCCTTAAAAAAATTAATTAATTAGCAATGTAAAAATTGTGAAAGTGAGATTTAAAAAAGAAGAAGAAGAAATTGCTCACCATTACTCTAGAATGCAAGATATATTTTAAAGAGTAAAGTATGATATCATAATTTTCAGTAAAAATTTAAGAAAGTAGATAACTATAAATTTAAAAATTATATCTTTAATTAATTATTATTTATTAAATTTAAAATTCTTAATTTTCTGATTAAGAATTATAATATCTTTTTCTATCCTTTAAAATGTATGTATGTAAATCAACCTCAGATATAAAAGTCTTGATGGACCTCACTAACTTTAATTATTTATCTCATCTGAATTTCTTAGTTGTAGTTTACATGGATCAAAATGAATTATTCTACATTTTAAACGCATAATCTTCTTTACCTAAAACAAATTTATTTATCAAAATTGCAAGTAATGAATCCTTTGATTTTTTAGAATGTGAAGACTTCTATAGCACTAATAAAATGATGTTATGAATATCACAAATCTTGGCCACTTTTTGGTAGACCCATCAAATGCAAATCATATTTTATACCATTGATAACACCATTTTTTGACACTCTAAATACTTTCTATTTAAAATTTAAGTTAAAAATTATATTGATAATATTAATGTTCAAAAAATTAAACCGGACCGATCGGTTTAACTTAAAAAATCAAAAACCAATTACTTGTTCGATCTGGTCCTTTATATAACACCGTCTAAACCTGCACTGCACACTAAACTAGACACAATATTAGTCTATTGACTGCAAGCAGTAGTCGTTTTCGCAGGCCCACTGTGCACAGGACATTCCCTACCGTTGTTGTCATTTTATATTAACATTGCATCTGTTTTCTTTTCAACCTGCCCAATGTGGGATTTATTTTAAAGATTGTTTACCCTTTAACTTTATTATTTTTGTACAAAATTATTATTATTTCTAAATTTAATAATTTTACAATAATAAAGTCATTTATAATTACAAATTAATGAAATTGAAATATTCACACTCAATATATTTTTTAATTTTATTTAATTTAAATTCAAGTAAAAAAATAAAATAATAATAAATAATTATAAATGAAATTTTTATGACATGGCAAAGTATTTGATTGAAACTTTAAAATTTAGTATAAAACTTACACAAATAAAATATAAAATATAATAATGAATATAAATTACATATAAAATATAATAATGAATATAAATTACATATAAATAGTGTTGTATATTAAAATATTATGTCATATTATATTTAATATATTATATATACTATATTTTATGCATACAATATAGTTATATATATTATATTTAAAATTCTGATTTAATCACGGTCCAACCACAGTTCAACTACAGTTTGATCATTAAATCTTGAACCGCTCGTCATTTGGATTTATTTACCAGTTCAATTTTTAAAACATTGAATAATATCAAGTATGTAATTTCAGTACATTTTTAGTGTATTTGTAATTTAAATTATATATTGATGCGACCCATGAAAACTGTATCACTAGTCAAGCATAGCCTTTTTGTGATAAATCTCAGAAATAATTCAAGTTAATTAGGTGGGGGATCAATGAATCATTGTCTATTATATAAATTAAACGATGTAAAATATTACTTTTTCTCATTAAAGAAAAAAATTTGTCAGTATACATTGCTGCTTCAAACGTACAAGAACATCTCTGGCCCGTCCAAGAAGGAAGCAAGCATAATAGCAAATCATTAACTCCAATGTAAAGCAAATCCAATCTGCTCTATTTTCCTTGCCTAATTTCTGCTGCTTATTTTTCTTCTTTGCAGAGATCTGAATTCACAGTACTGCTCTACTGACTGAACTTGATTGTTGTAATCAATGGCTTCTCATTTAATCTGGCTTCTGTTGTTTTTCATCTCTCTTCCTTAATTTGTGGGGTAGCTGCTTCGATCCTTTTTCATCGCAAACCCAGATGAGAAGAAGGACTTCTTCTTCATCCTCTTCCACTGCTACTTGTCCTTCTGATTTTGCCCCTCCTTCGTCTTTTTCTGTTGATCATCCAAAAATCAAATATGATGTTTTCCTTAGCTTCAGAGGTACAGATACTCGATCTGGTCTTTTGAGTCATTTGCTTAATGAACTCTCTCGAAAGAAAATTGGGTACTTTCTAGATGATCAAAAGCTTAAGCAAGGAGATGAAATATCATCAACTCTCAATGCAATTAAAAAGTCTCAAATTTCGTTATTGGTGTTCGCAAAAGACTACGCTGATTCAAAATGGTGTTTGAAGGAAATCAACCAAATAATACAATGCAGAGAAATCAAAATCAGATCGTAGTTCCTATTTTTTATGAAGTGGATCCTTCAATTGTGCGCCATTAAATAGGGAGTTACAAAGATGCATATGAGAAAAAATGGCAAAAGATTTGACCAACATAAGTTGCAAAAGTGGAAAACTACCCTCAACAAAGCGGCTAATATCTATATTTGATTCACCAAAATACCCGTAAGTACCTGAATTATTGTTTACAACATAAACTAGTATATTTCAATATATTTAGTCCAGTTTTATATATTAATTTAGTGTTATAGCCATCATAAGTATTCTTATCTAATGTGTTTAATTTGCTTGAAATGATTCGAACTTTATTGTCTCCGACGTCTTCCATAACATTAATGTTCTGGTTTACAGATATTATTGTTATTAAATTTTTACTTGTTTCGTTAAAAAGTATTTTTTATAAAAAAATATTATTTATATATATATTAATGAAATAGGATATACTATTTGTATTTATAGTTAAAATGATGATATTAAGAATTATAATAATGAAAAAAAATAAATTATTTTAAAAAAAAGAAATTATTTTTTTAAACACTTCATGATTAATACTAAATAATTAAAATATTTTCCCGCATAAGAAATATTTTGCGCCAGATGGAGCTAAGTTATATTTTCTCTTTTGTGTCATACAGGACTAAGGCAACACTCGTCAAAGACATTGTCAAACGTCTGGTGACAACATTAGATCAGTTGGGAGACCAGACGAGGGACTAGAATGATATAAAGGACATTTTCGGAATACATGAATGCATACAACATTCAGAAGCAAGATTGGACACAGAGTCACAAGTCATTTTTTTATTGGAATATGGGGCATCAGCGGTGTTGATATGACAGCTATCACTGAAATATTATATAATGATAGATTGTATAATAAATATGAAGACAGCTACTATTTACGCGGTAGGGATGAAGTTGATGAAAAGGGAAGTGTAGTGCGGCTAAAAAAGGATCCACTTTCTAAGTGCTATCTTACTTCGGAATGTACCCACGTATGTTAAGAGAAAACTTTCTCGTAAGAAGGTTTTTATTATTCTTGATGACTTCTATGATTTAAATTAATTAAAAATTTTCACCGGAAGGCATAAGTGGTTTAGATCTGATAGTAAAATTATTATGAAAAGTAGAGATAAGAATGTCTTTTTGAAAGAATGTGATGAGATCCATCCAATTCAACTATTAGATTTTGAACAAGCACTTCAACTCTTTGAAATTATTTTGACAAAAGATTGTCCTTATAAGAAACATAAATAAACACTGTGAACTCTCAAAATAGATAATTAATTATTTAAAAAGTGTTCCATTAACTATAATAGTTTTAGGCACCTATCTTTACAACAAAGAAAAAGGTGCGTAGAAAAGCAAACTAAAAGAGCTTAAAAAGAAAGTCTCATGCGGGGATTCAAGAAGTATTGGAGTTGAGTTATAGTGGATTAGATGATGATGAATGTAAAGATATTTTCCTAGGTCTTACATGTTTCTTTAGAACTAAGGAGCCAAAGGAATAGATCATGATGTTACTTGATGCATGTGATTATCATACAATTGATGGACCAAAAGTTCTTCAAGATAAAGCTCTTGTGACCATTACAAATAGAATTGTATCTATGCATAAATTGATTTAAGTGATGGGTCATGAAATTGTTCATAAAAGATCTTCCAAAAATATTGGTCAAAGCAATCATTTATCGAATGCTGATGATATATGTTAAAGTTCTCACGAACGAAATGGTAATAGTAATATATCCTAATTTCTTTTTATTGGTAGCTATGAATAATATATAATACTAGTATATTTTATTTGCATAGATGATTTGTATCTTTTTCTTGGCAGGGGAGTCAATCAATTAAGAGCATTCACCTAGGAATATGGATGTTAGAGGTAAAGGAATATCTAAAGAGAAAACTCAGATTTGCTTGATTGAAAATGTTAGGTACAATAAGGTATTTATAGTATTTAAGAGTGACTTTTGATGCAACTATTGATAACTGTCTAATAAACTAGATATATGAACGTAAATATGCATGAATTATGCATACCTAGATATACATACATTTCCAAATGCATGTACTTTAATATTCAATATACATGTTAATACATAATAAACCTAATTAATAACCTAATAGACAGATGAACTTAAACTCATAGAAATTATAAAATTGCTATTTCCAACACTACCTCTTAATTTTGGAATTCCATCATCTTAAGTCTTTACCTCATCCATAATCTTTGAGTTTTAAGAGCTTTTCCAAAAATTTTGCATTGAAATTTGTAATAATGAGATTAACAATCTTTATGCAATCAATCCCATCATTTTGCTTGAGATTTTCTATAGCAACAACAATTTTGCATCTCTTCACGTCTCTTTTAGCCTCCTTTTTCATCTTTAACATCCATTCAATATTGACAATATCAAAATTGCTCATATACTCTCATTTCTTTCACTTCTTCTTGAATTTGATCTCTTCATCCATTACTTGCTTTTTTAGATCATTTCTCACATTTTCTTCAAATTTCATTTGTATACTCTCCTTAACAAAATTAGACAAATCAATGTAATTAATGATATCAATTGAATAAAATTTATCAAAAGTTGTAGGTTGTCTATGCCTTTCACTTAAACATTTTTCAAAGACTGTTGATGCTTCCTAAGTTAGGATTAAGAAAAGCGATTGAATCTTCTCTTTCATGGATGATATGATCTTTTAATCTACCTTGTCTTAAGCTTCCTTGATTCAATCTTCTTCTCCAATATTAGTTACGACCATGAATTCTTTATCTTTAAAGAGGCTAAACAAATCATATGTTGACTTTTCATGGATTTTCTCTTCATCATCTTCTCTATAAAGATAGCACAAATTATGAACTATTTTTTCAACATCAATTATAACAACATCTTCTTCACCTTTAAAAAGACAAGATAAATCATAGATTACCTCATCATGGATTCACCAATTCCATATTGCTTCCTTAACTTTAACATCTTCCATAGGCAATGTGGTCTTCTCATCTTCTTAAATGACATAAAACAAATCCTAAGTCATTTTTTCATTAGATTTTGTAGCTTTTTCTTCTTCCTCAATAGTTGAGGCTTTTTTCTACAAAAATTAGAGCCTTTTCCTCCTTATCAACATGAGACATATCATCTTCTCTCTTTTCTTCAATTCATAAGTCCAAATTGATTTTTTAACCTAAGAAACTCTTTTTATAAGTGATGTTACATCTTCTTTCTCTTCAACATCTTGAGTCATCTCCTTTTGAATATTCAAAATCACCTCTTTAGCAATTTCGACAATCTCTTTATTGATAATTTTATGGTCTCCTTTTTGTTCTCCTTCACTTTGACTTCCTTCCTTTCTAGTTTTTCCACATTCACTTCCTCCTTTGAAAGCATTTTGTAACTTCTCCCAAGTTTGTTTTGTAGTGGTTGTATCTGCTACAATCATAAGTATCAAATCATGTAAACCTTAATAGATAAAGGTGATGGCTAATTAGTCTATTTACCTATCTTTTACTAAAGCATCCTTCTCCTTTTAAGATAATATGTCCTCATCACGTGACAAGAAGTAGCCGCCCTCCACACTGCCCCAAACACCATATGCCTTTAGTAATACATTTATGCAAATACATCAATAATCATAATTCTTTCTTGTTAAAAAAGCAATATAAACATAGCACAATCCATCACTATCCATCTCTCTATTTTTTCTCTCAACACTTTCCTCTCAAAGAACCAAGCTCTGGTGGATTTTACTATAGGTAGAGAAATATTTAAAGAGAAAAATCATATTGGTGTGATTGAAAATGTTAAGTATAATAGGGTATTTATAGTACTTAGGGGTAACTTTTGATAAAACTGTTAGTGACCCTCTAATAAATTAGATACATGAATCACACATACCTAGATGTATACAAATTTCTAAATGCATGTATTTTAATATTCAATATACATGCTAATACATAATAAACCTAATTAATAACTTAATAGACAAATGAACTTAGACTTATAAAATTACAAAATTACTATTTCCAACAATGGAAACCAAAAAAGGATATTCAATTAGGACCTCAAGTATTTGCTAGGATGGATAACTTAAGAGTTTCATAATTTGACAATGGATTTATGGTTTATCCTACTAAGGAAGGCTTTGAATCATTGCCAAATGAACTTAGATGTTCTATTTGGATAGGATACCTGTCAAAATTCTCTCTATTAAGAATTTGTAATGAATATTTTATTGAACTTCATTTTCAACATAGCAAGTTACAAAGACTATGGGGTGGAGTTCAAGTATGTAATAAATTCATTTATGAGGGATGCATTCTATCACTAATTTTTATTATCTTCAAATGAATTTTGTTATACTAACCTAATTTTAATTTTTAATGTAATAATAATTGTAAGGGCATATTAAAAAAATAAATTTACATGTATAATAATTTGATTTAATTAATTTATATAACTTTTAAATGTTTTCTAGTTAAAAGGAAATTATAAAGTTTTGGGATTGGAACTAGACATCCCTTTTTTAAATGATTCTTTAAAAAAATATAATCAAATACACTAATTAGAATAGGATATATTTTAACTTGTTATTAAAAAGAGAGAGAGAGAGAAAGAGAAAGATAAATATTTCTTATTGATACTCACATTTTTTGTGATGAGTCACTTTTTATAGACTTTAGTATATAATAATTATCTCTCTTTTCTTTAATTATGAACACTTTGTTACCTAAATAAAAGATGTGCTTTCTTTCAATAAGATAGAACTTTTGTATCAATTTTTTATCGTAAAGATCATGTGCCCATTTTTTAATTGATAAACAATTTTCCAATAATCATTTATCTTTCACTTTAAAACCATCAATGCATAACTAAAATTGAGAGTTCAAATTTATTTATTTATGTAAAATTATGTAAATTAATAAATTTAGACTTTCTATTTTAATGATACTACATAAAATTTTTGATATTATTATATACAATAATAAGTTGCTACTAAAACCTATGATGTCATTTTAATTATTTTAGAAGTTTCCAAGTCTGAAAGTTATTGATCTTTCTTAGTAAAAAGAGTTAACTGAGTATCCAAATTTATCTAAGGCACTAAATCTAAAATATGTATGTATCTTCAAATATGACAAGTTATGTTAGACTTTAGGCAAACCATAACAAGGTTTATTTAGTAGTGGTTATCCGTCGAACCAAAAGTGCAAGAAGGTTTATAGTGAAGAATCAAAGAAAAATGACCATTTGGATTTATGCAAGTTGTCATTGCCAGTCAAGCTAAGTATTAAATATAATACAATTTTGTCATTACAATTATTAAACTCGAGCTATTGTTATAACTTAATTGAACTTCCTGACAACATTAACATCTGCTTACCATCTTTAAAATGCTTGGCCTATAGGGTACTAAGATAGAGGCTCTACTAGCAAGTATCAAGAATTTTTCACAACTAACAGAACTAAGACTCTCTGATTGGAGCCAACTTCAATATTATTGACTAGAGTGAGATATAAAGCTGTTAGCAAATTTTACTTTTTTTATTTTTTTTAAAGATAAAGTAATTAGAGTAATTGTTAAGATTGTTATTATAATTATCTCATTATGTTATTTTCTAGACACTTATCTGATATGTCAAATATGTAGTAAATTTTTTTATAATTCAATTTGCTTTATCATATATAAATAAATGCTTTATGATGAAAAAAATACAAGTTACTCTATTGTTCACAAATTATCTTATTCTTGTTTCCTTAAAATACCTAAAGGTATATACCAGTGTAACTGCCTTGAACATTGACAATAAAACCAATGTTCAAATCTATTCTTAATAGTTTGTAAAATCAAGAACCACATCATAGTTTGTTAAACCATCGAGATACACGGCCTCTTTGATGAGAAAGGGCTCCATTGTGTAATTAAAAGGAAACACAAGGTCCCCAAGCTCGGTTACCCACTATGAAAAACTTTTCTCAATCAATTACACAATCTTTAGAAGGTAATATAGAGTCTGAAAGCATCTTGTATATTGCTAGATAGCATTTTCATGTCAAAATTAATATGGCAATGGTTGGAGGTAAGTTTCATATCCCAAAAATCTTCTTAAGCAATTTTTCTTTATACATCTAAAAGATATATGTGTGTGTGCGCGCGCGCATGTGTGTGTGTGTGTGTATCATTAAACTTACATTTGGTATCAAAGCTTGCTTAAAACCTTTATCTTGTGATGTATAATTTCTTTGTGTCATTTGCCTTCAAAATACATATGTTGAATTTTCAGTTTATATTATAGAGGCTATTTTTATGTTTCTTTTGAGAACAAAAATTGATTGTCTATAAAATTCTAAAGGATTAGGCTTTTGAAGCATCTAAAAATTTGTTTAAAACTACAAGACATGGCCAAGTTTTGTTTTGGGTTGAAATCGGGTTAGGTCGACCCATTTGGAGGTTAAGGACGATCTTTTACAAAGTTAAAATCCAAAAATGTGTAGCAGAGGATTTAACCTTCTACCCTTAAGATGGTAGCACTGACTACTAACCGCTTGGACACAGGATTTGCTTGATATCATAAAGCCATTTTTTCTTTCATTAATTGTTGCATTTTTTCTTAACAATTAATTTGTCCAAATTTTCTATAAATAACTATGTCACTTAAGTTTATACTTATTGCTTAAACATTATTTTTGGCATTATTTTAGCAAATTTAGACTAAACTAATTAGGAGAATTTTATTAATTAATTAGTCACATTTGGTCTAGTTAATTAATTAATTAATTATTGAATTCTTATTATGTTAAGCTTATTTATGCATTAATGTTTAGTCATATACAAGTATTTAGTTAAATTTAATATGCCATATGATTAGTATAATTTTAGTTTAATTAAAGTTTAGTCACAGTACCTCTAATTATTATAAAATTATACATTAAGTGTTATAATCATATACAAGTAAAATGGCATCAAATTGTAATTAATCATATTTAATATGATAATCATTATCCCATATGAATGCTATCATATTTTATATAATTAATTAGGGTAGGATAGTCAATTTTTCTTTACCTTAATTTGCCTACAAGAATTGATTTACTAGTTTCATCAATTTGCACATGAACCTAGTTAAATAAAAATAAGCCCACAGGAAATTTTATTTGCTACTAAGACCATAGTTGATAGATATGTTTTATATTGTTAAGATATGTCATATGGAATGTTTAATTGCTTTATATTATTGACATAGCATGTAAATTTTATATAGCTTTTCAACTTTTGAATATCTCTAATTTTCAAATTCTCAAATTGATTGATGATAACTCTAAGATATGGAAGGAGAATATTCTTCTCCAATTAGGGTGGATGGACATTGATGATACAATTAGAAAAGAGGAACCTCTTAAACCTATAGACACTAGTAGTGCATCTACAATAGCATTTTATGAGTGCTGAGAGCGATCAAATTACCTCAACATAATATATATCAAAACCAAAATATCTGCTAATATTTGTAGGTCTATTAGAGAGTATCAAAATATTCAAAGTTTGCTCAAGGCTATTATAAACAATTTGAAACCTCAGACAAGGCTTTAGCAAGCACCCTAATAACGAGATTATTATCCATGAAGCTTGCTGGCATAACGAGTATGAGAGAACACATCATGCAGATAAGGGATATAGCAACTCAATTGAAAACACTTAAGGTTAAGATGTTCGAGTCCTTCCTTATGCACTATATTTTAAATTATCTATCGTCTCAGTATGAACCTTTCAAGATTTCCTACAATACACATAAGGAGAAATAGACAATCAATAAGCTTCTATCCATATGTGTACAGGAAGAAAGAAAGCTTATAGTAGAAATGGAAGAAAGTGCACACATAGTAACACAAAGAAAGAACAACAATTAAGCCAAACTAAAAGGAAAGGGTAATACACCTATTCAAGCTAACATAAAGAAGGAGTCTAAGTGTTTCTTCTATAAAAAGAAGGGACATATGAAGAAGGACTACATCAAACACAAGGCCTAACTTGAAAAGAAAGGTATCTTAATCTCACAATTCTGTTATGAATCTAACATAGTAAATGTTAGTAGTAACATATGGTGGATTGATTCTAGTTTTATAATACATATCTCTAATACCTTATAAGGCTTTCTAAACTAAAGGAAGCCAATAGATAATGAATAGTATATCTATTTAAGAAATAAGATAGACTCACTAATTGAAGTTATAAGAAACTTGCAAATTAGTTTTAGATAATGGCTTTAGTTTGATCTTGGAAAGGACCTTTTATGTATCAAGTTTCTTTAGAAACTTAATTTCTATTTCGAAACTTGCACCTTTTAAATACTCTTTTGAATTTTCAAATAATATTTTTAAATTATTTTATAAATCTAATCTTATTGGTTATGGTATAATTTTTTATAGTCTTTTTCAAATTCAATTACACGATAGTACATCTAATGATTTAATGCATTTTTTAGTAGCATAGGTGTTAAGAAATGTGTTACTAATGAAAATTTCTCTATATTGTGGCATTATAAGCTAGGTCATATTTCAATAGAGATGGTGAAAAAAGTTAGTAAAAGATCGAATACTTAGCATAGTTGATTTTACTAAATTTAATACCTATACAGACTATATTAAGGGAAAACAGACTAACAAGACTAAGAAAGGTGCCAAGAGAAGTATTGCTATTTTAGAAATCATACATATAAACATTTGTAATCTAGATTTGGACTCTAATAGTATAAAATATTTTATCACTTTTATTGATGATTACTCATTATACATATATCTCTATCTGTTAAATAAAAAGAATAAGGCATTTGATGCCTTTAAAGTTTTTAATGCAAAGTAGAGAAATAATGTAATAAACAAATTAAGATAGTAAGATCAAATAGAGGTGGTGAGTATTATAGTAGATATACTGAAAATGGAAAAGCATCAATTCTATTTGCTAGATTTCTTCAAAAGTAGAAGATTATTGCCCAATACACCATGCTTAGGTCTTCAGATCCAAATAGTGTAGTTGAAAGAAGAAATTAGACATTGTTGGACATGGTTCGGAGCATGGTTAGTAGCTCTAAACTTCCTAAGTTTTTATGGACTGAAACCCTTAGGATAACTATGTATATCCTTAATCGAGTTCTAACCAAGGCTATTGAAAAAATACCATTTAATTTGTTCAAAGATTGAAAGCCGAGTTTAAGAAATATGCATGTTTATGGATACCTGTCTAAGGTCAGGGTTTATAATCTATAAGAAAAAAAGTTGGACCCAAAAACCATAAATGGATACTTCATTGGATATGCTAAAAGGTCCAAAGGATACAAATTCTATTGTCTATCTTATAGCACTAGGATTGTGAAATCAAGAAATGCAAAATTTCTTAAGAATAACTTGATTAGTGGGAGTGATCAAACTCAGCAACTAGACACTAAATGTGATCATTTTAGTTCTCAAGTTTCCACATCAAGTGATAAATTGGTTATGATCCATACTTCTCAGGTATGAATGGATACTAAATAGCTAATTATTGAGGATTCATAACCAGCTAGCCATGACCAAGTTGATCTTACTATTGAATAATTATAAAAAATTATTAAGCAACTAATTGAAGAACACGTTTCCTAAAAGGATGCTAACCCAACATTGAGAAGATTAACTAAGGAAAAGAGGTTGGCAATTTCTAGTGACTATACTGTATGCCTACAAAAGTATAATTACAATATAGGAGCTAAAAATAATCCTGAGACATTTTTAGAAGCCATCAATTGCAGAGAATCTGAACTATAGTACAATTCTATGAAGGAAGAGATAGATTTCATGGTATCTAATAGAGTTTAGGATATGCTTAAGTTACCTAGTGGTTCAAAGGCCATTGGGAATAAATAGGTTTATAAGATAAAAAAGGACTCATTAGGCAATGTCAAAAGATATAAGACAAGATTCGTAGCTAAGGGATTTTCTCAAAAGGAATGAATCGATTATACAAAAACATTTTCACCTATATCTAAGAAAGATTCCCTCTATATGATTTTAGCATTGGTTGCCCATTTTAATCTAGAACTACATTAGATGGATATGAAGATGGCATTCCTCAATAGAGATTTAGAGGAAGAGGTATATATGAAACAACCTAAAGGATTCTCCTCTAATGCTAGTGAACACTTAGTGTGCAAGCTTGAGAAATTCATATACGGATTGAAACAGGCCTCTTGCCAATGGTATCTTAAGTTTCATGATATTATCTCCTTATTTAGATTTGTGGAAAATGTCATAGACCAGTGTATATAGTAGAAGGCCAGTGAGAGTAAAATCTATTTCTTTGTGCTATATGTGGATGATATATTATTTGCAGCCAATGATAAGGGGTTGCTATATGAAGTGAAATAATTTCTCTCTAAGAATTTTGATATGAAGGATATGGGTGAAGTATCATATGTTATTGACATTAAGATCCATAGGGATAGGACTTAATGTGTTTTAGGTCTATTGCAAGAAAGCTATATCAATAAAATCTTAAAAAGATTTCAGATGAAATGCTGTTCACCAAGTATAGCACCTATTGTAAAAGGTGATAGATTCCATTTGAATAAATGCCCAAAAAATAATTTAGAGAAGGAATAGATGCATAACATTCCATATGCTTCTGCTATCGAAAGCCTTATGTATGCTCAAGTTTGTACAAGACCAAACATTACTTTTGCAATTGGAATGTTAAGGAGATATCAAAGTAATCCCGGAATGGATCACTAGAAAGCTGCAAAGAAGGTGATGAGGTACCTTAAAGGTACTAAAAACTACATGCTTATGTACAGATGGATTGAGAACCTTGAGGTATTTTGCTACTCAAATTCAAATTTCATCGGATGCATTGATTCATGAAAGTTAACATCAGGATATATTTTCATTTTTGTTAGCATAGCCATGTCATGGAGGAGCGCAAAGCAAACTTTAACTGCTACTTCTATCACAAAGGCTAAGTTTGTATCTTGTTTTAAGGCAACTTCACATAATATATGATTAAAGAGCTTTATTTTTGGGCTTTGAATTATAGACTCAATTTCTAGGCCATTAAGGATTTATTATGATAACTCAACCATAGTTTTCCTGGCTAAAAATAATAAAAGTGGAAGTCAAAGCAAGAATATCAATATTGAGTACTTAGCCATCCGAGAACATGTCAAAGAGAATAAAGTCACCATTGAACATGTCTGCATTGAGTTGATGATAGCTAATCCTTTAATAAAAGGCATGCCACCATCAGTGTTTAAGGATCATGTATCTAGAATAGGACTTAGTACAATATTGAGTTTATGATGAATAAATATGATATATCATTTGTAATAAAACTCTTATTCAATTTGAGTTATTTTTCTCATTTTAATGTGTATATTTATGTTTAGAGAAAAGCAACATTTAGAGGACCCGAAATAAGCATAAGGCTTATTCATTGAGTTAAGGTGGGTTAAGGAAGCAAATGCACTATGACACATAGGAGGTAATTCTTGCATATAAAGGACCTACCGCTATAATCAGTGCATCAAGTTCTCTCTTCTTTAAAGTATATTTATGTTTACAGACCAAGTGGGAGAATGTAACCGCCTTGAACGTTAGCAACAAAACCAACATTCATGTCTATTCTTAGTGATCCATAAAATCAAGAACCACATCGTGGTTTATTGAACCATCGAGATATACGGCCTCTTCGATGGGAGAAAGCTCCATCATGTAATTAAAAAGAAACATAAGATCCGAGGCTTGGTTACTCACCATGAAAAACTTCTCTCAATCAATTACACCATTTTCAGAAAGTAAGACAGAGTCTGGAAGCATCCCATATATTAGTAGATAGCATTTTCGTGTCAAAATTAATTTGGCAACGATTGGAGATAAGTTTCAAATTTCAGAAATCTTCTTAAGTAATTTTTCTTTATACATCTAGACAATATGTGTGTGTGTGTTATTAAGCTTGCAACCAAAGCTTCCACCATCCATTGAAGATGATGTTACCACTGGTTGCATATCATTGGAGACAGTGCAGTTCACTTCAAATTCAATGCCTCTGTCTCACCAAGATCATAAATTCCAAATTCATTTGAAAAATTGCGTAAAAGTAGATGATCTTGGAGGGTGTTCCAGTCATTACAAACTCGCAACTCAAAGAACCATATCAGCCAACGTAAAATATGCCTCAGGCGTCTTTGCGTATCCCGAGAAGTGAAGTTCAGAGTGGTTCAGCAGCTACGGGACAATACATGGTTTAGTCGTTTAGATTCAGTTCCTCTCAAACTGTCTTTGCATTCGAAGGGGCCGATGGGCTTCATTTTTTTACTTTGCTCTCTTACATGATAGTTCGATATTTTATTCTATCGTTATACTGTTCCTGTTTCTAACAAACGGGGGGAAGAAAGAAAAAACGGTCTTTTTCTCTAACAAGTTGACAGAATTCATAACACGAAAAATGAAGAGAATCATGATATGGCTGATCAGCTTTTATTCTCTTTTGTTTAGCTGAGAATAATTGATTAAAATGAAACCATACAATTAAATATTGTGCCCCATGATCAAAGTAAAATCATACTTTTTAAAATTATATTATAATTTTTATATAAAAATGAAAATATTTTGAAGAAATTTTTTAAAAAAAGACACTACACTAATTTAGGGATTCCTCATGCTGTAAAAGTCCAATTAATTCAATTGCAACTCAGGTAGTGTTGAGAAAAACTTTGTCCATGTTCTCGAACAACAACGTTTTTCGTTTGCTTCTTTCTTCAAATTAGCCCAAAGTTTTTGTTGATATCAATAAATTAAAAATGCTTACAGAAAAGATAACATGTTTAATTATGGACTTTATAATTTTAAATCACATTATAATCAAAATAAAACCACATAAGTTCTCAATCTTGCTCACGCATGTAGCAAGAGTTGCATCCACACTCTGAAAAGGGCAACATTAATATTATTAGGAAAATAATAGGATTATTACAATCATATTAGAAACTTTCGATTCCATTTATTTTGTTAAAAACATTTTTTTAGAAAATATTTTTTATTTAGAGATATTAATGAAGAAATAACATGATGCTTATATTTATGATTTAAAAAAAATACTTGAGACTTTAATAGTGAAAAAAAGTAAATACTTATTTTGAAATAGAAAAAATTTACTTTTCTCAATCACTTCTAATTTAATATTAAAAAAATAAAATATTTTTATTATATTAATATTTTATAATTATATTTTACAAAAAATATTTTCTATCAAAATAAACAAAACCTTCTATTAAACATAATTAACATGAAAAAGTTCAATATTTACTAGGAATCACAAGGGTTTCGGAGAAGGTAAAAATTCTGCTACTTAATTTATTTTGCTTCCGTATAAATAATATAATAAATCTAACAAATACAGCTAATTCTAAATAACACATTTATTGATTTCCAGATTATCCACTATGGTTAATTACTTAACATGTTTATTCTGTTTTAACCATTTCCAATTTAACTTTCTTTAAATTCATTCTTGAAACATAGAAATATTTCACTACCATTTAATTATCAAGTACTTCAACCACTTTGTAGAAACTTTAATCATAGAAAGAATCTGTATTTAACATTTTTTTAGAAGGGTTAGACTCTGTCATAAAGAAGTATGAATGAAAAAATCCAAGCTTGGTCAAATTGGGCTTGAATCAAGAAAAAATATCTTAATATTAATGTAAATACAGCCTAAAGTTTAGCCTGCTCCGATTTTTGCCTGCTCCTAATTATTTTTTGCTAGTAATGAGTATTTATATATATTTTTTAAAGCATGTATAAGATTATAAACTTAAACATTTTTACAAAGTTCCCCTGTTATTTTTTTATGAAGTGTATCATTTTAAGTGAACTTGTGTCAAAAATTTGACATTATATATAAAGACCGTGCAAATTAGATCATGTGCCAGCCCAGCCCATGCGATCATTAGTCAATATGGAATGCTCACTATTGTTATTCTGTGAAATTACAATGAAGTTACATTTAATGTGTTAGTGACAATCTTGAAAACTTGAGTTCAATTTTGTGATCGTTTAACCTTTGATTATTTGCATAAAATATGAGCGGAAAGAAAATTAGACCAGAAAAAAAGAATAGTAAAAAAAAAGAATGGTGGGATTCATTAAAAAAATTTTCTCGCCACACATAGATAGAAAATGAGTAAAAAATTTGATTGTGACAATGTTGCCCTTATTTTATTTACTTTTGGAAATTCAGAAACATACCGGGAGCTGAACAAAACCTCTCGTTATCTCAACTCAGATTACAAAGATTAAAAAAGAAATTGTGAAAAAATTAATGTGTTACACAAATTAATCACAAACTGGTTAACTTGGTGATGAATGCAAAAGCTACGTACATGCATACAGGAAATAAGAGAACTGGGAGAGAAAAGGACATTTTGTAGAAAAGAAACAAAGAACTCTGTAACTCGTTTGGAATATGAATTATCAGTATGTAACGAGCACTATTTGTTTTGACGATTTTTTTTTAATATGGTTATATAATGATAAGAAGAAAGAAAATATTTTAATTATTTAATATTAAATTAAATAGGAAGAATTTGAAAAAATTAAATTCTTCTTTTTAAAAAAGAATTTATATTCCTTCATTACTGCAATTCTAAGTAGTATTTTTATAGTTAATAAATACAAGTAGTGTATCATTTTTATATTAGTATATATAAGTCATATTTAAAAAAAAAATATTCTCTAACAGAGTAAATGAAACGATATTTTGTTTAGTGATCCACTATATTTTATATTCACGGTAAAGAATTTTGAATGGGGGCAACAGTGAGAAGAAGGGAGCAGACACAATTAAAGGTGTACT
The DNA here is from genome assembly GCA_020226215.1 of Sindora glabra. Lineage (NCBI taxonomy): Eukaryota > Viridiplantae > Streptophyta > Magnoliopsida > Fabales > Fabaceae > Sindora > Sindora glabra. Next base: position 56,252,193 of record CM035235.1, on the reverse strand, counting down.
TAGGCCGAGCAGCCGAGCGGATTTCTGGCCAAATCGAGTGAGCCAAATTATATAAAATTTAAGATTCGAATTTAATCCAACCTGTTTATGTTTTTAAAAAAAGTGGCCCAGCTCGAATTTTTAAATGAAAAGTCTGAAGGCTCAGCCTAAAAGCCCAAAAATATATTTTTTTTATTTTTTAATTAAAAAGTAAAATTTTAAAATAAAATATATATATATATATAAAGAGATAATATGATATTTAAATATATAAAATATTTAATTATGTTAAATTAATATTTTTATATTAAAAATAAATTAATATAATCGGATCAGACTGCGCCTATCGAATTTTTTATCTTGATCCGAGTTCGGCCCAATTATTAATCGGGCCATAAAAAAAAGTCCCGTCGGACTTATCAAACAAAAAAAGAGAGTCCAAATATCATATTTTTTTGGGTCGGGTAACGTACACCTCTAGACACAACCCAAACTTCCTAAAAAAATTAATATCTTTATTTTCATATATAATTATTTTTAGATCAATAACTTTATTAGTAGAATTATTTTTAGATTAATAACTTCATAATTAGTAGCTTGCATAGGTTTTGGTATTAACAGGTTCGGATTGAATTTTGAAGCTAGAAATTGAACTTGAATTGGATATGCACTTGAATGCTGCTTGTGTTGGTATTAAACATACAAATTTTTCAACATTTTGCATGTATGCACTTGAACCTTGTTTAGTCTTTTACATTGTTACAGGAATGAAATGCATACCTACACGACTACGCACCGTTAATAAGAAAATGTCATTTTATTTATTTTATGGTCTAAATAAGAATATATCATTTAAAAATTTAGGTGTAATATTTAAGGAAGATAATTAATTAAGTTCATACTTATAAAAGAGTACACATAATTAATATCAAAATTTTAAATTTGTAACTACCAATAAAAATTTTAATTTTAACATAATATTGAAATTTTAATACTATTATTTCTTGATAGAATCTACTGCTTGATATTCTGTATAAATCACATCATTCATATGCCATCTAACTTTGTGAGCTTATCATAGTTGAGACTCCCATAATTTATATAAAATAGATTAATTTCAAAAATAAAAAATTAATTTTAAAATAAATGTTAATTTATTTTGTTATAAAATAATTTATTAATCTTTTACTGATTTCAAAATGTCAAATAAAAAAAAACCTCCGACAACTGAAGTAGAGAAAACAAAAGAAAATTTTGTTATTAATAATATGTTTACAATGGTTAAAGTTTCTCATTAACATTTTTTATGAATATTTAATTAATAATATTTTCATATTTTTTCTTAATTAAGAATTTGACTGCTCCTTTTTCAGAGAATTTGTATGCCAGATTAATGCACACCGTCACAGAGTCGGACCTAAATAACTTACAAGTTGGGTGATGATTGATAAATTAATTAAGAAAAAATATAAAATATTCTTTTTTAGAACAAATTTAAATTTTATTTTTTTAATTATACAAAATTTAAAACTAATATTTACTATCATCTAAATTTATTATTTTATCAAAATAATATAATTTTTTAATTAAAATTTTAAGCAAGAATAATAATATTATAATATATTAACTTATTTTATTATTTTTATAAAAAAATATATTATATAATTAAAAAAATTAAATTATATATTTAGTGTTTTAATTAAAAATAAAAATAGATTACAAAATTATATGTGAAAAATGGTAAAATAAATCAATATACTATTATTAAAAATTTTATAAAAATACTCGTATAATTTAATAAAATAGTTAATTAAATTGACAATAAGTGTTAAACTCAAATTTTGTAAATTTTAAAAGACTAATTTTTAAGTTTTGAAAATAGAAAGGGATAAAATCTACCTATCCCAACATTGAAAAAGGCATTTGTAATTTTTTAATTAATTATTAACTAATTTTTAACTTATAAACTGTAAATTATTTAAAGTAATTCATTAGAATAGAATTTATTAATAAATTAACACATTAAATATTTTTTAAATTAATTTTATATTATTAATCATATTAATAAATTATCATTTGTCTTGTTACATTACCGTTATTTTCCTCCGTTTACAATGTTTCTTTAAGTTTTTTTTTTTTTTTACACTTGACGTTAATGATATATTTAGAAGTGAGGAGGAGAAAGAAAGGAAAGATAATAAAAAAGAATAGAAAGAAAAAGAGGGGAAATGAGAAGAAAGAAAGATTAAGTTATAACTATTATTCTCTTTATTTGCATATCCAAAATTGTATAAAAAGTGATACTAAAAAATTAAATCAAAATATATAATTAAATAGTTTACAATTTTATAATTTTACCTATTTAAAAAATTAATTTATTAATTTTTTATGATTAAAAAAATATTCTAAAAATATGTTTATCCAAAGTTTTTTAATAAAATAATTTTCCTCTTTAAAAAAATGTTCCATGAAATATGATATGGTAAGTTAATATACAATAATATTTTAATTATTACTGAAAATGTTTAAGCAAAATTATCATAAATTGGCTTAATATGACCTTTATTTAATAATGTTAAAAATGATCTAACTCACATTAGGTCCAATTATTATAAAAAATAAAAAATATAATTTTATATTTTAAAAAAAATTACAATTATAATATGTATTTTTATAACCTAAAACATTTTAAAAAATGTAAATAATATTTTTTATTTTAATGCAAATAATAATGATCAAATACTAAAAGTATAAATATAAATATAAATTAAAGAATAAAATACAATCAAAATAATAAATTAAATAGATAACTTTTTAAATCCCTTATTTAAAAAAATACAAAATATCGAAGAGTATATGGTTTCGGAGAATTAAACATAAACCCTCATTTCCTTCTCGTTATATTATTTGTTGTTTTTCTCACATTTCCCTTTTTCTTTTTTAATATCAATTCATTTTTCTCACTTGACTTTAAGGTCGTAATATTGGAGAAGGTTTCTAATGAGCATCGATGAAATAATTGATTATTTTATTTCTGATAAGTATAATTTTTTCTCAATTGCAAACTTTTTATTATTGGCAAAAACAATAAGTTACATAATCAGTATTAAAATTTAAAAAAAAATTGAGAAAAGGAAGAGATAGTTCTTAGAGAGAGATAAATATAAAATTTTATTTAATTTTGAATTATTAATTTTAATAAAAATAATGAATTTTACAGTAAAAATTATATTTTTATTTTTCTAAAAATAATAGAAAAATAATGAAAAAAAGGAGAGGATGTACATTTACATGTAAAGATGTGCTGAGTGTAAGGATAGGAAGTATGAACTTTTATACCTTTTAAAATTAATAACAATTTTTTGGAAAATTATAATATTATATTTTTTTATTAAAAAATCACCGAACTTCTTTTTTATTTACATCGAATATATATTCTTCTGTTTTGAATATTTACTTGCATCTTTTAATCATAAAGAATATATGAATAAACCTGTGAGTAATTTGCTTTTTTTTATAATTTTGAATTTAATGTTTTCAAAAATTAAAACAAAGTAATTTTTATATGTATGAATTATCAAAATGGATTTATAATAAATAAAAATATTAAAAATTATTTATAAATAATGTAAAAAATATTTTAATCTTATTTTGCAATTCTAAAGTTTTCATACTATTACTTATTATTTTTTGAAGAAGTAAATATATTTCTTTATAATAAAATGGATGTCAAAATTTAGAATATGATTTTGTCAAAATATAAAGAATAAAGATTTAAAATTGATCTATTGTTAATTTAAAATATTTTAATCTATCATTGAGATAAAGACATATAGTTAAAAAGATGATGATGATGATGATGAAGAAATTTTAACAATAATAAAAAATTTTAAAAATTTTTATTACATATGAAAAGATTATAATATAAGAATATGAAATGATTATAGTATAAAAATAATTTATATTGACAATATTTTAAATTTATATTTGAAAAATAATTATATTGAAATTTTTAATGTTACAAGAAAGAAAAATATGTATATCCTTCAATTGTAATATTTTATTTTTATAACATTTACCTTTACTTCCTTATAATAAAAAGAAGATAATAATAATTTTTAATATCTTAACATTTAAAAAGTATATTTTTAATATATGAATTTTATAAAATTAACACATAAACAAAATAAATTAATAACTAATATTAAATAAAAAGACTAAATACTCATTTTGATTCTTCATAAGTGAACTTAATATCAATTTAATCGATATTTAATTGTGTCACTTAATTGAGTACTTCATAAATTTAATTTGGTTTAATGTCATTCCTCATAAATTTAAAATTATCATTCCACCAAAGACTAAATACTCATTTTAGTTTTTCAAAGATGGACTTGATATTAATTTAGTCCTTATTTAATTGTATCACTTAATTTAATCTTTCATAAATTTTGTGCCACTCAATTAAGTCTCTTGTAAATTTAATTTGATTTAATATCATTCTTCCACCAAATTTAAATTCAAATTTTATTTTTTTATTAAACCTAACCACATGTGTTTTAAGTTGAAACACCGTTAACAAAGTTAATAAAATTTGCTAGAGATGTTTCGAGTTCACAGTAGATTATATAGCAACAAATTCTGCTAATAGTGTTTTAAATTATTTTATTGATGTGATAATATGTAATCCATTGTAGAACTTGTTCTTATTTTTTTCTTAATTACATAATGAAATTAAAAAAAAATTGAAATCCTAACTCTTATTCATTACCATTTGTGCATCAACCCCACATAAAGTTGAGAATTTCTGTAACTTGAGAAAATTTTATCCATTAAACTTCCCTTTTGGCAAGAAATAAGATAAACTAATTTTTAAAATAGTCATAACAATCACTTTTATATTTTAAATATATAACAAATAAGCAATATCACTAATTCATACAATAATGCTGAGAATTAAAAACCATTACAAAACTTGCACTACTTTCTTCGTCATAACATTTTCCTGCGATACACTTTTTGTCAAGAAAAAAAATAACATACTATCATATCTCATAAAAAATCAAGATAGAATTTAAATTTGAATTTAGTGTAAGGATAACCTTAAATTAAATTAAATCTATAAGTAATTAAATTATGTGATACAAATAAATAGGTATTAAATTAATTCTAAGTCCATCTTTAAAAGATTAATATGAGTATTTAATCTTTGGTTGAGAGATAACTTTAAATTTATGAAAAATGATATTAAATTAAATTAAATTTATGAGAGATGAAATTTAGTGAAACAATTAAATAGGAATTAAATTAATATTAAGCTTATTTTTAAAGGATTAAAATGAATATTTAATCAAATGAAAATAATTAGACGCATTGTATTCAATATTTCTCGTAGCAAATGTTTTGCTCCAATAGAAACGCATTTATTTGGCATCAAAACAGTGTGTTTCGTCATACATGGAATTGGCCTGCGGCAGCAGTCTTTTAATTTATTTGGTGTACATTTAATTTATACGCTCATTATTAATTAAAGTTTATTATTTTATTATTATTAAAATTAATAAAATAATTAATTGTAATTAATTCTTTTTAACCGTGTTTCAATTTTTATTGATTATGAACTCATAATTAGTGATAAGAATTTGTAATATACTATTAATATAATAGCACATAAATATACTACTAGATTTAACAATATATCAAATTAATAACTTTTTAAGACAAATCATATGATGATATATTAGTTATAGCTTTAAAATTAAACTGATTATTGAACTGAATAAAGTACTGATTTATTAATTCATTGATTCAATCACTGGTTCTTTGATTTAATTACGGATTCATTGACCGAATTGATTTTAACTTTATATACACATACTTGTAATATATATTTAAAGTAATAAAATATAAATAATATAATAATAATTTATATTAAAAATCATAAAAAATAATATAAATTCAATTAACATAAAATTACAAGTGTTAAACCTCAACTATTGTAAAATATAAAAATATTGTTTAAAAAAATTGAAAAAATTAATCCTATCCGCTAATGTAAGTTGGTTTAAATCAATTTTATCCGACTTGTTTTGATTTTAATCGATTCTCATTGATTCACATATATTTTTAATTTAAAAATATTAGTCTAACCAGCTTACTAATCAGTTTACTAATCCAATTGATTCAATCGATTAGTTCAACTTGATTTTCAAAATTATAATATTAATTATCAAATTTGATGTATGGATGGACCGTAAACAATGACAAAATTATATGAATTTCAATATAAGTGTATGCCTCATTAATTTTTTTTAAATTTTATTTAAAATTATATATATAATTTAAAATATTTCCATCAATATTTAAATTTTATTTCATTAAAATATTAAAACATAATCGTTCCTACCGGCAATCTGGGCTGCTCATTACCCGTAAATTTTTTTTAGCTTGTCTATTTATGGGGCAAACAAGAGTCTCTCAATACTAGAAATAGGCGTGGCTTTAACCATTTTTTTTAATTCAAAAGTTGGAAGTAAAATAATATTATACCAGAATTTGAGTTGGATAAAGAAAAGTAGAATTTCTTAATAAATTTTAGTTGGGTGGATCCGTCGGTAAAAATGGATAAGGGCTACGTTTGGCCACCAGCGTTTTGCGGTCAAACAGCTGTTTGACCGCAAAACGCTGGCCTTCGCAGTGTTTTAAAATATTGAATTTACGCAAGTCAATCCGCTGTTTTTTCAATCAAACAGCTAAACGCCGAGCAAAACGCTGTTTGCTAAACGTGGGCAAGGAGACGTGTATACTCAATCACGACGTCTTGACACTTTTTGAATTATCAAAATTAATCTTAAAATTGACCAAAAGAAAGAAATTAATTTGAAGGGTTTGTATGATAAATTCTGCTATTTTTATATTTTATTATTATTATTTTTAAAGGCAATTTATTATTTCTTATATTTAGATATTTTTGAATTTATTTTTTATTTCTATAATAATTTTATAGTTAAATAAAATTTTTATTTATTTATACCATTATGCATCTTTTATTTTTTTAAATTTAAAAATAATTTTTAAAGTTAAAAAAAAATTCAAACACAGAATTTTTAAAAATTTAATTGCAAGTGTCAAATGGACGAAGATGTTAGTGTTGTCTTAAAATTATGACAACAGCCGGAGTAATTTTCCGACTAGAAACCTCAAGCCATAATTGCACCCGTGTCGTTGCAGTGCGATCATTACAAATAATTAAAATTTTAAAAATTAATTATAAATATGTAATGAAAACCAATTATATGTAATAAAATTGATTTTATATCATTGAAAAATTATAACATATTCGCATTTTAACACGAGGATCAAAAGAAAGGGGACGCTTAATGAACTATTTGGTTGACATAGAATTTTGTGAAAATATAAATTTGTGGGAAGCAAAATTTTAATGAGTTATTTAATTCATTAAATGTTAAAATGCCGTTGTGAGATTTCAAATAAGTTCTATTTTTTTATAAAAACACAAAAGGTAATTCACCGACCTCCCTCTTAATAAGAAATCATTTTATTCGTAAAGAAAATAATTTTTTTATAAAAAATTAAACTTTCTAAAAAATAATTTTATATGTGAACTTTTCATCAAGTACTTAATATTGTTTAATTGACATTTAGAAAATGATACTTTATAAAAAATAATTTTATATATTTTATTTAGTTTAACTTTAAATTTTATAGAAAGTATTAATAAAATAATTACTACATTCTCAATATTATTATAATATTAATTAATAAATTTTAGTTACTATTAATTAAATTTAATAATAATAATTTTATCATTATATCTGTAAATAATAAAAAAAATAGAACTTACCTAATAGAAATGGATAAATAATTTGTTATGCTTTTATTGAAAGTATGCTTTTTTGAAAAGTCTTATTTCTCTTAATTTATTAGATAATGATTAACTAAATAATTTATTTATTTTCTATTTTTTTTTCAAAAATAGAATTTCTCATACCGAATCAAGCTGAATCAAGCAATCTATAAGTTAGACTTCATGCATCTTTTATGAAGATAAATACAAAAATAACTTTACTAATTTTAACTAAAGGTTAAAGACAAATTTCAATCACCTCACATTAATTTTTAAAACAATCAATATTGCAAATTTTTGTATTTTCTTTTGATAATTGCTATTTATTTCTTATTCTTTTATCATTTGTATTTGTCTATTAAATTTCAAGAAAAATGTTAAATTGTATAGGTCCTTGCATAATTACTTTGATTTTTCTAACAATTATGAAAAATAAAAAAATTACAAGTTGAAAAAAATTATGATACAAAAGATATAAGACATATCACTCTAAAGAAAAAACTAAAATCAATTAAAATTCATTAATATTTCTAAATTTTTGGTATTATAATTATAAAGAGTATAATAATTATTTTATTAACACTTTCTACTTTAAAATTGAATCAAATAAAATATAATAAGTTAATCTTTAGAAAGTATTATTTCTTAAGTGTTAACCAAATAATTTTAAGTACTTTATAAAAAATTTACATATCAAATAATTCAAATTTCTCTAAAAATTTAATAAGTTTTCAACTGATCAGTAAATGTTAAAATGTGAGGGTAAGACTTTGGATAAATTCTATTTCTTACAAAATAGAAAAGGTAATTTACCTACTCCTTTTTTAATAAGAAGTCGTTTGGTTTACAAAGAAGAAAAATTTATAAAAAATTAAAATTGTCAAAAAATAATTTTTATGTGAACTTTTCATCAAGTACTTAATGTTATTTAATTGAAACTTAGAAAATGACACTTTATAGAAAATAATTTTTTATATTTTATTTAATTCAACTTTAAATTTTACATTTCGTATAAATGAAATGATTTCTTATTATGGGATTATGTGGAGCAATTCATGTTTGTCAAAATTCGCACAAATTTCATTCCATTTGTGTATTTGATAAACAAAGTCCGCATATCACGCGAACCAACTCACAAATCGAAACAAATTGATATATTCAAATTTTGATATGTTTTTATTACAAGTTTATAAAAATTGATCCACATAAAAAGAAATCCACACAATTTTTCTCATTTGATCCTTATTTAATTTTTATTTTCGATTCAATCATCAGATGATTCAATTTTATTCAATCAAATCTTTTATCTATCTAACTTAAGCATTTGTCAACGAAATCGATGACATGATAACCTGAAATCTTATCTGTTACCGATATTTCCTTGTTACACTTCGTATTTTAAACTATGTTATAAGTCATTTGTTAAAACTAAAGACATGCAAAAATCAGTTGAATTGTGTCGCTCTTAATACAACATTGTTTTAATTTTCTTTTGACATTTGTTTTTAAGTTGGCCGTGAAATGTAATATTACACTTTTAGTATTCTTATAAGTCGTATTTACTGCTGCTGAGGAACTAGAAGAGCATAATGCCAAATTTTAGACCATCTTATCATTTAATTTAACAGAGTTCGAGGAATGAGTATGAGAGGGCTTAGTTAAAGAAAATTAAATCTATTGAGAATCAAATAGGAAATGAATGGTTTTGCTTGTTTTGTCAAAATGTCAAAAAAATATTTTTCATAGTTACTTATATATAAATAAAAGTGCGACATATTATTTATATTTATGATTAAAAAATTACTACTTAAAATTATAGTAATAAAAAAATAATTTTCATCTTGATAAAAAAGAAATTATTTTTCACCAAATTCTCTTTATTTAATATTGAACATATAGAATATTTACACTATCCTAATATTTTTAATTATATTCCTACAAAAAATATTTTTGGATGAAACAAATCAATCTAAAAAATTTATATTTATATTTACAACAAGTCAAAACACAATTTTAATTTATTCTTAGATTTACTTTCTCACTAACTTCTTTTCACTTTCAAATGAAATTGGAGTGTGTAATTTCGATAATTGATTGTTAAATGATTAATTATTAATAAATTTAAATTATAATTTAGTTTTATTAATAATATAACTTGTAATTGTAATTATTTTTTAAGCAATGATGTTTAAGGTTTTTAATGAAAGAAAATTCATCATTAAAAGATAAGTTACAAAAATTATGATTTTTCTCAAAATTTTTCCATCAATTATTTCTAAATAAATCAATTGTTATTAAAAATTTTACCACATATAGAATAACCATATATAGAATTAATTTACACATATAAATTAATAATAACTTGTCTTCGTTACAATTATAATATCTAACAAATCATAAATCCTACTTGCATGTTAGATGAAGTGGGTGAATTTTCTCCTGCACCCTTATTTTCACTTCACATTTAGACTCTCACACATTCAGATTTTCACTTCATATTTAGACTCTCACACATTCAAATTAGGTTCGGTTGTGAATCCTGCTACAAAAGTGTGGGTGATAAAGTGAAAATAAAAACATGAATATAACATTATTATAAAGAATATCTAAAGAATATCTCTCTTGTTTTGGATAGAGGAAATTTTTATATGTATAGCATATATTATATGATACCATTTAAAATAAATTTTAAATATAAAATTATTTTTGAATTTTGATTCAATGTAGTAACTATCATTGTAATTAATACATTTAACAATTCAAATTAATAGGTCCTTTATTTTTGCGGATTCCATGCTGATCCCAATTTACTATGAATTCTATTTAATATTTAATTAGCATAAGACCCATAAAAACAAAGTAATATTATGCAGAACTTGATCTCTTAAGAAGTTAAGTATTTTCATTATTAGATTGTATTTAATGCCTTAAAATTTGTATTTTTCATTTTAATTCACTTACTTATGGACTTAAAAATAAGTAATTTAATCATGAAATACTCAACATCTATTAATAGATAACTATTATTAAGGCTCAATTATTAGCATCATCCCCAAATAATTAGGATCTCCATTTATTCACAATTATTGGCATCATTCCCAAATCATCAAGATCTTTATTTCTTCCCAATTATTCATCTAATTACTCTTGATTTCCATTTATTCCCATTTTAACTATCATTAGCTATATAGATAGCATATCAATTGATGAGCAGGACAAGTTTTGTTGATTCTTTCTTGTATAAATAGCTTTATACCTAAAAATTTTCCTTTGAATGAAATATTGCTTTTAGCATTCCACAAATATTTTTGTTATGGCATCCAAACTATAGCTTTTTAATATTATGCTTCTCATGTATTAGTTGAAGATCTTCCTTCTAACCCATTTTATCTTTATGCTAATGAAAACCTTAATCTTATTCTTATTTCTCTAGTTTTGATAGGTGGAAATTATTATTCATAGTGTTAAGCCATGAAAATTGGCCTTTTTTTTCAAAGAACAAACTAAAGTTTGTTGATGGAATCATTAAAATGCCAAAGAAAGCAGATTATCTATATTCCTATTAGGAGATATGCAATATTATGGCATTGTTTTAACTTGTCAACTTAGTTTCACCTTTTATTCCATAGAGTATAACATGGCTTGTTATAACAAAAAATGTTTAGAATAATTTGAATGATCATTTTACTTAACATGATTCTTTTAAAATCTCTGAGCTACATATATGCTAAAGCAAGAATCTTCAAATATGAGAGATTATTTTACCTATTTTAAGATTCTATGGGTTGAGTTTATGAATATCATACCCATACAACATTTGCATTTGCAACCCTCAATGCAATTGTGATGCTCTCAAGAAAGTGAAGCAATACAAATAAAATAATTATATAATTATATAATCAAGTTTTTAAAAAGCTTAAAAAGGCTTAAATGAGTCATATCATAGATAATACTCATTGAGCCTTTACTAGCAATCAACAAAGTGTTCTTATTGGTGTTATTGTAAAAAAAAGGATTTGGGTATGAATACTAATGCTAATCAGGGTGTCATAAAGTCAAGTGCCTTTTACCAAGCTTGTGACACAAGGAAATAAAAGGTTTGCAAATGATAATCACTTTAGTAATTCAAGTAACTCCCTTCAAAAGCCTATTTTTTCATTATGTGGTTATATAAGACATATAATCGATAAATACTATAAGAAACATGGATTTCCCTAAGGTACAAAGGGAAAGGAAAATATCATGGTAGTTTGGCAAATCAAGTTGAAAAACTAACTTTTCCCAGTAATGAATTTATTCAAAATGGGGAGTTTATGATTAATGTAGTTTATACTCATAGTCATCATTTAAAATCAAGAAGCTTTGCTAATTAGAATGCATAGGATTTTTTAAAACCTTTTCTTGGCATGACAACTAGCACTGCTATAGATTTTTTTCTAATCAAGTTCTGTTACTCAAGATTAGTATGCTAAGCTAATGGCATTTATCCAACTTAGACAATAGTAGTTAATTAATAACCATACAATTGAAGTAAATGCTTTATCAGCTTTATTCAATTTAAAAACAAGCAAATCAAGTATACATTTTTCTTATTGCTCTTTAGTTACAAATGCCAGCAAAGATTCTTAGACAGTTTATATAAGAGCAACTGACCATATGGTTTACTCCATTGATTTTTTTGCTACCTATAAACTTATATATAATACGTTCATGAGATTACTTAATGGAATGCAAATCTAAGTGGCATACATTGGCAAAATTGGTATTTCACTCTTATTCACTTTTCCTAATACCTTACTTATGCCTAATTTTTCTTTTAATTTAATATTAGCAAGTGAATTAACTTCTACATTGAATTATTGTCTTATTTTTTAGGACTTATCATATTGGATGATGATTGGATTCATTAAATAGAAGAGGGGACAATATCAACTAACTTTTCCTAATGAATTATCATAACCTACTCACCCCTAATGCTTGTAGATATTATATATTTTGGCATTTTAGATTAGATCATCTTCCTCCTTTAAGAATTAAAGTTCTACATTAAATAAAACCTAGTATTTGTTTCAATTCAATCAAACTTTGTGATGTTTATCATCATGCAAGGTAGAAAAAAACTCAATTTTCTAGTTAGTACATCATCTTTTGATGCTATTTTTGAACTTGTTCATACGGACATATGCACTCAACTACTATTGCTTTATTAAATGGGTTCCTTTATTTCTTTACCATAGGTGATGATTTTTCTAGATATACTAGGTTATCTATTATGAAATCAAAGGTTGAAAAGCCTTTAATTAAGTAATTGTGCAATTTTATTAGTAATTAGTTCTCAATTGTCATTAGATGCATTAGATTTGACAATGGACAAGAATTTAATATGTCCCAATTCCATGCATCTTCAAGCATTATACACCAAGTATCTTATGTTAAAACACCACAACAAAATAGCATGGTGGAAAGAAAATATTAGCACATTTTAAATATAGCAAAAGCATTAAAATTACAAACCCACTTACTTGCAAATTTTTAGAATTTTTGTGTGTTACATATTGGTTATTTAATAAATAGAACACCCCCAACCTTGCTAGAAAATAAAACACCATTTGAGTTTTTATTTAAGAAGAAACCAAAACTTAGTTACTTAAAAGTCTTTAGTTACCTATGTTTTGCTTTCACCTATGATCAAACTAGAACAAAATTAGATGCCAAAGCTAGAAAATGCATATTTGTTAGTTATTTAGTGATAACTAAAGGATATAAAATCCTTAATCTAAAAACCAAACAAACTACTATATTAATCGATGTTATTTTTTTATGAAAACCATTCTCTTTTTTATTTTGAAACTATAAAAATCAATTTTACTTTAAATTTTGTTTACCACCTTTATACCTTATATAGCAAAACCTACATTAGAAACAAAAAATCTTATTCCACTAGATTCTGAACTTGATGATGAAACCATTGATTTACCTATTGAACCATATCCTTAACCGTAATTGAAGAGATTTATAAGATATAGACAACCACCCTTTTACTTGTAGGATTATCATTATCAACACTTTAATTAACCCTAACATTAGGTGCTGCAACTTTGTCGTGCATAGTTTATCACATTTCTAATGCTCTATGTTATAAATCAACTTCAACAACACACAAAAATTATGCACTTTTTGTTTCAACCTCTTTTGAGTCTAAAACCTATAGTGAAGCTATCCAATTTCCTTATTAGAGAGATGTAATGCAAAGTGAACTTGTAGCTTTGGAAGACAACTATACATGAATCATCACCAAGTTACCTCTTAACAAGTAGACAATTGGCTATAAATGGATTTACAAAATCAAATACAAAGCTAATGGTAAGATTGAAAGGTATAAGGTTAAGCTTGTTGCAAAAGGATACATATAGTAGGCTGGCATTAATTACATGGACACTTTAGCACGAGTGGCTAAAATGTTTGCAATTAGAATTCTTCTAACTTTGGCAGCAATAAATGGTTAGCATCTACACCAACTAGATATAAACAATATTTTCATACATGGTCACCTTGAAGAAAAGGTTTACATGATTCTTTTTCTTAGTTTTAATGCCTCATAAATAAATCAAACTTGCAACTTAAGAAGTTTTTTTATAGCTTAAAACATGCCAGTAACTAGCGGAATGCAAAGTTATTATCTTATTTTTTGAATTAAATCTTCATTTAAGCCTTATCATATTCTTCTTTATTCACTAAAAGAAATTTTAGATTCTTTCATACCATGCTAATATATGTTAATGATGTTATTCTAGCTAGAAATGACATAAAGATGATCTTAGGTATGAAGTCATACTTGGATTCAATTTTCAAAATCAAGGATTTAGGAAGTTTAAAATTCTTTTTAAGCCTTGAAATGGTTAGAAACAAGGATGGAATTAATCTTTGTCAAAGAAAGCATGCACTAGTCATATTGAATGATACAAGGTTCTTAGGTTGCAAAATAGTTTCTTCTCCAATCTTACTTTCATTGAAATTGACTAAAAATTCAAAAAATCCTACTTCCAACGACCTAACATCCTATAAAAGGCTAATTGGAAGGTTATTGTATTTAATAACTACAAAATTTACAGTAGTTTTTTAGTTCAATATCTTTCTTAATTCATGGACAAGCCCACTAGGACTCATATGATAACAGCTCATTAAGTTCTTAGATACATGAAAATGGCACCTGGACAAGGAATATTTTTTTTCTAGCAAATTCTTCTTTATAGCTTAAGGTAATATTTGATTTAGATTAAATCACATGTCTAGATACTAAAAGATCAATAATTGGATTTTGTATATTTTTTTTAAGATTCACTTATAGCTTGGAAATCCAATAAGCAATAAACTATATCAAGATTTTCATCTGAGGTTGGATATAAAGCATTGGTTATAGTGACATGTAAGGTACAATAATTGTTATATTTACTCTATGATTTATAGGTTGATTATCGACAACATGTGATTATCTATTGTGATAACGAATAGGCAATTCACATTGTTAAAAATCTAATTTTTCATTAAAGAACAAAGCACATAAGTATTGATTATCATATTGTTAAAAACAGGTTATCAATTGATTTTATACATTTACTTCTAGTTTCTTTGAGCAATATGTTAACAATCTATTTTACCAAACCACTCTCATCTTTTGACTTCATTAGATCTATTTCCAAGTTGGGCATAGAAAACTTATATACATCAACTCAAGGGGAGTTATTAAAAAATAATTGTTATTAAAGCTCATTCAATTACTCATGATTTTCATTTATTCCCATTTTAGATATTATATAGCTGAATAAATAGTATAAAAATTAATGAGTGGAGAATATTTTCTTCATTTTTTTCTTGTATAAATAGTCTTATATTTAATTTTTTTTTTGTAAATAGAAGGCGTTAAAACCCCTTAGAAAAAAGAAAACTATACACTAAATAAATGAATGGTAAAGACCCTAAAACATTGCTAAGATCCTAGTCCAAACTAAAAGTCACCAACCAATCTATATACTTATTTCTTTTTTTTATGCACACCAAATAACAACCCTTGATCTTTTTGAAGAAACGACTAACAATTAAATGAAAGAGACCTGTGCTTCCAGACTTTTAGGTTCTCTTTAAAAAGCATATCTACTTAGAGACTTGTATTTGAAGGTTTTTTTTTGCATGAAATATTACTTTTATTATTTTTATAATATTTTTTATTAATTTTTTAAGACGTTCAACTCATTATAATATTATTTGTAAGAAATATATAGGACTCATTTATTTAAAAAGTTAGATGAATCAATAATAATAACAATTATTATATTAAATTAAAATTTAAAAATAATTTATTATTTAAAAATATTATTTTAAATAACATTATTTACATATTTTTTAACTAATATTTTCTTGTTGGTTAATGCAACGCACGTGACAAGCATTGTCACGCGGGCCTCATATGGCAGAGGCTAACGTCTCAGACAAGGGTGCTTTTAAGGCCAACTGCGCCACTTTTGACTTTGCTGTTCCAAACGGTTAGAGTTTTCTCAGCCATGCGTTTTTCTCGATTTCAAGACAAATAGAAACCTTTTGCACTTCTCTCTCCTCATTTTCGGTTTTTCACTTTGTGCTTGTTTAGTGACCTTTGACTGTTTGACTAATTTTTGGTTGTTTAATTGGATGAATCCCTTGGTAAAGTAGCTGTTATAAACAGTATTTTGGCTGCAATGAGTCAAAATGAAAAATATTGCCCCAAGCAGCGTTTTTGTTGAGCTATTATATTATATGATAATTCATCACATTTTCTGAATTATCCTTCTTAATACTTCGTTAGCATTTTTGAGTTTTATGTTTTATGCAATTGTTGGACGATGTCTTCGTTACAGGCAAAAAAGGAAGGATAACATATCTTTGGATGTATAATTATTTTTTTTTTAAAATTATTTTTAAATTCAAAAAAATAGGTATTAGAATATAATTGATAATATAAATAAAAAATATTTCATATAATTATAAAATTAATATTAAAAATAAAATAAAAATTTAAAAATTATTTATATTTTTCTTTTTAAATTATACATTTAATCAATAATTTTTAAAATAAATAAAAAAATAAATCCATCAATTTAAAAAAATCTATAATAATTAGGATAAAATTATAAATTCTTATAAAAATTATATTAATTTAATTTTAAAGATATATTTAATTTATAATAAACTATAATGATATATTATTTAAAAAAAATTTAATCTATTAAATAATATATAGAGTTTGAAATATTAAAATAAAAAATATTCAAATAATTTATAAAATATACTCAAATTTTTATTTATTATTTTATATATAAATAATTATTCATATATATTTAATTTTATTAAATATTTTTATTTAAATAATTAATAAAATAAATAAATTAAATTAATTAATATAATTAATTATTAATAAAATTAATTAACCACCACGATTATTAATTAATTGTCATGTCTTTATCTCAGGCTCCCAGCGGTTCTTATCCTCGCGGCGGGCCTACCATCCCTGCATCCTCCCCCCTTCGCGACGTTCACGTTCCCGAGGCGGCACCAGAGGATTTTATCTTTGACTCTTCTACGTCTCCCCCAGGGTTTGCGTGGGAGGGAGGGTGGAGTTAGGAGGAAAAGAAAATTTCATATTTTTTTAATTTAATTAAAAAATAAAAATAAAATATGTGATTATAATTATTTAAAATTTTTAAATTTTATGGGCAGGTGAATTTTATCTATTTTTTATTTTAAAATTTAAAATGATGCATTATTAATCAAAATTATTTAATTATATTTATTAAAAATAATTAATTATAATTAAATAATTTTAATATAATAATTTTAAAATTTTTTATATTTTAAAATCTCTAAAATAGCGGGGCAAGCAGTTTTGAATATTTTCAATTTTGTGCTCTATTATCCATCTATTAAAAGAATATATACGGTAGGATTACTGTGCCCAGGAATACCAGGGCATTCAAGCCCTAGACACATGGATGAAAAGTACAGGCTCTCTCTATTCAATCTAATATTTACAAGGGAAAAATAAGGAAAAAAAACTCTTTATATTTTTTAGTATCATATAATTCTTTTATAATTCTAAAATTATTCATTAACTCTCTCAAAATTTTAAAAATTAAAAATATTGATAATTCAATTAAAAATAAAAAAACATGTAAGTTATTGATAGTTATTTCTAATCATTTTTAACATAATTTAACTAGATTTTCAATAAAATTTCAACTAAAATTAGTTTATTCCGTGCTATGCACGGGTTAGAAGGCAAAATTTAATATTAAAATATATATTTTATAATAAAATAAATTTAAATATCAAATTTATAAAATAATTTATAGCAAGTTACAATTAATATGATTTCAAAATTATGGTCTCTAATAGATTTTTAATTTAATTATCAATATAAATTAGTTTTATGCTATCAATCATTTATATATTATTATATTAAAAAATTTATTAAAACTATTTTATTATTTGTAAAAATCCTTAGTTATTATTTTTAATAATATATCATTTTCTTATTATTTGATTTGTAAAATATTTTACACTTACAGTGAATCAAATTTAAACTTTTTATATAATATGTTTTATAATAAATGAAAGAAGAATTCAATTGCCTTCTTTGGTAAATTTAAGTATCTTTCTAAAAAATATTATAAATTATTAAGTATAATTTCATATATTTATTAAGCATAAAATTTAACTTTATGAATTTTAAAATTAAAAGTTCATGGGGAACAAAATAAGAAGCTAAAAAATAATTGGGATATAGAAAAAAAGCGCTGAATTTAACATAACCATCGGTATTTAATCCTCAAAAAAATTTATATTGACATGCCAGTATAAATGCTTTTATTAAAATAATTCATATTAAGTCTAAATTTTTAGTAGGCAATACAAAGTCTATATATTTTAAATGATTTTTTTTGTCTATATTTAATATTTTCAACTTCATAAACAAATGCATCATATGCATATTTAAAAATTTAATCATTTATAAGTGTAAATGATTTGTGGATTATTATTTCATTCTATGAGATGTTGTAAATATTAGTTATGGTATCTAAAAGTTTATAAAAATCTTTAATGAATTTGAAAAATAATTTTTTGTTAAAAATTATGGTGAAAATTTTTAATCTAATTTGTGATTCAATTCAGTCAATTTGCTTTTATATTTTTATATACGCTCTTTTTCAAATGATTGTGTTCATTTTACTTAACATTATTTTAATAAATTGATATAGTATTAGTTATAAATAAAATAAAATCAAATATTATAAGTTAATTTTAGATGTATTCATTTTTTAAAATAAAAATTAATAATTATAAATTTTTATTCTTATTTAAATCATGTTTAATTAAATAATGACTTAATTCATATAAATCTTTATACTTAATAAGTTATACCATTAATGCAAGTGCGGCCATGATTTGAATTTTTATTTTTTTTTAAAATTGAATTTGTAGTTAATTATTTTAATTAATATCCTATATAATAAATTTTTAACATAAATAAATATTTTTATAATAAAAATAATATATACATGTTATATTTATACTATATTAGCATTTTAATTATAAATAATATGATTGGAAAAAATATGCAAGCAAGTAAATAAAAAGGAAAAAAAATAGAACACTAACTTTATAGTAATAAGAAATTAAAAAATATGTAATTATATAATTTAATTTAAATTAATTGTTAAAATATTTGAAATATTTTAACAATAAAAATAAAATATATCATATTAAATTTGTACTACTTGGCGGTATTAACATCCATATTTATAAAGATAAAAATTTACGTATATTACAAATTCTCACTCCAATCTATTAAAAAAAAGCACAAAAATACAGAAATAGAATAAAAATCTCACATTAATTATAAAAATATTTATTTCTGTGATCATAAATAAATTTTAAAAATTATAAAAAAATATTAAAATAAAAATTATGAAAAACACATTTGTTATCTATGCTTTAGATGCATTGTGTAATCAACGTGAAATTATACAAAAAATAAAAGGAAATTAAAAAATAAAGAGAAAATATTAAAATTATAGATACAAGTCCATTTAAATTATTTAGATTTTAATATAAAATGAATAATATAATATTATAAAGGCTACATATATATAATTTATTATAGTTACTAATTATTTTTATTATTTTAATATTTATTTATTTGTGTAATATAAAAAAGAAAGAGGGACAAAGGGAAAGGAGGAAAAAATAAGAAAAATAAAAATCGGTATGATAAAGAACACCGAAAATTCATTACAATAAAAGAATACTTATTATTATTATTATTATTATTATTATTATTATTATTATTATTATTATTATTATTATTATTAGGACCAAACTGTTGACTTCAATTGATTTATATTTAATTCAAAATATAAACTTGAAAATTAATATAAAAGATAATGGCAAAGTTCAAAAAGATAAATTTAATTTTAAAATTTAGATATTTTTAAATGAAAGTAGGATATAAAATTAAGTAATTTAATTAATTGTTATCGTGTTATATCAGCTTTAGATTTATAAGAGTGGATGTAAAAAAATAGAAATATACAATAGGGTAAGCAACTAGAGAAAAAAGTAACATGTGAATCGTAAAGTAACAAAGTTAAAAATAAAATATACAGGAATTTAATAAAAATAAAATTATCACTTATTTGAAATGATTTTATAATAAAAATATATTTTTATATTATTTAATGGTATTGGTAACCGAGTTATGTATAATAAGAATAAAAAAATATGTAATAAAATAGATAAAATGGAAGGAAACAATGCATAAATTATAAATTTTTGAAAAAATCCAAATTAATGGATATGTAATTTGAAATTAAGTACTTCAAAATTTATATTATAAAAATAAATATAAAATTTAAATAAATATAATCAATTTTAATTTTTAAATATTTTATATGAAGTATAAAAAGAAGATAATCGGTTCTTGAATCGTGAAATGATAAGGGTTAAAAATAAAATATGCAGTTAAATAATTTAATTAATTAAAATTTCAATTCATTTAAAATATATTTATTATAAAAATTGTTATTATATTACATTACTTGGGAATATTAATGTTTGAAATGTTAATAATAATAGTAGTAATAGTAACGAGAAAAGAAGAAAAATGTATAATGAAATAGACGAAAAAAGTAAAATAGTAAAGTAATGACAAAATTTAATATGAAATATAACACTTGATTTTAATAGGATATTTATAAAATTTTAATAAGTAAATTGGATTTTAATTTTCAAATATTTTTATTAAAAATAGATTATGTAATTAATTAATATAATCAATATTTTTTATACTAAAATTTTCATCTATTTAAAATATTGTTATTATAAAAATAAAATATATCATATTAAATTTATAATATTAGTATTTGATTTATAAATAACAGGTAAGGATATGAAATATAAAAATAAAAATAAAAATATGTAATGGAAATATTGTGTGAGTTATAATGTAAACCAAGTTAAAAATATAATATATAATTAAAAACACAATAGAAGTAGCAAAAAAATGAAACAAAACATGCAATGGAACAAATAAAAAGAAAAGAAATAATGTATAAATTATAAAATAATAAGTGTTAAAAATATATTATATAGTTAAAAATATAATAAGAGGGATGAAATGCAATGGAACACAGAAATAAGCTGTATAATAACAAAAATTAAACATTGAATATGTAAATAATTTATTATATTGATTACTAATTATATCAATTACTAAATATTAAAAAATTGATATATATGTTAATATAATAATAAAAATGTAGTAATTATAAATTAACATAATATAATAATATAAGAATTAATTATAAATTAACAAAATACATAAAATATATACGTACAATGATAATAAAAAGGCATATGTATGAAATGGAAAAAAATGGAAAATAAAAGGGAACAAGAGGCTTGTGCGGGAAAGGTGGGAGAGATAGGAGGACAAGTAGAAAAAGTATTTTTGAAAACAATATAATACAATTTGGAGGTTTTTTATATAGATAGGTAAATTAATAATAACATAATTGATTTTATAATATATTTATAACATAAGTATTTTGAGTAAATAATTATTAAAATTCGATTAAATTACATTTTAAAAAATAAATTATATTTTAATTTTTTATTACTTTTTCCTATGTTAAAAAAGTTAGTAAATAGTCATAAGTGACTTATTTTTTAAAATAATTTTTATTTTTACATTTTTAAAATTAAAATTTTTATTTAATAATTATTTTAAACAATAATAATTTCAAATATGTATTTTAAAATATAAAAGGAAAAATAAATTTTTAAATATTTTCTTAATTTATTTTTATATCAATTTTCCTAACTCTCAATGCTTCGAAATAGTTAGTTAAGTGGCAGAAATTCACGTTTCATGAAATATTGATGTTTGCAACATTGTACTAAAAAAAAATTATGATTATAACATATGACCATTTGTATTTATTTTTTCAACACAAGAAAAATGATATATAACAAAAAAACATAAAAAACGGAAACTCCATTCTATTCTCAACTTCAACCCAAATGACAACGAGAATTTGTATCCGAGGAGTTTTTTATATTCATTTTTTATTTATAATATTAATTTTAAATTTTATTTAATGGATAAAAATTAATTACCAACGTTATAATTTTAAATATTTTAAAATTTTAAAAGCTTAAAATTGTAACCCAATTTTAATGTGTATAAATATGCATAATTAATATATAAATAAAGTTAATAATTATTTTTATTTATTTTATATTTGATTGGATAAAATGTAATAAAAACGGAAAAGCAAATGGAATGAAATGATCATTTGACACTTATTTTTGGCATAATAAGAAATATTATGAGTATTTCACTGAATTTTTATGTTTGGTGTAATAAAATAATATAGGAATGAAATTGAAAAAATGTATCTAAAGATAGTAATATTTTTATTATAAAATAATATTTTATTAAATAATTTATGTTATTTAAATATATGATATAATTAATTAACAATAAATTTTTTATAATTATAATTAAAAAAATTTCCTAAATTAAAAGCATAAAAAATTATAATTTACTAAAATTTTATATTAAGTATCTTTGTAATGAATACAAAAAATGTCATATTTTAAATTTTATTATTAAAAATATAATTATTAAAATATTTTAATAAAAAATTAAAAAACTAATATTTTTATCATATATTAATAAAATTTAATATTAAAATATATGAAAAATATTAGATATATATCACTCTTATTATGAATTCATAAATAATGAAATTAATTATTTTATCTGAAATAAAAATTTTATTATTTAAGTACATAATAATTTTCTAAATAATGGACATTCTTATTTAGAGTGCATATCAAAGAAATTTTGTGGTCATTCACATTCCTGTTCCATCCAACCAAATACAGTTTTATCAAAAATAAAAATTCATGTTTGATAACTATTTTTATGATATGTTTTTAAAAGTTTTAATTTTAAATATAAATATAAATTTTAAATATTTCTTAACTTATTTTTTATTTTTGATGATAATTTTTTAATTAAATGAAAATTTTATCATTTATATTATCAATTATTCTCTGTTTTTTATTGAATTTAAAGTTGATGTATTATTAGAGTAAAATTTTTTATATTATTAATAAATAAAAAATATATAATTAAAAAATTAATAATTTTATTATAATAATACATAACTGAATGATAAATAAAATTGATTTACAAATTAAATTTATATTCTTCTCAATTTTTTAATTTAAAAATAATTTTTAATGATAAAAAGTAATTCTTAAAAATAATTTGTAAAAAAACAATAGGAAACAGAAATATATCCGATCACGCCTCCCCTCCCAACAACGGCCCGTAGATTTGAAAGTGTTGATATTGTTGATACAGCGGCACGTGTCACGCTCTCTCCTCTTCTCCCATAAAGTACTCAACAGTCAGACGCATCTCCACCGTCTTCGCTGCGCTGCCTAGACACAGCCTGCCATCAACAAAAATCCAAAAGACTTTTGACAAGAAAGAGAAAGAGATCATTCTAGAGAGAGAAAGAGCAAAAAATGGAGGGCAGGGAAGAAGACGTAAAGGTAGGAGCCAACAAGTACAGAGAGAGGCAACCCATAGGAATCTCAGCGCAGACCAAGGACTACACGGAGGCGCCGCCGGCTCCGATCTTCGAAGCCGGCGAAATCAAGTCGTGGTCTTTCTGGAGAGCCGGCATTGCAGAGTTCACAGCCACCTTCTTGTTCCTTTACATCACTCTCCTCACTGTCATGGATTTTGCCAGAAACCCCAATAAGTGTGCCTCTGTGGGTACTCTGGGCATTGCATGGGCTTTTGGAGGCATGATTTTTGCCCTTGTTTACTGCACTGCTGGAATCTCTGGTCAGTGTTCCCTTTTTTTTTTTTTTTTTGCTAATGGTTTTGTTTAAAGTTCTTACCTTTATGCTGTTGGTAGACAAATATGGCTACTTTGTTGTTCTTGTTGCATAATTTGGTGGCTTTGTCTTGTGTATTAATTTTTAGTTAACTCTTTATTTCTTATTTCTTGGATGGCAAAAAAAAGTCCTTGGGTGGACAGAGTGGCTGCCTTTTTTTGTTCTTGTTGAACAATGGGTTGGCTATACTGTGAGTTGCATTGTACCTTCAATTAACTCCTTAATTTTTATGTTCATGTGAAAAAGTGAATTTTATTTTTGGTTATGGTTTTTGTACGGGGTAGTGGGGATTTGAATTTTTAATTTATATTTTCAATTAATCCTTCAATTTTCATGTTCTTAGTCTTTTAGATGGCTAAGAGTGGATCTTTTCCGTTTTTGTTTTTGCATGGGTGGCAATTTTCTTTCCTTCTGTCCTTCTTTCTTTTTCTTTTTAATTTTATATCTTCAATCAACACTTTAGTTTTCATGTTCTTGGATGGCAAATAAGTGGATGATTTTCGTTCTTGTTTTTCGAATGGGTGGCTATTTTGTGTATGTTTATATATTTAATTAACCTTTTAATTTATTGGATAAGGCCCAAAAAAAAAATGGGATGCCTATTGATCTTGTTTGGGGGTTTGCCTATTTTGTGTATTTTTATATCTTCAATTTTTGTGGCCTTGGATTGGACGGCAAAGAGTTTTTTTTTTTTTTTTTTTTTAATGTTGGGTTTTAATTGGCGGTATCGTGTATTTTTTCCTTTAGATCTGCATTGCGTGTTTGGCTTTTTTGACAAGATGCCAGAAAATATTCCATTTCTCAAAAATAATGTTAGATGGAAATTATTTTTTAAAATAATGTTAAAGAAATTTTAAAATTGGGAAGGAGTTGATGCTAACAGTAACAACTTGTTCTAAGGGGGAATAAGAGATATTGATTTTCTTTAGCAACTGCTCCACAGTAATTATTGATTATATTGACTCTATGAAAAGTGTAATGGCTCCATTCATTGGGATGTTTATTGGAGTTTTCGGAGAGATCCATATATTATAAAAAAAGTTTAGTTGCACTGATGTCTTTTGTACTACCGGAAGATGGTGGTGTTGCCTTGTTCCTGGAAAAAGTTGATAGTGCTAATTTCTTCCACTAGTAATATTAATATTTAATATTTAATATTAGTTATTTTATTAAGTTAATTAAAAATAATAATAGAGAATTAATTACAATTAAAAATAAAAATACTAAAAAAATTAACATAAAAAATTAAAATTTTAGAGAGTTTAAATTTGATTCATTGAATTATTTACCCTTTCAATTAAAAAAGATTACACAATGTTAAAAAAATAATTTTCTATCGACAATAAAAAAAAGTTTTAACAATTTTTATTTACTTGTTAATATATGAATAATTGTTAGTATAAAATTAATTATATTGACAATAAGTGAAATTTAAATCCAATCTTAAATTTAAATTTGATTTATTATTTGTGTAAATTGGTTTATATCATTATCCACTCATTTATTATTATTTATTATTATGTCAATAAAAATTGGTAAAATTTTTTCTGTTAAAAAATTTAAATTATTATTATTATTTTTCAAATTTGATTATGTGTTTTTCTTTTCATTCATAGTGTTAAATAATTTATATTGATTAAATTTGAACTCATCTTAAATATCAAAACAACAAATTTTAATTTATCAAATACTAAAAAAATCAATTAGGTAATCCATTTAATTCTTTTTTTAATCTTTTCAGCCATTAAAATTTCAAATTTTAATTAGATAAAAAAATTAACAATTTTTTCTGAAATTATAAGATGCTTGTAAAGTAATTTTTAAATTATATAAAAATATAATTATAATTTTGTTCTTAAATAATGATTTGTTCAGATAATTTCATTTATTCATAGAATAATTCAAGGATAAAAATATTTGTATAATTCAAGGATAAAAATATTTGTATAGATTATTATTTAAAGATAAAATTGCATTATAATTTGTGAATTATTTTACTAGTACTTTATAATTTTATGGATGATATTATTAATTTTTTCATAAAAATATTAAAAACTTTTGTAAAAATAATAGTGTTTAAAATATTAAAATTATTATATATTATTGATAGAAGTAAGTTATTTTTATCAATGGGTAAGCCGATATTAATAGTAATAATATAATGTATAAAATATTAAAAACAATCATTAAAATAATAATGTAAAAAAAATTAAATGGGTTACTTTATTAATTGTCTAATCTAATATTTGATATGTTAATATATGACACATTAATTTTTTTAAAAAAACTAACTCTATATAATCAAAATTGTACTTGTCAAAGTTAAAAATAGAAATTTTAATTGTTGATTAGGTTAAATATTAAATGATTTAATTTTTTTTTATGATTTTTAAGAAAATTTTCCTTGTCCACCGGGCACACAAGTTGTGTCCCCACTGCTACTAAAATTGAATTTAAATTTCATTTATTATCGGAGTAATTAATTTTATGCTAATAGTCATTTATGTATTGACATGTTAATAAAAATTATTAGTAAAAATTCATTACTCATTATTACTTTATTAACTTTATTAATAATATATCATCTTTTATTGATAATGTAAAAATATTTACACTGGAAGTATTTTCAAAGCTACTTGTCATGGTCTCAAACAACCACATACGACCTAATTATGTTTCATTTTATTATGGGAAAATTACAATTACACACCTGTGGATTCGTCCTTTTTTCACACAATCCATTTGTGATTTTAAGTATTGTAATTTATCCATCTGTACTTTCAAATCTTTAACACTTTTTGCCTAAATTAATTTTCATTCAAAATTTAACTGGAAAATTCATATGCATGTGATTTTTCCTTTTTCAAATTAATTTGACATTCACTAATCAAATTAATTAAAAAAAAATCTTAATTTTATTAAAGATTTGTCTTCCTCAGATTACTCCATGATTGTTGAATAGGATTTTTGGGGTTAAATTAGTTTTGTATGGGCATTAAATTGAGTCAAAATTCAAAATTCAGGAGAGTAAAGATCACATATAATACATATGAATTTTTTTAGTTAAATTTTAGATAGAAAATAGTTTAAGTATACAAAATATTAATGATTTGATAGCACAAGTGGGTGAATTGTAGCACACATATGGCGAAATGTGTAAATTTTCCTTTTATTATTTAGAGGTTTATTTTCAAATTTTCAAAAATTTGCTTAAAAATACAATTATTTTTATTGTTTATGATCATGGACAAATTTTATTATTTGGAGAATGTGTAAATTTTAAAATGTTCTTTTTTGTTTGCTTTACTTCCATACTAACACACCCAGAAATAGGTGATTAGCGATGACAATGGGTTTGGTGGGCATAAACATTGCTCTTCAAGACTCAAAGTAGTGATTTTGATGTCTTTTTGGTACATTTGATTTTCATATGTCGCTATGTTTATTGGGGACATGGTTGAGAAGATGCCTTTGATATGCTTTACAATTTTGACACCTCACAATTGAATTCTCTTATGTACTATTTCTTGAAAACATAAATGTTAAAGAGACTTAATGCTTCAAAAGCTTAGGCATGGCTCTTTAACTTTTCACTTGAAATCATAAAAAAAAATATTAAAAAAAGATAATTCATTTATATATAGATTTATGTGCTAATTATTCATGAAATCAATTTCAAGAATTTTTTTTTCTCCCCTCCAAACAAGGAGAAAGGGAATTGGATCATCTCTAGCGCTGTGAGAGATGATAAAAAGCGTGCAATGGGGGTGAGACAATCTGCATCAAGTGGGCCCCAATGCATACTTTCTCTCTCTACGGGATCTCTTGCAGTACTGCAGGGAATCCCAATCCCCCTTCAAGCTTGTCTTCAAGTTTGATTCAGAGAACGATAAGTTCTCTAGATTTTAACTGTTTGCAGGTTTCTTCGTGGAATCGTAGTTTAAACTTCTATTAAAGCTAAAAGCTTGTTTTACGAATTGGAGGATATAAATTCAGTGTACTTTCTATAATTAAATAGCATTAATGTACTATATGGAGAGAATGGGAAAACATAAAACATGAAATTTGGTAGTGAATGAAATCAAGAATTTAATCCAAGTAAAGGCTCGTAACAAAACTTCCTAGTATATTAAAACTTACAAAGACTTCAAATTTTGCAAAATAATTTGAGCAAAAATTCTCAAGCCTAAGCCCCATTTTTATTATGAAAATGTGTACAAATTTTTCTTGGAAAGTAATTCTCCCACATAGTACTCAGACATAACTCCGTTGGCTATTTTTTAGCCCTTATTATTGACTCTACTGCTTTGGAGATTACAGAACTCAGCCTTTTGCAGGCGGGCACATAAATCCAGCAGTGACATTTGGTCTCTTCTTGGCAAGGAAGCTTTCTCTTGTAAGAGCAATCTTCTATATGGTGATGCAGTGCCTTGGTGCCATAGCCGGTGCTGCTGTTGTGAAAGGATTTCAGCCTCACTGGTATGAGATGTTGGGTGGTGGAGCCAATGTTGTGCAACATGGTTACACCAAAGGCAATGGTCTCGGTGCTGAGATTGTTGGCACTTTCCTTCTTGTTTACACTGTTTTCTCTGCTACAGATGCCAAGAGGAATGCCAGAGATTCGCATGTTCCTGTAAGTATATGCATCTCTTTATTTCAATTCTTATGATTTGAATCTTTGAATTGTTTTCCGAGACTTCTTTGTGCTTTTCGTTTGAATCTTTGATATAAATGATAATGATGTCTCAGATCCTGTAGAGAGACATGCTTCTCTTCTCTGACTTTTAACTATACACCAGTAACAAAAATGGCAGATCCTGACAACAGAAAGTATGAGTTGGGCTTCTCGTTGAACCCACGTCCATGATACTTGACTGTGGACATACATCCACACAAGTGGTGTGTCTTGTTGCATATGCGAGGCCCACACTGTGTGGATCTGCAAATCAAGAATTGTTTTCTTTGTTAGTTGTCATGTGTCTTATTGAGTCACATGACATTTATGAGCTATTAGGAATCATGGATGATGGAGGAAGAGCTTTCACTAGGTATCCTAATTTTTTTAATATTGGAAAATTACTTGTGGCAAGGCTCTTGATTTCTCAATACTCATCCAAACATATATTTAGTTTGTAGGGCATGCACCATTTTGTGAAAACATCATAGGTGGAGGGGCTACAAAATCCTTTCACTAATGTCGTTTAGGGTTTAATTAGGGGTGATTAAATATTTCCAAACCGCTTCTGACCAACCAACAAAACCTGGAATTGGTTGGATGATAGTGGTTAATATGTTATTTTGGTTGAAAACGGAGAAAAAAATTTGCAAATTTCGGGTGGTTGGGGGTGTAAAATTTTTAACCCCAATAAACTGATAATAACCCAAATATATGTTAATTTGTTTAGTTGAAAGTTCATATTTAATGTTTCATTCATCATTTTTGTAACTTGATACTTGACTAGTTCTTTTTATAGTTGTATTAATGGAATTATAGTGTTAACATATATTTATAGACTAATTTTAACCATTAAATCAATATGTTTGGGCATTTTTGAATTTTTTTGCTAGATTTCAAATGGACCGAAATCAGTTAAATTCGATAAGGTTATGCAATTAGTTAGTTTTGGTCAGAAAAAAGCACACTCAGAATTAAGAGTGGTTGGTTTTTTAAAAAAAAAAAAAAGAGAGAAAGTTTTGATTGTCATTAATTGATTGATGATCATCCCTAGGCTAGAAATTCTTATTTTAGGATGAGAAGTGGTAATTTCTAAATTGGTTGGTTGACTAAGTTGCTTGAACAAGGTGGCAAACAGGCAGTTAGAGATACATATTGGATAGCCTAATGCATACACTCCAATGCCTAAGTCAGTACTTGTTTGGCCTAGTAGCAACCAAGAGTTATCCAATAGTATTAGATTAGTGTACCTTAGTTGTTTATAGGCTCAGGTGAGTGTGAATTATGTTGGGTTGATTGCGAGTAATTAGATATTAGTCATAATGTGACACAATAATGCGGAGTTCTGAGTCTTAATAGCCATTATGAGCCCTTTATAAGGTTTATAGTGAATATCAAGCATGATGTTAGCTGGAGAATAGGCTTGAGTTAGGTTTGACTAGATTGAATGGACATAGAGATTGCACATTTCTGCGTGTGCATCAGGTGGAATCAACCTGTTGTGGTCTAGTCAGACATTTTGGTATTTATCAAATGGGGAAAGAATCAGAGGTATAGCTTGATTCCACGCATATGTATTCACATGATTGTGGGCCCCATGCCCTGATGTGCTTTGCTCTTATTCTGATCTAAGAATTTCTTGTTTATTCTGGCTCTAGCCTGTTTAGCTTGTTAGTCCATATGGGAAAAGTTAGGGCAACCAAGATGTCAGTTCATTTGGTTTACTAGTTACTCAATTTTCAATCTGCATAGATAAGCTCCTCTGTTCACATTATTGTTGATTAAGTACCTATTATAGATTGGCTGTGACTTTTTGAAAGGCCAAATCTAGTTTTGATTTCAAATGAAATTATATAATTAATTACTTTTTAATAAGCTGGCAGAAATTAAAAAATTAGTATCATTTATTGATACAATTAAATTAAAAAGTTAAATTATTTAGCTACTTTTTATAGTTTTATTTAATTTTTAGTCAGGTATATGCCTTTTATTATTTTTTAAAATAGATTTTGTCAAATAATCTAACATACATGCACAATGACTTGATTTTCAATCTAAAATTAAATTGATTTATAGCATGTCATAATTTTTTTTATATTATTTGCCACTTAAGCATAAATTCAAATGTTAAGTAATCTTTTCATCAACTTTTGTTTAGCTGTATAGATAAAGGATTGTACACATGTCAATTACAAGATTTTTCTAGAAAGTGGAATAAAATATTTGATAATATATCATCTTACCGTTCACTAATAATATAAAAAGTTATATGATGACAACTGATCAAAGTGAAACTCTAGAAATAATAAAGACTAAAAATTTACATAATTACCATAATAAGTAATAAAATAATTTAATCTCTTAATTATAATAAAAAATTAAACTAATGTTTTTATATATTTTTTTCAATTTGCTTATTGAATAATAATTAATTATATTTGTACAAAAGTTCTATTTTTGTGCCCCCCTAAAAAAAAGGGTTCTTGAAACCAAAGAACTTAGTTCCACCCCTTTTGGCACTTGGAAGAGGATTTGCAGGGGGTTAATGATCTCATGATATTCATTTTCAGTTTTAGGTTGCACTAAACAACTTTACACCGCTATTCCCTTTTATTTGGGGTAAAGCTGTATAGCCCAATAAAATATTAAAAAGAAAAAATGAAAAACTGAATTCCTTTGCTTGGATGGTGGAGAAAAAATAATAAAATATTTTTAATAAATATAATGGGTGCCTTAAAAAGTTATGGACATTACTTGGCTACAGCATTGGGCCGCAGGCAAGTGATGCATTCTATAATAATGTCAAGCCGTGTGGTCTTTTGTTTGGCTAAGTCATGTGGGTTTTAAAGTTCTCCATCGAGACAATCTGGTTGTCATTCTATGCAAGTTTTTTATTCCATTTCTTATATTTTTTTCTTTTTAATTTTCTTGGAATGTTATTATTTTCTTAATTATTACATAGAATAATTTTAATCATACTTCATATACTTCATATGTACTTGCAACACATTACATAGATAAGTAGTTATTGTAATTTTATGAAATATTTTACAATAATTTTATAAAAATTGTAATGTTATGAAAATCAACTATGTTTCATT
Organism: Sindora glabra; assembly: GCA_020226215.1. Taxonomy (NCBI): domain Eukaryota; kingdom Viridiplantae; phylum Streptophyta; class Magnoliopsida; order Fabales; family Fabaceae; genus Sindora; species Sindora glabra. The sequence continues at coordinate 56,220,062 of CM035235.1, read as the reverse complement.
CTTTCTTCTAGATTTACTCTCTCACTTCCCTTTACAAGTGGGCAGAATCTAGAATTCAAAGTCCCTCCAATTTATTAAAGAATGTGGGTTAATAGGGAGTACAAGAGAGTGGGATAATAATTATTCTATGAAATTGCAAGACTTTATAAAAATGTGTGCTTTAAATTTGGTTGATGGAGTTGCAATATTTTTCTACTTTCTAGGGGAAAAAAATTGAAGTGCCCTCTCGAAGTAGCTAGATTTTGCACCGACCTTAGAAATTTGGAAATAAAGCTCTAAATTGTACAAAATATTAGAATTAACAACAATGTTCGCTTAATTAATTGTTTTCTTTAACTAAATGATATTTTCATCATCTTTTTAAATGAGAATTATAATTATAATTATGATAATAGCAATTGAAAATAAGTTACAAAATAAGGAAGTAATAGTAATATTTTAACTTATATTAAGAGTAATATTATTCATACATTATGTTGTAAATTATTTGTTACATTTGTTCATGTGATAATTTAAATAGAACAATGTTGTTTGTATTAAATTGTGCTATATGTGAAAAATAAAAAAAATGATAAATTAATATTCATTAATAATTTTAATGAATATTAAAATTTGTCTGGCCTTCAACAGCCAGTGTAGCACTTTGTCAAAACTCAAACCATGGATCATAATGATGATTTAATTGTGTTAATACTAGGTTATTACTTAAAAGTAACACGTTATATGGCTTGAATATAGTGTTAAATGAGTTAGAGCTGCTATGTTAGCGCCCGGATGTAGTGTTTAGTAAGTAATGGTTCTCACATTTTTTTGGATGGATGTGTATAAAGAAGTTAGTTTGGGAGATTATAATTAGGTTTGATATTTGGAATATTGATACGTTGATAGGTAAATCATTGGAGGTTGTGGACATCATGATTTGGAGAAGGATTAACATTGTGTCTTTAAAAAATTAAATAAGTTGGAGAAAAAGTTAAGGAGTTAAACACTATAAGATTTAAGCTATGGTACATAAGAAAAGTTAGCGGGAAGAATGGAGTTGGTATTATTATAGATAATAATTGGAAGAAAAATGTGGTGAATGTAAAAAGAATTTGGGACAAGATCTTATCATTAAGATTAATGGTTCCATGAGAGATTATCAATATCATTGGTGCTTATGCACCATAAGTAAGATTAGAGGCACATTTGAAGGAGTTTTGAAAAAACTTGGAGGGTTTGATTCAAGGAATTCCATAAGAAGAAAAGATTTACATGGAAGGGGATATGAATGTATATGTTAGTAGTGAGGTAAGATAATTTTCGAGAGCTTATGAAGGATTTGATTTTGGAGAACTAAATAAGGAGGGGCAGTTTATTTCTGATTTTTTGATAGTATATGATTTTAAGATTGCGAATACTTGTTTTAAGAAGCGGGGGAGCGTTTAATCACTTGCAAGAGTGGAACTTTAAGATTGTAAATTATTTTTTTATTTTTTGGTAAGGAGTTCAAATAGAAGAGTTTGTAAGGATTGCAAAGTGGTTCTAAGGGTGAGAAACAAATATAAGGATGACAGCTTAAGGGTTTTTGATATCCATTTTAAAACCTGTAACCAAAAAAGATAACAAGTTATAAATCCCAAGATTAAGTGGTGACAGCTTAAGGGCGAGAAACAAATAACTTCTAAAAAAATATTATTGAAGGAAGGTAATTGGAAAATATAAGGATGTGCCAACAATATTTGGGATAAGATGGTTAAGAGGTTAGGATAGTTGTTGAAGCAGTCTTGGGTGAATCAAAAGATTTTGGACTAAGAGATAAAGAATGATGATGGTGGAACAAAAGTATGCAGGAGAAGGTCAAAATCAAAAAAGGATTGTTTTAAGGCCTTACATATGTGTGACAATGTTGAAAATTGGAAAAGGCATTGGACGCTTAGGAACTAGGAAAGGCCTTACATGTGTGATTATACCAAGAGATAGAATCTTGGTGGCGGAATAAAAGTATGCAAGAGAAAGTTAAAATAAAAAAGGAATTATTTTAAGGCCTTATATATGTGTGACAACGCCGAAAATTGGAAAATGTATTGGATGGTTAGGAATAAGACCAAGAAGGCAAGAAGCGGGGTACAATCTAAAGTTTTTAAGGAATTTTGTCGATATTTAAGGACAATTGAGAATGAAAGATTTATAAGTTTGCTAAAAATAAGGAAAATCAAGAGATTTGGACCAAATAAGGTATATTAAAGATGACGAAAGACAAATTCTGCTCACAAATGAAGATATCAATGCAAGATGGGAGAAGCATTTTTATAAGCATTTTAGTGACGGTCAAGGATTGATTAGGTGTATGGAAGGATTAAAAATCTAAGAGGTCAAATAAAATTTGACTTATTATCATAGGATTTGAGTTGGGGAGGTAAAAAAGCTCTTAAGATGATGGAGAATGATAAAATCGTTGATCTTGATAGTATTTTTATTGAAGTTTGAAAATTTTTAGAATAACAGAGTATTTTTTGGCTTGCTAAATTATTTAATGAGATTCTGAGGTCTAGAAAAATGTTGGATGAGTGGAGGAAGAGCATTTTGGTGCTTATATATAAGAACAAAAAAGATACCTAGAACTGTGTAAACTATCAAGGGGTAAAACCTATGAATCACACTATGAAGTTATGGAAAAAGTGATTGAGTACAAATTAAGAGATAAGATTAGGATCGTAGAGAATTAATTTGGATTTATACCAAGAAAGTCTACAATAGAAGTTATTTATCTTCTACGGTTGATGGAAAAGTATCAGAGTAAAGAAAGAGACTTACATATAGTTTTTATTGACCTAGAAAAAATCTATGATCAGGTACCAAGAGAAGTATTGTGGAAAGCTCTGGAAAGGGAAGGAGTTCTTGTGGCATGTATTTGGGTTATACAGGATGTGCATGATGAGGTAATTACAAGTGTAAGAATTTTCAAAGGTTAGACAATGGACTTTTTTATAAGGATAGGTCTACATTAGGATTCAGCTCGCAATCCTAGTCTCGTTCCTTAATCTGTGCTTAATTATTTTTTCTTATAATTTTATAATGTGGCTTATAAGTTTCATCTTTCGGTAGTTTGCACAGTTTTGAATATCTCTTTTGTTCTTGTATAGAGGCACCAAAATGCTCTCCCCACCACTTATTCGACATTTTCTTAAACCTTATAATTTCATTAAATAACTTAGCGAGTTAAAAGATACCTTGTTATCCTAAAAATTTTCAAACTTCAATAGGAATACCATCAGGACTAACGACTTTATTATTATCCATCATTTTAAGATCTTCTTTTACCTTCCCAATTTGAATCTTGCTATAATAAACTAAATTTTATTCGTCCTCTTAAATTTTTAATCCTTCCATCGATCTTTGCTTGTCATTGAAAAGCTTATAAAAATGCTTTTATGATTTGGTTTTGATATTTTCATCTGTGAGTAGAATTTGTCCTTTTTCATCTTTAATTCACTCTATTTGGTCCAAATCTCAAGATTTTCCTTCTTTATTTTTAGCAAACTTATAAATCTTATGTTTTTTATTCTTTGTCCCTAGATGCTGGTAGAATTCCTAAAAAATTTCAGATTGTACCTCACTCATTGCCTTGTTGGTCTCATTCCTAACTATCTGATACCTTTTCTAATTTTTAGCATTGTCGCACACATGTAAAGTCTTAAAATAATTTTTTTTTTATTTTGACTTTCCCTTGCATGCTTTTTTTTCATCACCAAGATTTTTTATCTCTCGGTTTAAAACCTTTTTATTCACCTAAGATTGCTTTTAGCTATCTTATACTAAATATTGTTCGTGTGTCCTTGTGTTTTCTAATCATCTTCCTCTAATAATATTCTTTTAAAAGTTATCTGTTTCTTATCCTTGAACTACCACTACTTGATCCTGAGATTTATAGCTTGTCATTTTTTCTTGTTACGAGTCTTAAAATGAATATCGAAGACCAAGACCTTGTGTTATGAGATTTATAGCTTGTCATCTTCTCATCCTAACCTTTTAGCTATCTTATCCTAAATATTGTTTGTGCGTGCTTGTATTTTCTAATTATCTTCCTTTAATAATATTTTCTTAAAAGTCATCTGTTTCTCATCTTTAAACTACTACTACTTGATCCTGAGATTTATAACTTATCATCTTTTCTGGTGACGAGTCTTAAAATGAATATCGAAGATTAAGACCTTATGCTGTGTTGTATAGTAAGGCTCTCCCTCGAAATGACTTTGCAATCCTTATAAATTCTTTTATCTGAGCTCTTTACTAAAAAGAAATTAATTTGTGACCTTAAGGATTCACTTTTGTAGATGATTAGATGCTCCTTTTGCTTTTTAAAATAAGTATTTACAATCTTAAAATCATATATTGTCAAAAAATTAAGAATAGATTGCCCTTTCTTATTTAGTTCTCCAAAACTAAATCCTCCATGAGTTTTCGAAAATTACCTTGCCTCACTACCGACATGTCCATTTATATCCTTACCCATAAGGATCTTTTCTTCTTGTGGAATTCCTTGAACCAATCCTTTCAGGTCTTTCCAAAACTTAGTCAAATGTACTTCCAATCCTATTTGTGGTGCATAAGTGCTAACGATATTGATAGTTTTTCTTGCAACTATTAATCTTAATGATAAAATCTTAGTCCCAATCCTCCTTATATCCATCACATTTTTCTTTTAATTCTTATTTACAATAATATTAATTCCATTCTTTCTTATAACTTTTTTTGTATACCATAGTTTAAATCTTATAGTGTGTAACTCTTTAGTTTTTTCTGCAACCCATTTAGTTTTTTGAAGATACATCATGCTAATCTTTTTTCGAATCATGGTGTCTACAACCTCCAAAAATTTATTTATCAACGTATTGATATTTCAAGTATCAAATCTAATTATATTCTCCTGCAATAGCTTCTTTACCCACATTTGTCCAAAGAAATGTGAAGACCCTTACTCATTTAACATTATAGTGGGATGCTGATATAGCGGCTCTAACTCATTGGACATTGTGCTTAAGCTATATAGCACGTTACTTTTAAGTAATGACCTATCATTATTACAATTAAATCGTTGTGTGTGATTTATGGTTGGAGTTTTGACAAAATTTTATGCTAGTTATCGAAGGCTTAACACAACTTAGAGGGAGAATTGCCTTTACTTGGGTTGCAAGCTGGTATTAGCTTACTTGGCAAAGGGATCAATATTACATGATGGGGAAATTAATGGAGATGTCGCACACAGGATTCAAGTTGACTGGTTAAAATGGAGAAAGACATCAAGGGTTATTTGTGACTATAAAGTATCTATTAAGCTTAAAGAGAAGTTTAGGATTATATGTGACTATAAAGTATCTATCAAGCTTAAAGAGAAGTTTAGGGTTTAGGGTTATTTGTGACTATAAAGTACCTATTAAATCCTAAAGTTTTATCGAACTGTTATTGACCAGCTATGCTTTATGATAGTGAATACTGGGTTTAAAGGGATAATAAGAACAAAAAATAATTGTAACAAAAATAAGAATATTAAGATAGATGTGTGGTAACACAAGAATGGATAAAATATAAAATGAATACATATGGAAAAATATTAGTATGGCACTTATTGAGGAGAGGATGAGAAAAAATTGGTTAAGGTGGTTCGGATATGTGTAAAGAAAGTCATTGGGGGTGCCAGTGAGAAAAGTTGATCACATGGTTGTTAGCATATGAAAAAGTCTGGAGGGAGGTTAAAAAGGACGTTGGGGGAAATTACAAAAAATGATCTCTTGGTGAATAATATTTCTGAAAATTAGGTTTTGAATAGAGCTTAATAGCATCGTGCGATTCATGCAGCCAACCTCACTTAATGAGATAAGGATTTGTTGTTGTTGTTATTGTTATTGTTATTGTTATTGTTGTTGTAATAATTTTAATTTAATACTATGTATTATTTAATTGTTGGGGCCAAATTATAATTGTCCAAAAATCTTCATGATCATGTATACTTCATAAAATTTTAAAAAATATTTATATAAATTTTTAAGAACATATAAAGTACAATTAAAACTTTCTGTATGGTTATTTAGTAAATAACAATACTCTGAAAAAATAAAAATAACAAGGCATGACAAATGAAAAGGGAGTTTTGGTAGGGCAACAAACGGAAGAAAAAAAAAGGGGGGGGGGGAGGCTTCAGCTGAAGGTTTAGTGTTTCGTGTTTAGAACTCATCTAGCATAGTTATCAAGAAGGTCAGATGATCTCCATTTGAAGTGAGATGCAGCGACTGACTGCTGCGTTGGGCAGCGATTGAGTATTGTCTCATAATTATATACCAAGTTAGGGGAAGAGATAAAACATTTTTGATAGAAACCTTCCTTAACTTCTGATAATTCATCCTCTGTATATTTGAAAAACGAGAGGAAACAAAAGAAGAAAAATTATTTTCCACTTGGTGGAAAAGTGAGAAAAGAAAATATTATAGTATTAAATAGCAACTATATCTTTATCATCAATAGTAATGGTAGTTTTAAGAATAAACAAGTTGTTTGTGTATCATCTGTTTTACTTGACTTTGGGTAAAAATTTCAATGTGAGGAGAAGTTATTAGATAAGCCTATAACTTGTCTCTCTTGCAGTGAATTTAACTCCAAATCAATAAAAAAGGTGATACAATCAAGTATATGGATCCTCTCCAATAATTATAGTTGTAGTTATTGCTTCTAGCCATTCAAATGAGTAGGGTTCTTGCATTTTCGTAGAGTCCACACTAATTAACGGTTAATGTAGCAATTATAATTGTAGTTATTGGAGAGGATCCAAATTTATGCAATCAAGCTATAACTTCACATTAGTCATTAGGATGGGGTAAAAATTTTTTTAAGGTAGTAATTATGGTAGTTTTTAGCATTTTTTTTTCTTATAGTTTTTTAAAGCAATGGAAATAAGCTTTTACCTTCCTTTTTATTTTCCTATGTTATGATGTGGGACATTGGAAAAAGAAAGCACAAAGAAGGAAGTTCTGATTGGAAAAAAAGACTTTTTTTTTAACCATTTAGATGCTTATAACAATTGAAATGCATGAAAAAGTAAGTGGGTCTTACTTAAAATTTTCATCTCATATTTGAAGAGAAGAGAGGGAAAAAAATGAGATAAGCAGCTCTAAAATTTTTTGTTCCTAAACTATATCTCCTTGTTTATTAATTTATTAAATGAAAATATTCTTATAAATGGAAATTATATTCACAAAATTAATTTTTATAGACATAAATTTTTTCTTTTATGAAGTAAAGAAGCCAGATTCTGTAATCTTTAATATATATAATGCGATGCTGTTTTTGTAATTATTTAATATCAAAAAGTAAATATTTTCAACCCGAAGATATTATTTGTATTCTTGTCTATCATTTTATAGTTTTATATTATGTATTTTTGTATATATACACCATTTATGTAATATTATTTACTCTCACATATTTATTCGCCTTTTTGTATATTTATGTAACTATGTATTTGTATATATATTATGCATTTTTTTTAACATAACAAAAATTGCAACACAAAAAATTTTATTCTATTCCTTGCATGTGAACTTAGTTGATAAGGGCTGTTTTGGAATGAAAATTGTAGAATTAATCCAGTTCTACCATTCTCTAAATGTGGGGAGAAAATTTATAGTGGATTTATTTGCCTTTTTTGGGTTAATTTTTTTCCATTCATAGCCTTTTTTTTTAAAAAATAAAAAATAAAACCCATAACATTCAAAAGGGAAACTTCTCTCCAAGAGGAATGGAAAGTATATTATATGATGTCTATTATACAGTCTTGATATCACTAGGAATATCATTTGTTATCAATAGTTGTCAAAGATCTTTTAAATTAGTGGTATGGTGATTAAATGTGGCATGTCTCGCATCTACATAATGGATGTGATTATAAAGTTTACAATTAAGTTTGCCAATTCTTTATTAAATATCTTGCTAAAACACAACTCCATCGATGAAGTACTTGTATTTATGAATGACAGGGAAAAGAGTTGTGAGGATGCATGTGATCTAACATTTTGGACATGGAAATATCACATTCTTTAATGGTTCCACATTCCGTTAGGGTGTGATATTCCCACATCTAAAATGGATGATTAAAACTTAGTACCAGAAATTTTTACTCATAAAGATCTAAGAGAAAGACAAGTGCATGGTAAGTTATTAATGTGCATGATTGTGTATTCAACACCCTTATGATTCACATAAGTTCTCATCTTTGAGAGTAAGAATTTCTTCTTACTCTAGGAGTTGTAAAATTTCTTCTTTAGGTGTGCTTACTATGGTACTTCTAGGGTTTCAAAATTTGAAGTGATGTGGGGAACTCAAAAATCATTAAATTGAAATTATTCAATGTCAATCATCTATTTTTCAATGGATATGATTAAAAATTTTAATTTAATAATTTTTGGAATTATCACATTATCTTAGATTTTGAAATCCTAGAGTAACCATAGAGTTCACCTCTTTTAGGGTTGATGAACCAAAGTTGCTATAAGCAATTGAAATTCAATGTGTAATGCTTAGGTTCATGGAGTAACTAGAGAAAAATCATTATCTATGCCCATTAAATGAAGTTCAATGCAATATTAGCATGAAAGCTTTTATGGCAATTTAGTGTGTGACAAAAAGATATTTCTCACTTTGTTGCATTAGTGAGGTAGAAGCGCAATGGCTAATTCCCTTGCAGTAAAAAGTATTTTCAAGTGTAATGCTTTAGAAGGTATTTGTCAAGTATCAATATAATGCAAAACTTTTTTTATTCTTTTAAATTAAATTAAAGGAAGAAGTTGTTTTTGGCAACGTTTATCTTATAGTAGACTGGACGTTGCCAGTAGCAATGCCACCCTGCTTCACGGCCACTCAAACTGACACATATTTACGTGTTAAAATAATATTTTTTTGATACACAGCTTAATTGTACGATGTTACTATTAAATATTTGTTTTTTCATTTAAATGTTGTCAACAGCAACTCCTGACTTTAATTTAAAATAAAAATTTGTTTTATATTAGTCAATACTTTAAAAATAAGAAATAATTTCTTGCTGCCATCATATGTGGGGCAATTAGTGAGGGAAATAATAATAAAGTATTAAAGTCCTGAGAATTGGATTCAAATTGTGGGGGTAAAAACAGAGGACAAGAAAACTAATTTATTGCTTGTACAACTGTATTACAGAGTGAAATATTTTTCACAGATTAAACTAAGATTTTCTCATTAATGTTTTGACTTATTAAATTTTTCGCCATACTATTTGATAATAATAATGCTATAAAACGCACTATGTTTCTGTTTAGTGGTATATGCAAGCTATTTTCCATTGTAATGTTTGATTTATTCTTTATTTGTTATTTTTTAAATGAAGGGCAAATGTTAAGGGCAGCAACGTTTAGGGGTAGACGTAGACGTTGATGCTGCTTTGCAAGGCCTGCCCAAAGGCTGCAACAATCTTGCTGGCCATTGTTATATTTTAAAAATTATATTATATAGATCTAGTTATGATGATGTGTTTCAATACCATTAAAAATCTATTAACAATTTTATTCTTGGTAAAAATTCGTAATTTCCCCTGCTCTTTTGATGACATATCATTTTCCTGTTTGTTGATAGTGTAACATAATTTACACTAACTATAGGTCAAATTTGAGATTTCATCTTATTTATTTAGCACATGTATCGGATAATTTTTTTTTTATATGCATGTTTTATATAATGAGATATTAAACATATTCTGTAGTAGATGTATTTACATAACAAATTTTTGAGATAGGATGAGCTGATAGATTTATGAAAATATATAAAATATTTATAAAATTTAACTTATTTGTATAACAATTTAGTGAGTTAGGATGAGACTGGTGTAATACCTGAAGGGCTTGGATTAAAACTGCCAGGAAAAACAGCACCGATAGCATCATAAGAAAAATCCACCATTTTAGTGGCTCTCAAATAGAGAATTTTGTGGCCAGTTTGAGTTGAAATCCTAGGCCTGTTAGGCTGTTCCAGCCATTTTGCAGGTGCTGCATGGTAGCGTTGTCTGTGGCAACATCTATTTACATTGCTTCTGTCAGGGTTTGCCCTTTAAATTTTTATGTATTGAGTATTGCATTGGAAATAGTTTGAATATAACATTAGATTGGGAAATAGTTTTCTAGTGACATTATTTGGATAAAAAGCCCTCTCTGTTCCCTACAGTAATGTGATACCAAGAAGGCTTTAATTTTTCATTTGAAGGGGAGAATTTTTAATGTAATACCTGTGGAAATTTTTGTCTGCTGTTTTTTTTTTTTTTCACTACTCAAATAATGGGAAAGTGGGGGAAATTGGGATGGTGGTTATATGTATAATATATTTTTATTAGGCAGTTATATCTTTTACTCTCTTTGCATTATGAAAAGAAAACAAAGAAAAAATTGGACAAAAAGGGGCCAAAAAATGATTTTTCACCTTTTGAATACTATGAAAATTTGAAGTACATAGAAAAGACAGTGGATCTCACTTAAAATTTTCACCCCATTTTTTGGAAAGGGGGGATACTGGACAACTAGTTCTAATTATTTCATTCCTGAACTAAGCCTTGTTACATTCACATATGGTTGTGTCTTACATTTGGATGTGAACAAGAATTCAAAAGAATCAAAAGAATGAAAAGGTAGTTTTATAAAATGACAATGTTCTTTTATGCCAAAAGTGTATTTACAGAATTGATTTATATAGCCATAAAACTTTCGTGAATTAAAGAGAAAAAACTATTAGAAAACGCATGGCATATAATTTTTTTTCTTGCATGTGAATGAAGCTAGTAAGGGCAGTTTTGGAATCAAAAAGTTTCTTCCACTTGTCTCCCTAAATGTGGGAGAGAAAATAGCAAGTGATGTTTACTTGTTATTTTTTTGTCAAATTTTCTATTCGTCTGATTTTTCATGTAACATGCAAATGGTTAAAAAAAAAATTTCTGGCTTGTTTGTGCTATTTTTGTACCATTACTATTAAAAATTTATTATATTTGTATTTTCTTTCAAATTTAGTGATGATAATGAAATTTAGATTTATGGTTAGCTTAATTATATACCCTCACTGGGATTTTCTCTTTATGATATATGGGCAACTTAAGATCTAGATATTAAAAATTGTGTGAATAGTATTAGTTTTTGTCTTCTCATCTTGCTAGACAGATGCATGGTTAAACCTTTTTCCTCAAACAACAGGGATATCTCGAGGAAAGAGAGGACCACCAATAACAGTTTTTTGACATTGCCTTAATTAGGGAGTGGTGGTCAATATCTCAAATAATATTTGAACGCACTACATCTGAAATATTTGCATATTCCTGCCATAACATGTGTCGTCTTCACTTTCACTCAATGGGAAGAGGACAATTGTCAATATTATTGTCCAAATGTCAATTCTATGGGATCCTTATGCATTGGAAATTGTACTTGCCAATTTTCAAGTTATTGGAAATTATAACTAGCTTTGGAAATTGTAACTACTTTCTTCTTATTGGGTGAGAGTAAAGACGTGTTATGACCGGAGTATATAAGAATTCCTCCTTACTGCACACACTTATTTTCTCTTAATCGCCCTCTTGGCACCATTGCTTTGCACACTAAATAAGCACTGGAGCCCCTACACTCCCATCACATTCTGTCACCTTTACACCACTTGGGTTCTTCTCACACCTCTCTTCTTAATTTCTTCACCCCTCAGACCACAACTAAACCACTGCCTCTTTATAGGCATATAAGTCGGTTGACACAAGAAGCCACCCAGCTGCCACAGACTTCCAGGGAATTCCTATGATAGCAAAAGCTGAGCACAGAGAACTCTAGATTGTCAGCTAAATTTAAGTGGTTTATGTTTGATTTTCTTGGATTTTTTAGAAGTTAAATGTCAGTGATAATTTCTTTCCACTCCCTCTTAGCACTGACTTTTGTGTTTGTATTTTGAATCTGGCTTTCGTTGTCTTGTTAACATCCTCAATTCCTGTGGTTCTGATTCATCTTCGATATCCCTTGATCTTTCCGCTTCATGTGTTGGATTATATACTCTGGTCTTCCATTGATATCTTTGTACTCTTGGCGATCTTGAACATCCACCTTCTTTGGAATGTCCTCCTTGATATACTTGTGTACTTGGTTGTGATTGCTCTCCCTACTTCTCTTGCATTTGTTTTTTAAGTCTTGTCACACGAATTTGTGTTTGGATGAAGATGACAACTCATCAAATATAAATGTCCTTTGATACATGACATTTGCATGTATTCAGGATGTAGCCCCTTCATTCTTTCCTTTGCTTGTCATATTCATACATGGCATCACCTGTTTGTCAAACTCACTTCTAACATGATCTAGCAAAAATTCATAATGCCAACAAAAGTTCCAATTGTTGGGAAACCCTAGAAATTTCAAGAGTTAGTATTGAAGGGGAGTGTTAAAGATCATCACCGATTTTTGACTTCTAGGGAAGTCCAAGAAGATTAAACTTATGTTGTTTTAGTTTTGGCCGACAGTTAATTCTCTAGGATGAAATATGTACAAGTTTATATTATTTGTAAGAATTCCCTAGAAAATTTAAGAGACATAAGTCCGCTTATTATGTGGACCAACTTATGCATTATATAAATAGGAGTGGTGTGGTGCTTGTGTGCGTGTGGTGAATGTCTAGACTGAGGTGTGATGAAGTAAGAAAAGTAGTGTGTGCAAAAACCTTTGAGATCTTCTGTGAAGAGTGACATAACATTGTATTAGTGAGGTGTCTTATTGTGAGTGCTCTATTGCGAGAGAGTAAAGACTATTATTGTGTGTAAGAGGTCTTATAAATAAAATTACGTTTGTTACCTGTTGTGCTATTATTCTCAACATATATGTATATGTTTATGTTTCGTGACTCAATCCCTAATATTGAAGTCAACTCATTGTGAGTATTGCAAGAATTTGATCAGTTCCTTAGAAACTGTTATTAGAGCCACTAAAAAAATTCAGTAAAACTAAAAGATAGACGAAGATAACATACCTCTTTCAATCATTGATTTAGCTATAATAGCCGTTAAAGAAATCAATGGTATACAAGTGTATAAGATCAAGTTCTTCCTTTTCATCACACTCCACAGCTTATGATAACTTTGATGGGGTAAGCAATCAATGACCAGGTGTAGAAAAGGGAGCTAGTGTCCTATATAAGAATGCCATCTTGGAGTCCTCCTATTGTGGTGGACTCAATAATAAGCCCTACACCTATTATATCCTAAAGTGTCCAATCACATTCTTTACAAAGTATTATATTCAAATGTAGATTAAAACCCTATGGATTACTTAATAATAATTCAACTTACTAAATTCTATTTTAATAGAATGAGAAAATTCAATTAATGACCACATAAAATAGAAGAAACTTTCTTGCAAGTATGATCTCTTCAGAAAGGGGTTGTGTGTGTGTGTGTGTGTTCTTTTTTTTTTTTTTTCCCCTATGGTCATCTCTTTAGCATAGAGGAGAATGTTGCTTTATTTAGGCTATGTATGTTTTATAGGGAAACATCTTAATAACTGACAGAACCAATGTATCAGGCAAGATTGCTGTGAAGAAGATAAAAAAAAAAAAAAAACATTTATTTTATTTTATTTTATTTTTCTGGGCTTGTGTTGCAGAAATGGGGCTTATGGAGAAAATGTTTTGAAAGTATAGATTTTCATTTCTAAAGTAGGGCAAAGTGATGGAAAAGCCATGAAGACCCTCTTCCTCTGATGCAGCAAGTGTCTTAAAATAATTATTGACTCCATCATCTTCTATGATTCATGGATTCGAGTAGTTTGCTAATGTTCTGATTTAGTAGGTAACACAATGGGGAAAATTCCTTGAGAGGACTTCGGTTTACTAAGGTAGATTATTAGCATAACAGCATCGGAGAAAAGGATTTGTTTGTTATGTGAATCATCAGCACAAACAATTGGGCATACGAAAACATTAGCTGGTTAGATATTAGAACATAATTGTAAAGAATAAACTTATGTTAGATTCTTTTCTTAATTATGCTATAGTTCCTCAAATGTTTGATGATCTGCTTATGTTCATTGTTGCAAGAATGTGAGCTGGAAAACTGGTTCTGAATGTATCAGTTTCTATATTTGACACACTAAATAGAGGCCTTTTTCTTGGTTTCTTAATTTTTCATCACTAATTATGTAGTTGTAAGAAAGACAATCTGTGAAAATTGTTCAAAATTTTCAATTTCATGGCACAGGGAAGCTTCTATTGGCATGGGTTGATTCCTTGAACGACAACTCTCAGTCTCTTATTTCCACTCTCTCACATACAGGAAAAGAAAATTAAAAAAAAAAATGGTAATAAAACTAGACCCCATTGGTTCCGGTCTCACATTCTCTATTAGAGGGGTGGGAAACCCACATCCCATCCAATTTGGATGTGGGTTTAGCCTTTCTGTTTCTTGAAAAAACGTTAATGAGGTTAAGGTAAACGGGGTAGTTAAGGACACACAAAGTGCTTTGTAGTCGTGGTGGTTATCTGGACTCAGCGTGGTCTTTGCTTAAATGAGTGAAAGAACGGAAGGGAAGAAAAGGTAACTTTCCAAAATTACAAAAAGAAAAAAAATGAGAATTGGAAGATAACCTTCTATTTTCATTTCTCCTTAATAATCCAGTAGTTTATGAAAACTTGAGCTTCAAATGACAATCATAGCCCTTGAAGTTGCTTCTCAAGTGATTATGGAATCCTCTGGATTTCGATTCTCTCATCTTAGTATTGGTCATGTTAATCTTATCTTGGTGATAAACAATTTATTGGGGATCGTACAGAATTCTGGATCACATTGCACATGGAAGTGCGATGCCATCTCTCTTCTAACATGAAACTAACATGATGAAGTCAAACATGAGAGGATTTAAACCCGAAAGCTAACTTATGTTGTTTCATAATGTTGAACATGAAGTCAAGTAAAGCTAGAACAAGCAAATCTCGAGTCCAAATGTAGACTTTAAAAATGTGAACGAAGTGATACTATCTTTCAAAAAATAAACTGGGAAGGTTGAATATCATTTATTTTCTTTCCTTTCTCTTTATTTCCTCTACTTCCAAATAAAACTATGATTAAGCCAGTGCCTGATAAAATGATGTATATGTTATCCCATTTAAACAGTTTAAAATGAAATCTTATAGATCCTCTATTTGTCTCTAAAGAGATTTCACCATCTTGAGGGGCATTTTGTTTCTGATTTAATTCTCTTTGGACTAACACCAACTGCAGATTTTGGCTCCACTTCCAATAGGATTTGCAGTATTTTTGGTGCACTTGGCCACCATCCCAATTACTGGAACCGGTATCAACCCAGCTAGGAGCCTTGGAGCTGCTGTTGTTTTCAACATGGATCATGCTTGGGATCACCAGGTGCCTCACTAATTATACTACATATATATATATATATATGGTGCTTGCCTGTTTGGGAGCTAGGAAAATCAGAGTATAGGAAGAAAATTAAGGGTTAAATTTAGTTGTTTTCAAGGGTTAATTCTCACTTATGTACTCCTGGTACATTTTTCGCAGAACATATTCATTGTTACTGCAACCTTTTCTTTTAAACAAGCAGCTCTTTCATGCAAGTTTAAAAATTTTTCATAGATTTTGGTATTACAAACTTAAGCTATGTCTGGACACCCTCGGGGGGGATGGAGGGGAAATGAGAGTAAAAGGAGGGTTATGTCATAATCTTCTTACTTTGAGTTTTGACTAAGGAGGAGAAGGGATTGGAGGTTTATGACTAATTTTTTTCAAAGTATGAAACCCTCCACTGTTAAGTATTTTGTATTCCTTCAAATTTTTTCAAATTTTAAGAATTTGAAAGGGTAAACATCCAAACAAGAAGGAAAGTCTTGACTCTCTCTTTTATCCTTTAACCCCAAACATATCATTAATCGATAAAGTAACATTAGATGTTATTACATGCAAAGTTTACATTAAGTTATAACTTTATATTTAATAGAAGTTAAAAATTTAGTACAATTTATAGAAGTTGCCAAAAAAAAAAATACTTTCAAGTAATATCAAAATATTATCGTTTTCAAAATAGATTTTAAGCAATTAGTCTGCCAAGTTTATTTTTGTACTCTTAATTTCTTTGCTTCTGGATAGAACATTAATATCTCGTGAGGATGAATTTTGATGGAATGAATATCTGTTGATGACAAAGTCGTGTTGTTTTGGTTCAGTGGGTTTTCTGGGTGGGACCTTTCATTGGAGCTGCCCTTGCTGCCCTGTACCACCAGACGGTAATCAGAGCAATTCCTTTCAAGAGCACCAAAGCCTGAACAAATCCTTGTTTAGTTTCTGCTGTCTATGTTGTTCTTTCTGGTTTGTATGAGAATTTTAAGATTGAAATTATGGGTTAATTAGTAATTTAGTATTATAATATGTGGATGAGTAACTTTTGACTCTGATGCATATGGTTTTGCCGTAATGGTTTTGTTTGTATGTGGAGCAGTGGCGCGCTTACTGTTTCTACCTTTGAATAGGTGGCATGAAGTGCAGTATTGAAATTCACAATTTTGCCAACCTAAATGTGTAAATTTGGAATTTGGATTCCCCCCCCCCCCCCTTTCCCCTCAATTTTTTTTTGTCAGAAAGTAACCAGTTGAGTCATTGTCGATTTTTGGCTGCAATTTTTCAGTGAGTTTCTATTTGTATGCTTAACATTTCATTATATTTTGCTCGACAGGATTGGGGAGTTCCTTCCGGTTATCTTGTGTACTAAAAAAGGGGAATTTAGTTAATTGCATTTGATATATATATTTCTTAAGGCTCTGCATTTGGATACATATTAAATTCCAGATTCAAATATTTACATGTCTGGTGAATTTGGGCATGTAGGAACAAGGTTAAGTCTACCTGTCTGCTTGAACGAGTTCGCTGCTGCGTTAGGATGTCTTGATTACTATTACTATTTAAAAAAAAAAATAGAGGAGTGCTTAATTGGGCTAAAAACAAGCAACTCTTCTTACCCCAGGCACGATAAGGGAGAAAGAAGGGAAACAAAAATGAAGGAAAGGGGACCGGGGGGGGGGGGGAGGAAGAAAGAGAACGATAGAAAATTTTAGATTTTAAAATTCTCTTATTTTGAAAGTGAAAAGAGAAAAGAAATATAATAATTATTTATACATCAAAAATTTTAAATTTTATTTGTTTGGATATTATCATAGGAAATTTCTTTATTGTAAAATATCTGATTTCAGTTGTAACAATTGTTTAAAGGATAAGTTTTTGTAATTATTACTTAAAAATGAGCTCGTAACATCATCCCACCAAATCGTTAGGGGTTATATGAATCCTTTATTCTTTTATTGATCTTAGATTAACATTTTCTTGCGTCTAATTCGTGACTTTCAAGATTAAATAATCATCTGGTATTGTTATGCCAATTATCATTGGTACCTCTTGATAATAAGACGATTATGGTGTTTTGATTTATTATTAAATTTGACTTTGGTATATTATTATATAATATAACAAATTGATTTTGAACGTGCGTTGGTTCACCAAAGCCTCTCAAATATATATATATATATATAATAGTCTGAACCTAAACTGTGGGAGCTGACCAAAAAACATGACAAGGGGAGGAAGAGCAATGCTGAATATTTGCGGTGTATTTCCAGGAGAAACATATGAAATATTATACGCGAATTACTGGTTCATGTAAGGTTTGTTTTGTGTAAAAATATCTCTCGAGAAAAATTTTGTTGCAGCTTTATAGTTTTTTAAGTATAGCTTCCATATTATTTGCATTTGTATTTTAAATAACAAATAATATGAAAAAAAATTAAAATCTTTTGCTAAGTTTGTAGAAGGAAATGACGGGTCTTGCGTTTATATTGATATAATATTAACAAAACGTAAAAATGATAAGAGGTATGGGTATTCAATTAGAAAGAAATGAAAAATAAATATAACATCAAATTTAAAGCTTTTATATTATATGCATTTAATAAAAAATTAGTGAAATTATATGAAATAACAGATAATTTAACCAAAAAATAGAGGATTTATTTATTATATTCTTTTCCTGGTAACAAAACACTTATTTGTTTATTTATTAATTAATTTTTTAAGTTGGTGGATGGAAAGATTTTAGCATAATAATTGTTTTTACGTTTTTGGTAACTTGCATATTTATTTAGAACTTAAAAAATCTTCCACGAAATGTATATATTTTTAAGAAGGAAAAAAAATCAAGTTGGTACTATTTGTTATAATTTATTATAATAAAGGATTTTAAGCTAGCTTTCTTTCATTTAAGTGTACCCGTATATAGTAATTTGCCAGTAAGGGTGCCATGGGTGATTAATAGCCGTTCACATTAAAGTTTTTAACTGAACCGAAGTTGTCGGTTTATGAATTATATCAACCGTTTTAAACTATTTAAGAATAGTTATCTAAGTTAAGGGTGAATTCCGTCGGGTTCATCAATAGCAGGGTTACAAATTGAAGAATGATTCACAATGAGCTCTCTTAATAATTAATGTTCCTTCCATTTCAAAAGTTCCCCTGTAGACATTTCTAAATGCACCAGAACTCACCATGCAATCTTGACTAAAATTTTTTGTAGCCTTCTCTAGTTTCCCAAAATCAAAATGCCTTACTGATATTTTGTCAAATATCAATCTTTCCTTCTTTTCGTCTGTAACAAAAATTTGTAAACAAATCATTCTAAAATTTTTTAATATTTTAAATTAAATTTCCTGAGTTATTTCTAGGTTTAAACCTTCTTATACAAATGCTGCTTACCTTTTGAACCGTTACTCTAATTAAGATATGGAATGAGCTTTCACCATATGAAGCAGTAAAACAAGGCTAGTGTCATTACTGTTGAAATTCCAGTAACTAATGCCACCACCAGGCAGCGAATATGGGATTTTATGGCTTTTGGAGTTGGCGTGGCAAATGATGATGGATCCAGCGGCTGAGCCACCACCAGACGACTGTGCATGTCAACCATTGCAACCTTGGGGTGTTCTTCTCCCCAAAGTGAATATTTCACAACCTTATGCCATTGCCTTTTTTTTTTTCTTAACATAGCTGGTTGCAGAAATCAATACTATAAATGAAGAGAATAAGTCCAGCTTGACAGCAGTACTGAGAAAGAGAATAGATTTAAAAAAAAAGAAATATATTTGAAAAAAATCTATTTGTTTCTTTAATAGAGTTGCAGTCTTATTGACTGCAACAAAGAAAGAAAAGACATCCCACATTATTTGATTTGATAATATATTATTTATGTTTTATTTTTAATAAATTGAATGTAGCTTATTTTATTGGAATAATGTATGGTTTTGGACAGTTTTGAATTTCATCGGTTAATGAATTTTAAATCTGATTAAGTCAAATTCAATCATTTTTTAATTATATCATCATCGAGTTAAATTGTTCAACTTTTAAAATTGAATTATTTTACCTTTTGTGGTATCGGTTTGGTCGAATAATTATGAATAATAATTTTTTGGACACCCCTATTTGCTAGAAAACTTAGAAAACAAAATGACACACTCACAGTGCATCTCAAAAAGAACAAAAGTACTAAAACAGAAATATCTGTTATCGCATATTAAAATTAGAAAATTTTTAATTTTATAAAAATTAAAAATAAAAGATTAAAATTTTATAAAAATTAAAATTGAAGAATTTTTAATTTTATAAAAATTAAATTAACATAAAATTTTAATTATAAATAAAATTAATAAAAAATTAATTTTTTAGTTAAGATAAAAATAAAAATAAATAAGAACTTGGAAGCGTAGAACCTTACATAAAATTGTAAGATAGTCTTTTTTTTTGCTCCTTTATTTTTTTAAAATAATTATCCTAGATAAATTACTATTTGAAGACCAAATAGTAACATATTATTATCTAGACAACAGTAACATGTCATAAGATTAAACAGTAATATATTATTATTTGGTAGTTTGATTATTAATGAAATTTAATTTATTCATTTATTTTAAATTTTCAGTTGATGTTACTATTTAAAAATTAAATAGTAATATGTTATTATTTGATAATTCATTGTTAATGAAATTTAATTTATCTATTTATTTCAAATTTTTTATCAATATTACTATTTGGAGACGAAATAATAATATTTTCTTCTTTAGTAGTTTAATTTTTAATGAAACTTAATTTATTTATTTATTTTAAATTTTTAGTTGATATTATTGTTTAAGGATGAAATAGTAATATGTTACTATCTAGAGATCAAACAGTAACATGTTGTTATTTGACAACTTAGTTGTTAATGAGACTTAATTTATCTATTTATTTGAGATTTTTAATTAATGTTATTGTTTGAAAATGGAATATTAACATGTTACTATTTAGAGACTAAACAATAACATGCTATTATCTAGCAGTTTGATTGTTAATGAGACTTGAATTATCTATTTATTTGAGATTTTTAGTCGATGTTATCGTCTAAAAAATAAATAGTAACATTCTTTTATTTGGCAGTTTGATTGTTAATAAAATTTAATTTATTCATTTATTTTAGATTTTTTTATCGATGTTATTATTTGAAGACAAAATAGTAATATTCTTTTCCTTGACAATTTAATTATTAATGAGACTTGATTTATCTATTTATTTTAAATTTTTTATCAATGTTATTATTTTGAAACCAAACAATACCATATTACTATCTGGAAACTAAACAGTAACATACTCTTATTTAGTAATTTGATTATTAATGAAACTTCATTTATTCATTTATTTTGAATTTTTAGTCGATATTACTATTTGGAAGTTAAATAGTAACATACTATTATTTGGTAGTTTGATTGTCAATGAAACTTGATTTATTCATTTATTTTGAGTTTTTGATTGATGTTACTGTTTGGAGACCAAATAGTAACATGTTATTATTTGAAAACTTAGTTGTTAAGGAGACTTGATTTATCCATTTATGTAAGATTTTTTATTAATATTACTATTTAGAGATGAAATAGTAACATGTTACTGTTTGGTATGTAAATAGTAACATATTATTTTTTAGTAATTTTATTGTTAATAAAGTTGTTATGATACTATTGTACACTAAAAGAATTTAGGAAGCAAAAGTTGGCAATACGATAAGAAAATAAAGAAAAGTAAAAAAATATTAAAAAGGCCTTTTTTGCTAATTAGAGTGGGCAAAATGCCTTTGGTATTTTACTAGCATGTAAATCTTAAAAAGTTACATGAAATTGACATATAATTTGCCCTAATTGGACAATCGAGCGCAAAGTTATAATCATTCAAGTTTTAAGCTCAATCTAAACATTTCTGGTTAGGTAGATTTCATTGAAATTAAATTTTCTTATTTTTTATTGAAAGATCATAAAAAGATGAATGAAAATGAGTAGTCATTTATAAAAATTGATTAACTAATCATAAAGTTATGCTATTTCGAAGTTCCTGATTCACGACCACATTCTCATGATAAAAAAAAGGTATTTTGGGAATATAATAGTAATAATTGATAAAACTGATACCTATTTAAAATAAATATTAGTATTAGCACCTCTTTGAAAGAAAGTTCAGGTTGTGGTACTACAATGTAATTTACCATTTTAAGAATGCTTTTAATCTAATATTCTTCTAGAATAAACCCATGAAAAAGATAAGTATCTTCCATCTTAGAGATATGAAAATATTTTAAACATATCATCATCTTCCAATATTAATAGCTGGTTATTACCATTATCATCATTAATCACTTTCTATTATCATCTTTTACTGTTAGCTACTACTCACTACTATTATTATTGTTGATTATTACCTATCATTTATCATTATTAATCATCATTTACTACTATCTATCACCATGACCACCAATAATATTAATCAGTCAATTGTTTATAGTGTTGACCATTCAATTTCTAATAAAATAATTATTGGTAATTTTATAATATTTTTATAAACATACAAATTAGTTAAAATATAATATAGTAACATTTTTAAAAATCATTTTAATTGAGTCAAATATGGTAATATAATATTGTTAAAAATCACATCTTCTAAAATGTTAAAATTATCAAAATGTACGATTTCACAAGTCAAATACTATATAAACAGATAGAAATTCTTATTTCCTTGCAATGACTCGATTTAAAAACATAGACGCAGCTTCCCTTTTATGATATTTTTGAGTCTTCTTCCTTCAATTTTATGTTCATATATTTTTTTTGTGGTAAGAATTTTAATTTGATGAGGACAAAATTCTTCGGATGTAACTTTAAACACTTTACAGAGGGTAATAGATGTCCACGTCATTTTTTTTCCCAATTAAACGCATGAATAGTGTATACACTTCCCTTCTGGGTTTGATTCCAATGAGGTTGAATTAAGATGCAAGTGTTGCAGATAGATATCGGTTTTGGACGTGAATCAGTTTTGGAAAAAAAGAGTTGGTGTGAATAAATGCTTGAATGAACCATCAGAACGTTTTTATCGCCCATTAATTTCATCCTCGCGTCTCCTTCCTCTCTGCTTATACACATTAATTGCTTATAAAATTTTTATGTTTAATAATATTTAAAATTTTTCTAAAATTCATAAAAAAATTGTTTATTTTTCTTTCTCATGTAACAGAATCGTGACTAAAAACAGGAAAATGTCTGGTATATTCCTCTTTTAAAAGTGTATTATACCTCTTCACAAAAAAAAAAAAGTGTATTATACAGTTTCTTTAAAGATTGAAATTCACGGAATTGCAGAAAAATAAAAGTAAATGTAGAAAAATAAAAATAACATTATAAAAAAAATAAAACAATTAAAAATTTTTAATTTAAGTAACATATAATATTTATTGATAATTTTATGAGGCATTCTTTCATAATACATCAAGTTGAGGTAGTATACATACAATTTTGCTAGTTTTATGGGGTATATAAAGTTTATAATTCTTTCATAAGATTTTACAATAGTATTTAAAATTTTCGTACTACAACCATAATTATTTGGTGTTGTAAAATTTATAAAAAAAGTTTGTAAGATATTATAAAAAATTATAAATTTTATGTAAATAATAGTACTCTCATAATTTATGTCATTATGAAAAAATGAAAAACTTTATATAAAATATTATGAGTTTTATAAAATAGTTTTATAAAATTTTATAATTAATTATATGTATATTACTTCAATTTAAAATAATATATAAAAATTTTCCTAATTTTATTTCTTTATTCGCATCGTAAATTGGACCATAAAATTTTGTATGTGCACGTCCAACCAATGATATAAATGTGAAATCGAGAGAAGTGTTTTTTGAAAGGGACACAAAAGTTAATGCATGCTAGCATTCGCAGTTGAGCGCTGGAGCTACCAATACAACTAGAAAATGACAATGTGCATGTGCTCCATCTTAAATGCCCTCCCTATCTAATCTAACCAATCACGTGGTATCTGGACCAGACTTTTTCAAGGGCCGGAAAGGATTTTGCTATAGTTGCCCTCCCAGGAGTGCAATATTGAATATTGATACGATTTTTTTTATAAATTTTATAACTTTTAGGGAAAAAATTATAACTTTTTATAACATTTTATAATTTATTCATATAATTCTCCTACATATTTTCATATCATAAGTATGATTATTTAGATTATATATTTCTATAAAAGATTTGTAAAATATTATTAGAGGTTATAATTTCCTTCTCTAAATACCTACAAATTTATCCTAAAATCACGCCACCAATATGAAAAAAGGTAAAGCCTTACAAAGTTTTAGGTTAAATTACCTTATCAACCCTTATAATTTTACTCAATTTCCAATTAGATATTTATAATTTAAAAGTTTTAAATTAGATCTTCATATTTACTTTTCATTTCTAATTGAATGCTGTCAAAATTAGTGGCCTTGGTAACCACATAAAAAAATTATTATCATTGTGATTAATTTTTATTAATTATTATAGTCACTATATATTAAGATTATGATTAAATCCCATTCCCTCTTTTTATTTATTGCATTTTGAAAAAATTTATCCTTTTTTATCTATCATTTTAGAATTTCAATGAAGTATTAAATATTTTTTTAATTTTATCATTTTTTTAATAAATGCTTCATTATTCTATATTCTCAATTCACTTGCATTAATTTTTTTATATTTCTTTCTGTATTTTCAATTGTCTTTAACTTCTATATAAAGGGTAGTTTTAGAAAATCTACTAAAAATAAATAAATTAAACCACTTTCTTAATATTTATGAAATGAATTAATTGCGATAAATAAAAAAGAACAGATAAAGTATTAATCATTATAATCACTACTTATTAAATATATTAAATTACTCATTTATTTCTTGAATAATCATAATTATAATTGTAAGTCCTATAATAAGGTCATATTAAGCTGAATTTATGCAAGGTTAGTCAATACTTTTCATATTTCTTAGAGAAATGAGTAATTTTACTATTTAAAAAGTCACTTGAAATAATGGAATAAAATTTTTTAATTTAATGGAGAAATTTAAAGAATCATTACTTTTTAAAGGGTAGTTATATGAAGTTC
The DNA here is from genome assembly GCA_020226215.1 of Sindora glabra. Taxonomy (NCBI): domain Eukaryota; kingdom Viridiplantae; phylum Streptophyta; class Magnoliopsida; order Fabales; family Fabaceae; genus Sindora; species Sindora glabra. The sequence goes on along the minus strand of CM035235.1, from coordinate 56,195,484 downwards.
TATATAAAGAGCTCTTGACCCCTCTCTCTCCCTTGACTACTACCAATATCACAAACTAAAAATAAGTTAGATTTAAGATATTTTTATTACCTAATACTAGTATTAAAGTAATAAAGGGAGTAATGAGAAGAAGGATAAAGATGCTAATCTTGTTCTAGCTTTTATTCTTCTTTTATGTTGCTTATAAGTTTGAATAAGTTCTCAATTCTTATGTAGCAAAATATATCTTCTCAACTTACAGGGTTACTTTATAATTTATGAAGATGAGAGAATATTGAAATGTTTGCTTATTTTATTTTTGCATAATTAGTATAATTTTTAATAGTATTTATGAATTATAACATGCTTAAAATCCGTTCATATATTCTTAAAATATTTCTATCAAATCATAATTCCATTAAATTTTATTTATGCATTGTAATGGTTATTATTTCTCAATTTGTTTTCACCAAGTGGTCTAAATCATATAATAATATGAAAGTTTATTTTTGCACAAAATAATTTTATTTGTGCATTATTATGTATATTATTGATCATTTTGGATTTCACCAAAGTGATCTAAATTATATAATAATATGAAAGTTTATTTTTGCACAAATTATAAAAGTAATTTTATATCTTCATAGTGTAAGACGATGGTAATATACTATTAGATGATTTGGCTTTCACCAAAGTGATCTAAATTATGTGATATTATAATTTTTTATTGCACAAATTATAGAGATTGTGACTGTAGAAATAATGTTAAATCGAAAAGTGTTTTTATTTTTAAGGTTACATAAATTTGAGTTGTTATATGCTTAAAAGTGTTTTATCTTATATAAATGGTATTACAAGTCAATTAAAGAAATATGACTTTTGAATTTGTACAATACTTTGAATTTTGTTAGTTGATTTATTTTCATTAAATTAGATTAAGTTATGTGACATTATAGAATTCTTTGATTATACAAATGATAAAGGTTGTGACTATTAAAATAATTTTACACCCAAAGGTATAATTATTTTTATATCCATATTGTAGATATTTAAGTTATTTTATATCCAGAGGTACGTGTGTGTGTGTGTGTGTGTGTGTGTACATATATAACATTAAAGATGGGATCAAAATTTAATAAAGGTTATCATTTTTAAAATAAATTTATTACTTATCATATCCAATGCTTGATTTTCAGCAAAATAGATTAAATCATATGACGTTATAAAGTTGTTTGATTACACAAGTAATAAAAATTGTTTCTATTAAAATGATTGCATATTCAAAATTATAATTAATTTTATACTCATGAATGTTATATAATTTTAAATTGTTTTATATTCAAAGATATAAAACATTAAGGAAGGTGCTAAAAGTGGATGAAAGTATTCTTACTTTTAGATTAAATTTATTACAAGTTATATCTAATCCAAATGATATGTATGATGATGTATAAGTTATTTTTAGAATTATCACATGAAGTTTTTTTATGTATAGCATATTTTATGTAAGATATAACTTCAAGATCTCTTTCTGGACACACATCTAACATTCATGAATTGAGTAGTTCTAATTTTAGTAATTGAGAGAACAACTAAAAATCACATTGAAATGTTTGGTCATGGATTTGTATCTTTGGAAGTGCACTAAATTTATTGGTCATCCAAAATGTTTCAAAGATTATAGATTTATTGTTACTAGAATTATAGAAATGGGTATTACAAAGTTCCTTGAGGATGAAATTAATAGTGGAAGTCATGAACAAAAAGAAGTTATATTATCTCCAAACGAGGAATCAACTAAATTCACAAATGTAAAATCAAACTAGTATGGAGATATTACATCATAAGGAAAACAATGACACCACTATGCATTCCATAAAAGAAGGTAACATGATCAAGAAAATATAGATAACTGGAAATCATTAATAAGATCTTAAAAATTGAGAAAATTAACAATTTTGAATGACTACATTATGTATTTAAAGAAATATGAAATTGAAAGACATTTCCACAAGTCATAAATATAACAATAAACTTTCATTCATTCATTAATATTGGATCTTAACTTCAAACTATGGTATGAGAAATACATTAATTGATTATATATAATCTAATAAAGTATAAATAAAGATACCTTATTTACCTAAGTCTATTATATGTTCTCTAATGTAATTCTTTGTGTTTAGAAATCAATAACACAAATCGCTTAAAATTCCAAAAAAGGTTATAAGGGATTTCCTTTTTAAGTTATAACTCTCTTTCTTTTAATTACAATTTTGAGAAATACATAATATCATTGATGGAACAGATATTGATAGACTAAATTTTAATGAGGTAAGGAACCCTTTATAAACATAAAACCAAGTCATGGGCCTTATCTATCATAAGATGCATACCAATTAGTTTGAACAATGTGAATAGGTTTAGTACCTTATGGCCTATTAATTAAAATTTTACACTTAGACTTCTTAACATCAATATTATTCACTAATAAATTATGATGGTTCAAAATAAAATTACTAACAATCTTTCACTTGGACCTATATAATTTATTAATAATGATCACTATAATATCAATGTTAATTAAAATTGTACTATCTCACTTATAGGTCTAAATTGAAATTATAAGTACTTAATAACACATAATGCCAAATTCTAAGGGATATCAACATTTAACATATTAAATACTTACATCTTGTTGACTAACACAAATAATAATCTTAAGGTGTGCACTATAAAATTTACATGACTTTAATGTGACTATATGTAACTCTTTGCACAATGAGTCCTAACATCCATTCAAAATGATTAATGAGAATAAAATTCTTAATAATAATGAAACAAGGTCTAAATTTCTTTAAGGGGCCATTTAGTTGGGGATAATTAGGAAAAAGAAAGGGAATTGTAAGGTTTTATTCCCTTTATTTTTGTTTGGATCAGAAAAAATTCATTCTCTTTCTCCATTTTCTTTTAATGGAATTACCTCAAATAAGGGAATTGTAATTCCCCTTAAATCTTCAAGGAATCCAATTTTCTCATTTTGAATTTTGATTTTATCATCTTCAATATGATGATAATAATGATAATAATAATTTATTATAAAATAATAAATAAAAAATAAAAAATTAAATAAATAAAAATAAATAATCATATAATAATTATTATTATAAATATAATAAATTATTTAATAATATAAAAAATAATAATATTAATAAAATATTAATAATTTAATCAAAATAATAAAATAAAAAATATTCATAATAAAATAATAATCATCATATTTATAAAAATAATAAATAAATAATATAGGAATACTTGAAATAATAATAAAAATTAAATATTAATAATTAAAATTAAATAATTATGAAATTAATAATATTAGTAAATATATAATATTTAATAACATAAAAATAATTAATAATAATAAATATTAAAAATGATAATAAAATAAATTATAATAATTTTATTTTAATAATAATTATTATATATTAATATTATTGAATATTATTAAATATTAAATAAATTATTATTATAATATTATTTATTTATACTAATAGTATTATAATATTGGTAATAATAATTATTTTTTTATATTATAATATTTTTATGTTATTAATAATTAATAATATTAATAAAATAATAAAAATTATAATTATAATTAAATAAATAATAATTAATATTATTATGATAATTATTATTAAGATATTAATAATAATTGAAATAATAAAAGTGATAGTTAAAATAATATTTATAAGATATTAATAATTAATATTAAATAATTATAAAAATTATAATATTAGTAAATCAAATAATAATTATAATAGTTTTAATAATAATTATAAGTAAATTATTTTAGTTTGGTAATTGTTAATAAAATAAATTAAAAATACTTAATTCTCTCTCTTGCTTGAATCAAACAAATTGGATAATCAAAAGTTATTCATTTCTTCCTAATTACAATTTTATAATCACCTAGACTATTAATAAAACAAGTGTATGTAATATGTACATATGAGATCTCCTGACCTTTTATAGGTTAGCATGTAATTAATTGTATTGCCTACATACAAAATTATTTGCAGTAAAAATCACTAATCTAAATTAACAACAGGTTATCTATGACCAATGTATATAGGACAATCCTTATCACTTGTAAAATACTTAGGCCTAATAAACTTAATCCTTCTAAATTAACAATAAGACTATTCTTTTCTCCAACCAACATACCTCCAATTAAAATAAATTGTTTTAAATCATAATGGAGTTTTAAAATATCGGAAGAAGAGAGTCTTTGACAAACTACATCTTCCTTCTAAAAATACTTATTAACTATTAATTAAACTAATCTTGAACCTACAAATCAATTGAGCATCCCTTCAACATAAAGTTGTGTTCATTTCTAACTTCTAACTTTTATAAAAAATTTAATAATCTTCCATTATCCTGCAATATCATTAAATGTATAGATTCAATTAAATCCTAGAGATGGTTTCTTTGAAGTAAAAAATATTATATTTTTGGTATAACATTGAACATAAATAAAATTGTATCTCTAATTTTAAAGCACTTTTCAAGAAGTTAACAGAATCCAATGAAAAACATTTAGAGCATATACCAAGTAACAAAAAAAAAACTAAAAATTCTATATTTTTGTTAAATTAAATTTAATTAATTAATAAAGTTTATAATGGGCTTCCATAGTCCTATGGCTTTATTATTAGTCAACTTCTTAATTAATAATCCTTTCTCGCTTAATTGAATTTCACGAATTGAACATATATGAGTCAAACAGTTACTAATGCAAGGATGTTCCATTTGATGGTGTGATTCAAAATGACCACTAGATTGACTCAATTTGAGCAAAAATCACCTTTTATGTTTCAATTTTGCCTTAACATTTAAATTTGTACTAAAACTAGATTCCACACTTAGAATTATCAAGTACATTTCAAGACTCTATCAATTGCAATTTGTCCTATCTAACATTTTAATAATTATATTGCATATACATAATAATATGAAAAATACCTCAACATTTAGTGCATGTGAAAAACTTTAATCATGCTAATGATTTCTTTAAAAATTAACCATGCAATTTCAATTAGAACTATATTGAATGTGTTTAAAATTTTTGGAATACAATATTTAATCCTACACTCTTATTATAGCTAACTTATCATATTAATAATATAAAATTAAAAGGTATTTAATGTTACCAATATAGCCTCTTCCTTATACATTTTAAAATAATTTTTTTCAAAATTTTGCATAAAATTTTATGCAATTGGTCCTATGAAACCAAGTGCATAATTACATAAAATTTTCATGATATAACATGAGTATACATTAATTTTTATTTAATGTAATAATTCTCTAAAAATTATTACATTATACAAATAGTTTCAAAAATATTACAACAATTACAATAGGTAGTTAATATTATAGGAATTACCAAGGAAAAATTTTAGTTAAAAATAATTTTAAACAAATAACCAAATAAATTTAGTAAAAAAAATATCATAAAATATTTTTATTTCAAAAAATTCTAAAAAAAGGCCCATAAAATTATGCTTAGATAGTAAAGTATGGCAATGTAATCACCACCACTAGGAAGATAATGCATGGCTCCCAAATGCCAGCATCCAAAATCAAATCCTACTGGTTTTATTCTAAAATTTCTGATATTATTTGATTTTCAAAATTTTGAAAAGCTTGAAAAACAATTATGGTAACTTCTAGGATTCAAGGTTTATTGACATTGTTGTTTTCCACAAAACAAACCTAGATTTCTACTAAATTTGAAATCTAACAATCGCTTGGTAATTAACCATCCCATAATACTTAAGAAAAATTCAATTTTTAGAATTTTTTTAAAAAATTGGAAAATAGTTATGAAGGTTTCCAACTATTTTGATAATTTCAGAGCATTATCTCTTAAGTTTTTTCACTTTAAAAACACCAATATTCAACCAAAAAACTATTTTCAAGTAAAAAGATAAAAAGGATACAATATGATTAATAAATCACAATGTAGTATTTAAAAATAAATAGTTTTCATGCAACAAACATTATAATATAATTTAAGAGCACTATTTCGAAAGTTTTCTCACTTCAAAAAACACCAATACTTGTCTAAAAAACTGTTCTGAACTAAAAAGATAAAAAGGATATAATATGATTAATAAATCATAATTTAGTATTTGAAAATATATAATTTTTCATATAACAATTATTATAATATAATTATGTATAGATTATTATTGTTTTTTAGTTATACCTATAATACTGAGTTATAAATTTTAAGAAATATATATTTATTTATCTACAAGAATCAAGTACAATCCTTAGATATTCAAAAAAAAAATTATAGTCCCTAAAATAATGTCAACAAATTTAAAAACTATTAAGCCTTTTATAAGGCAAACATTATAATAAAATTATATATATAAGTATTTTGAATATTAAATTTCTTATAATACTTTTTTAGAGAAAATAAGAAATAATAATAAAATAATAATATAAGCTATGAGGATCCTAAATGCAACTTTGATTACAAATATTAATGATAAAAATTGTAATTCTTATATCAATAAAATTAGCTTTAATTTGAAAGCTCAATATTATTTTTGAGGATATCACTAATAGTCATTTATACCAAATAGACTTTTTAATTTTATCAATTATCTCAAGACCTTCTAATTATCCTGAAATAAAAATATAAGTTAATTTTAATTATCTAAAATTGCTCAAAAATTTTAACCTATGACTTTAATATATATTTGAAAAAAGATCATAGTGTGAGCAACATTATTTTGACATTTAACCTCTAAAATTCTTGACAAATAAAATATATTTTTAGTAGCTAAAAAAATAAAATGCTAAAACGTAATGATAAAAATATAATTTATTTTCTATTAGTAAAAAAAATCATTAGATTCATTAGATCATCACTAACGTTTTTCTATGAATATGCAAAATTTGAAATTTTATATATTAGTGAATTTGCAGAAATCACATATTTTGACTATAGATCAAATATAGTCAAGTGAAGTCAAGTGAACTTCTTATATGATATAATTGCTTTTCAAAAGAAGATATCTCTGCATCTAGATAGAGGAATAACCTAAAGAAAAAAGAAAGATTATTTTTTTTTAATCACACTAAATTTATATGAGGATTGATTTCACATACAAATTAATCAATATTGTAAAATTGATTTTATGTACTTCAAAATGTTCCATTGCAACAAGCCCTCCTAACTTTTGCAATCAATAATCATATAACAATCTCTCAAATGAAAACATATAATTTGTTAATAAAGGAAAGAAACAGGGGGAGAGAGACATTAAAAAAATTAACTTCAAATATTGCAAGGCCTAAGAAATGTGTTTTTCTAAAAGGAAAACTATTAATTATCAACTATGAAAGATAAAAATATTAAAAAAAATGAAACCAAACTCTTACTTATACATGATTCTAAAGACAATGATATGAGACAAAAAATTCATTCAACCTCCCATAATAAAGCTTTGTAAGAAATCTTCAAGGAAAACTAAAAGAGAAGGAAAGAAAAATAAATTACAAATCTTTAGACAAATTCCATGGAAGAAGAAAAAAGAAAAAAATATGAGATAATACTTGAACAGAAATCTTAAAATCAAATATTCACCTATGCACGATTCTAAAGATGATGATATAAAATAAAAAAAATACAAAATTTATTCAATCTTCTATAACAAAGCCTCATAAGAAATCATAAATCAAAATTAAAAGAAAATAATAGGAAAATAAGTTAAGAATCTTGGGACAAATTTCATGAAAAAAGGAAAAAGAAAAAATATGAAATAGTACTTCAAAAGAAAAAACTCGAGAAGATGTAAGGAGAAAAAAAAGATCAAAATAATAAAAAATTATTTAAAATTTTTTTCCACCAAAACCTTATTCCTTTTTATTTGAATTTAAAAAATAAAAATTATTTAATATTCATATTCAAATTTAAATTTTAGTCAATCTATTAGTAATAGCATGTCAGCTATAATTAATGAGTTTGGTCAATACATTGGTAATAATGTATCAAGTATAATTAATGAGTTTTTTTATAATATAGAAATATTATAAAAATAAGCAATAAATGTAAGACACTGAATACTCCTTCCATTTATCTCTTTAATATTAAATATATTTCCAATGAAATTTGGAATTTGAATTACTTTCTTCTTATCGCAAAAATTCACAACTACTTGATTATTTTATTCTCATGAAAAGTTTTCCAAATAACATTTGTATTTTTTTCCTTTTTTCTCTCCACCTTTGATGGCACTAAAGCCATAATCTTCTCTAAGATGAGAACTTTTATTTTTGTTTTCTTTCTTTTTCGAAGAATCTTGCATTATATATTAATAAAAAAATCAATATCTATAAATATCCTCTTGCTACTTCTAACCAAATCTTTTATAATTGTTTAGTAATGTTTCTATCATGTAATTTTTTTACAAGTTCTTTTTATTTCTTTTTTATATTGTTGTTATTCTAACTTGATTGTCCATTTTTGGTTATAAATACTTTATTTTATTAAATTTTTACTTTTTTTAATAAAGATTTATAATTTAATTCATTCTCATTAGCTTACTGGATTCTTGATATGTAAAATTGTAAAAGCATACATTTTTTATATGGTTTATTTCATTAATAAATTCTTGGACTATTTCAAGCACTAAAATGGGAGGAAAAAATGGGTATGCATTTTTGGAGGAAATTATAGAAGAAGAGTAACTACCATGCGAATTACTGTCTATAAATTTTTTTATAAATTTACAATTAAACTTGACAAATTTGCTATTAAACTTAATAACATTTCTCATTCTAAAATTTGAAAGTTATTTTATCTCTATTTTCATCTGATTTCATTTGAAAATTTTTTATTTTTTATTTTTATTTAATTTAATTAGAATTTTTTTATCTTTGTCTTTACCTTATTTTAGATTCATTTTAAAATTTGTAAATTTTCATCTATATACTTTCTCTTTATCTCTATTTAATAAACTTTTCATTTGTCCACATGTACAAATGAAATATCAAGTCCTTTCCTTCCAACACTATTACTTCTCTATTTATCTTCATTTGATAGATTTTTATTATGATAATTATAAATTTATTTTTCCTATTTTATAATCTAATTAATTACTTTTTTATAATATTTTTCCTAACTATTTATATTGAATCTCTAACCATTTTTCTTTTCTTTATTCTTTATATATATATTTTTAATTTCAACTAAAAATTGATCAATTCTCCTCTTAAAACTTCGTTACTGTACTTACTTCATTGCCGGTGCACACTTTCTATTTATTATTTTACTATCATTTTTTTTTATAGATTTGTGGCATTATTAGTATCATTGGTCCTGACTTTTAGGAAAGTACCAATCTATGATATTATTTTGTCTCTATGTAGATTTTTTTAAAAAAATTATTTTAGTGGTGAATCCTACCTAATTACTTTTTAATATTTTAGAAATATTATTTTTAGAGCAAAATTGAAATTATCATCGTTAGTATGTTTTTTGAATTTTGGAAGAAGCTTTTTTGCTAACAAGGAACTTTTTTTATTAATTTTAATTATAATGCAGCTTTCTAAAGGCACCCAGATATAAATCGTATTGGTGTTTTCCTATTAAAATTAATTTCTCTCTTCTATGTAAATTAAAAAAATAAAAAATATTTAATATTAAAATATTGAATCTTAGTCAATAGATAAGTAGTAATTTGTGAATGATATTTAATGAGTTATCTATAATGTAAAATTATTATTTTTAAAAATTTATTTTATGATGCAGTAACATGGTAAATGAAAATTTTATTGCCATTATAAAGCAAATCTATTCTTATCTTAAATTATGTTATTAAATATTAATATTAATGATAATAATTATATTAAAAAATAGTATCTAATTAATTTGATGTTTAAATTTAAAACTAAATGAATTGAGGAGATGACATTTTTCCTTCTTTAAATTTCTCTCAAATTTTATTTTATCAAATACCTTCTTTTTTTTAACTATCTTTTACTACAAGTGTTTTACTCTCTTAATCTCCTTCCCCTATTTTTCCTTCGGTTTTCCCATTTTTCTCTTTCATAAATTTTCTCTCAAATTTTTTTTAATTGTTTATACTTTAGAAAATTTTTATATTAGCTGAAATTGCTATCCACTGACATGTCTAGGAGCCTAGGTTGTAAAAGTATAAATGATTCCTTTATTTCAAAGATTGCAGCATAAAATGGCAATACTTCAGAGTAGTTTGACTTTAACTTAATAGTCAGGAGTAAGAAAAAATTTTAGACCTAAAGTAAATGAAAGAATTTATAAATTTAATCTTTTATTATGTTATGTTGTATATTTTAATTGTTTGATAATATATATGTAATAAAATTATAATATTTTATTTTATAAAATATTTTTAAAATTATTAATTATATATTAATTAATTTTTAATTTAATCTTTCTTATTAATTAATATATAATTATAATATTATATTATTAAAATGAATAATTTTTCGTGCAAATGCCGAAGCAGTATATATTAAACTTGGAAGTGTAAGCTACAATTGGATGGGCAGGAGGAAAGTCAAAGGTAGGGCATGAATTGCAAGGTTGTTATCTGAGTCAAGAAAATGTGGCCACCCGCGGTAGCCAATGGGCTCATCAAAGCGTCAACCACTCCAACCAACAAACCTTAATTCAATGTCGTGCTAATGTTATACATTCAATTCAACGTCCCCTTCATTGCCCTCTCGTACGCATTTCTAGCGTCTCTCATTTGATTTGGCTTGTTGTTGGTAGGCTACATAAAATTCTCCTTTTTTTTTAAAAAAAAAAAATTGAGTTATGTATCTTATTCTATAAGGATTTAATTGAAGTTTGAAATATAACCTAATAAACTAATTATATTTAATTACAATTACATGAAATAATTGATCGTAACACATGATATATACATTACAAAATTTTTATCGATACGTTTAAAATGGAAAAAATGGGAAAGAGAGGGGGGAAGAAAACGAAAAATTATAGTAAATCGTCCAAAATCTTCTAATATTATAGTACTTTTATATTTATCTAACATAAAAATTTTAAATATTTAAATACAAGAAGAAAAAAAAATAACTTAGTCATACATTCCTTTTTCTTTCGCTTCAATCCATTCTCTTTTATTCTTTTTCTTTTCCTTCCTTTTTCTAACTCCCAAAGACTCAAACATAGCATAAAAGAGAGATTGAAGGAATAGGGGGTGAGAAGCAAGGCATAAACACGTCTCCTTTGATGGGGCAAAAAAAAAAATAAAATCACAATATCGGATGAGCGTGCACAAAAATACGCACATTTTATAAAGTAGTTCCTTAGAGAGGTAATTCATTTATTGTTCTTAAAAAAATAATGTTTCATTGTAGATCTTTTAAAAATGTAAAATTTCTTATTTATTTTGATATTCATATTTGATGAATTATATTAGAGTATGTTTGGTTTGTGAAAATATTTTCTATTTTTAATTTATGAAAACGATTTTCATTTTCAGATTTTTTATAATTTAGAAAATGGGTTTGGATAAAACGTTAGTTGCATCTATTTTCTAAAATTGGAAAATGAAAACATGGTTGATTTCAAATTTTTCACCGAAATGAAAATAAGTAAAATGCATTATATATTGCTCAAAAAATATCTTATATAATTTTTAATCATATTTATTATATATAATTTTATCTGGTATATTTTAAAGGATATGATTAAATAATTTACTAATAAAAATTTATAAATATGCATTTCATTCAAATATAGTAAGAATTCAAGCATAAAATCACCAAAGTGTATTTCAAATTTAATTAAGTTCAACCATATTACAATACAAAAAAGGAAAATTGAATAATACATCTATTCAACTCTACAATAATTTTCCTAAATTTGATTGGAAATATTATCTTTAACTTTTGCCATATGAGCTTTTTGTGCAACATCAACATTGATACATTCTTGAAAGCCTAAACTTTGTTCTCCACCAACTATCATATCTTCAATAGAATACTCTTCAAAGAGCTTGTCAGGGCCTGTTCGGTTCGCGGAATATTTTTTACATCCATGGAAGTATTTCATGGGAATGTCATATTCTCATATTTGATTCAAAATTTTAAAAAAATTTATTTATAAAAATGTAATATTCATAAGAATATTTTAAAGCTCAACTTTTTTCCTAAATATTCCCATAGGGGAAGGTGAGTATTTCAAATTTTCATGAGATGAGAATATTTATAGTTAAATAAAAGGATAATTTACTCCCATTTTTTCATACCTTAGTTTATTTTGAAAATTTTTCATGAATAAGGCTTAAAATATAAACAACTTTTTTGAAGTCATCATTGGCTAACACTACTTGTATCCATTTATATCTAATCTAATCTAATATTAATATTAATATAATTAAATACAATGAATAATCTGAATTCTTACATTGAATCAAGCATCATTTTCCCAGAGGCAACTCTCCTAATGAGTGTACTTATCTTTATTTAGCTTGGCCATGCAAAACCTCAATCTAACATCCAAAAAAATTATCTTTTTTTTCCTTACAAGATTTCCCCCATTTTTAGATATTGGAAAAATATTTGTAATATTAGACAAATTAAAATATTTCAATAAAAAAGTGTCATGATTTTGAATTACACAGTAGCAACTTATATTTTGTGCTTTTGATTTTTTTTATAATAACAAGCATAATTATACTAAATAACCAAAACAATAAATAAGTAATTTCTAAATTTCAATCTTCTTAATTTCTAAATTCCAATACTATTAATTTACATACAATCTCATAACATATTAAAAAAAAATTCATAAAGTAACTTTAATCTATTAAATTTTGATTTGTATGATTACATTGATTGATATTGCATATTAACATGTAATATATGTCTTTTAAATTTTCTTGTTTACATAAAAATTAAAATTAAAATTTATAATATTTTTTTATAATTTTTAATGCCTTATAAAGTAAAAAATATATAAAAATTTAAATGTGTGAGTCATATAAATTAATATCCTGATATCAAATATGATTTTTAGTTTACTTATATAATTAATTATATGAAAAATTCAAATTTAAATTCTTAAAAATTTTAATATTTTATATGTTAAATTATTTATTATATTTTAATTGAAGAAAATTCAAATTATTAATTTATTAATCTTCAAAAGTATTTATTCATATTTTTTAATTAAATTTATAATAAAAAATTAATAAATATATTTTTTAAAAAAGTAATAAGATTTCTAAGAGTATAAAGTGTGAACCAAATATAAAAATATCATATATTTGGGAATTTAGAAAAATATTCTTAGAAACATATATTTTGAATCAAATATACGAATATTATATTTCAAGGAATCATATATTTAAGAATTATATTTTTGAGAATGTACATTTTTTCAGAAATGTAAAATTTCATGAATCAAATGCCCCCTCAATAGTATGATGCCTCTAGAGAAAGTTATGTATTGTATAACAAGTGGTAGGAATTTGTCTTTGTCTTCAAATAGAATAATTTGGCATCATTTTTAATATAGGGGAATCTTGCTTTTAATACCCCAAAACACCTTTCTATGACATTTTGTAATGAAAAATATTTATAATTAAATAATTCTTGTTTGCCTCTTAGTCATTCCTATCCTTAATAATCTCGTGAATGATATTTTTGGTCATGATATGGAGCAAGATATCTAGGCATGTTTGGATAATTAGAATCAACGGGGTAAAACTGATTTGTAAGTAACAATCAATAATAAAAAAAATAATTTTTAGGAGAATTCTAAGTTATCCCTAAAGGTTTAGTATATGAGGCGGTGAGACAAAATACAAGCCATTAGATGATATTACTAACAGATTACTAAGAATCTTAGTAATCTTATCTAGTAACATCTATTTTACTACATCATCCCAGATTCAAACCCGTAAGAGTACCATAACAAGTACCTAATTTCTATTAAGTCTAGATATTTTAATATTTAGTTACCTTTGATAGGCTATGGAAAATTATTATTAGGTTTTAATATTTTCAATAAAACCTTTGAATTATTCATTATTCCTTTCCATTTAGTATAAACAAAGGTAAACATCATGTCAAAATCACAAATAACCATAACATTCTATGTTATTGGTATTTTTCTTCCTTGAAAAATAGTTTGTTTTCTCATAAGTGGCCTTACAGATACATGTGTGCCATCAAGTGCACCAATACAATTTATTGTTCAAAACGTATCTATCGATAGCCCTTTAATTTTTAGGACAAATGATTCTTGTACCCAATATACAAATTGCCCTTAGAACTCTTCTAAACAACTTGCTTGCAATATGAAGTGGATGTTTAAAACATTCAACAATAATTCTATGGCATAGATTGTGACAAATAATGAACAAAAACATGGCATCTCTTTCCTTCGCACTTACTTTTTTTCCCTAGTGTTCAAGTGTGCCCCAACTTTTAGGGTATCACATAAGTTTAGACATATATGTTTCTCCACTTTAAAGCTTTCATAGCATATTGCTTCATGTCCAGCCAAAAATTCAACTGTAGACCTTTTATTTATCTAGCCAAAAATTTGAAAGCTCTAATAATAGTACAAAATCATAATTAGTTTTGCAAACTCTTTATCCATATCACTTTATTTTGTACTTCTATTAGAGCTTGGACTATTTCTGTGTTTATATAATATATTGATTTGCTAAAAAAACATAATGAAAAACTTAATTATAAAGATAATAAACTTCAAATGAACTTGAAATAAAGTATCAAATAAATATAAATAACTATAATCAAACATTATAACATTAAAATATAAAGTGTTTCAAGCAATTCAATTAAATCATACTAAAATACAACCCGAATTAACATAAACTTGAAGTAAATAGTCATTGGATTCTATTAATTCTACAAAAGAGATGCTAGCCAATCTTTTTTTTCTAAACATTGGCATCTTAATGAACATATGCCTCTAATCTCCATATTTGATTGGGAATGTCTTTTAATGAGCCTAATAACTCTATACAAGCATCAATAGAATAAAGATCATTTGCCGTAACTTGTATTTCATATCACTTAGCCTTTGCCATAGTCAATTCTATCCTCATAGTCATAGTTTTAGTCCATTGCTCTAAACGTGCTTCTAATCTATCAAACTTTGACATCTTTGGCTCTTTATTAGTTCGACACTCAATTGATGATCCAATTGCTTTATTTTTTCTCCACATTCTTTTAAATCTTCTTTAGCATCAATAACATGCTTATTAACATACACACTTTTAGAAAGAAAATCTTCTTCTAACTCTCACTCCTCATTTGATGTTGGTGAATTTTAAATAGAAGTGCGACTTAATTTATTAGTAGTTATGTTATTATTGAATATTTCACCCAAAAGTTTATAGTCATTTTCAAATCCATTCTTCTTAAATTGTTTGTAGAATTTTACATTTTTGCAAAATTAAGTTTAAATTTTTTATAATAAAGTTAAATATTTGGTAATAGTATAATATCACTATATTAGACATTGATAGTGACACATACCATATACAAGTCTTGTCATGCATCTTCTAAAACATTCATTCTATTTGATGCTAAATCCTAGATAGGGGTGCATATGAGTTGAGTTATTCATGAGCAGTTTGAAATTGATTCATAAAAAATTCGATTCGAACTTGAATTTTAACAAGTTAAGCCTAAACAAGCTGAGCTTAAACTTTTTATTACTCAGCTTGACTTATTTGCCAACTTTAATAAGTTTAGTATCAAATATATTTTATATAATAAAATTATAAAAAAATTTATTAAATTATTATAGGCTTGTATAAGCTTGTTTAGATTCATTTAAGATTGAATATGGCCTAAGCTTGAGATCAAACTTGAATATTTAGGCTCGATTAGAAATTTGGAGTAAGAAATCTAAAATTCGTTTAAGCTCGAATAAGTTCAATTAAGCTCGTATTTGAATCAAGTTTGACATTTTCAGGCTCAATAAACTCGAGCTTAAACATGTAGATGTTTCAACTTACCTTAATTCATTTGCATCCCTAATCCTAGGTAACCTTTATACAAGCCAATAGAATTGAAAATTCACAATGCAATTGTCATAATTAATTGTATTTTCTCTCAATCTCTTTACGCCATAGTTTTCTTCAATTATTTGTGTAAATTTGGTATTTATTTATTTTTCCAAATATCACCATTTAAATGTTAATGTCGGCAATTGCTTCTTCTTCACAACACCATACATAATGTCAATAAATGCGATGGTGTATTTTGATGGCCATTCCATTTGATCTCCTTTCCAACTTGTTCCTCTCATCTTATGCTATGATTTCATTTATATGTATATATCAATATTACGAACAATAAGGATAGATAAATAAATTTAAATTATTTTTTATTTACATATACAACAATATCATTTAGTAAACAAGAAAACCAAAGGTATTAAAGTGTAACTTGATGTCAATATGTATTTTTGAGAAAAAGAAAGAAACTATTAAATATAGTTTCCTCCAATTATAAATTTATGGAAAAATAATAAATTTTCACTAAATACATAATATGAGGTCATTTTGTTTTGAATTTACATGAATTATACAATTATGGAATTTAAATCTATAATCTAATTAAAAATTTTAACAGTATATTTTACTGGTTTTTTAGTTCCTATCATTAAATAAAAAAAAAAGACCAGACTTTTTTGCTCTCCATTTTTATTTCAAGAAGAGTAATTTATGGGACGTATAAAAATGAAGAGTAATTTTGTAAACTATTTGTTGATATTTTTAATTGCAATAAATGGCAATATTACTTTGTAAACCTTAGCCTAACACATTCTTTACTCACTTCTTATAAATTATATGAAAATCTATCATAATTTTACTTTATATATTTTAACTAGCATAAATATCTAATTCCTCTCTTTACATAAAATTTTCTCACATTATGTTAAATTTAGTAATAATATTTTCTTTTAATTTGATCTTATACAAAATAAAGCTACCTGCTATATAAATAGTAAGATAATTTATTGCCCACCAAGCATTCATTTAAAATTGCTAAATTAGTTTTGTAAAAGAAAATTATAAAATAAAAAATTTATTAAAAAAGTTAAAATCTGTATAATAAATCTTGCAAAAAATAAATTCAGAAAATAAGAAGATGATAATTGCTATAGGGAAACGCATAGATCACAAGAAAGAAAAAACGGCTTAAATGCTTACCTTAAAAATTGTGTAAACTCCTTTGTCCCTTAGTTGAAAGTTGAAAAGTATTAAAGCTTTTCCTTAATAACAACGTAATAAAGTCAGAACAAAACTTCCAAGCTAATTAAATGAATGAAGACAAATAAAGAAAAAAGTCAAAACAAATTAAGGCATTTGCACAAAAAAGTTTTTATCTTCGTTTATTTACGAAGATGCCACTGTGTTTTCATAAAAAAGTTCAATTTATTTACAGTAACGCCACCGTGTTTTCATAAGAAATATTAGAAATGATCTTTTGTTGTTTTCTATTTTCAGTCATTTTAGAAAATATTTTTTCAAAGTCAATATTTTCAAATCTAGTCCGACCATTAACCTGGCAAAATGAATGGATGAAGGTTGGACCAGTTCAACCGATTGAACCGAATAATCAAGTCGGTTCAACCGATTGAATCGGATGATCGAACCGATTAATATATATTTTATATATAAATTATATATTATATATACATATAAAAAATTAAATTCATTTAAATTTTATAAGTGTATTTTTAAAAGAAGATAAAATAAATATTAATCTTACTATAATTATAATTATTTAGTATAATTTTAATATTATTTTATAATATTAAAATTATATTTTATTTAAGTTTAGTAAAAAAATAAATTAAACATTTAATTGGTAATAGTAATTTAATTATGCATAGCATAAAATATAAATATCTAATATATATTATTTATAGAAAATTTAAACAAGTTAAACCTTGGGAAAACAAATCAGGTATTTACATTTTATATAATAAAAACACTTCATTAAACAAACAACAGATGAGGTCTGGTTCCGGTTGAACCGTCCAGTGGATTTTAAAACATTATTCAGAACTCAACCAAATACATTTTAAATTATATTTTCCATTTTCTTTGAAAATGAAAATAGAAAACACTTACAACAAATGCACCTTTAATAAATCATTATCTTTTCCCTTTTTTTTTCACCCATTCTCTTTTATTATTCTTTCTTTTTCTATTTTCTAATTCTTGTTCATTTATTTTATTAGAAAGTATTTTTTATAAAATATTACAATGAAAAAATATTTTACTTGTTTAATGTTAAATATGAAGAATTTAACAAAAGTAATTTTTTTTACTTTAAAAAAATTATTTTTTTCATTTTTAAATTTTTAAGTATCATTTTTTAATTATCAATTTAAATAACATATCACCTCTTATGTGTGTGTAAATAATATTTTTTTATAAAAAATATTTTTTAATAAAATAAACGGAGGCTAAGCGAGATTGAAAGAATATGGGATGGAACCAAGATTTAAACAAATCGCCCTCAATGAAAGAAAAGTCGCAGCATTGTATGAGTGACGTGTGCACACAAACACACATTTTGTAAAAAATAATCCATTTGAGAACTCAATTTATTTTAAAAGAAGGGTTTCATCATACACTTTTCTTATAAATGTAATTTTTTTGGTAAACCAACAGGGCAAAAGCCCAAAATATTAATGCAAAATTTCTTATTTGTTTTGATATTCATTTGTTGAATCATATTATAAAAACAATGAACTCAGAAATGATCCCTTTAAAAACAATAAATAACAATAAATAACAATAACCACCATATATCAAGTTCTTATCAATCATAATTTAGTGGAAGCTCAAGTGTAACTACATATTATCAAGGACCTATGATAGCCTGCTAGATTGTTTTCATTTTATTTGGGAAGGTAGATTTCTTCTTCTTCCTCCCATTTAACTTTGGTCCCCACCCTCTTCTCTCCCCAAAAGAAAATTATAAATCAAATAAAAGGTAAGTTCATATTGGAACGGTTGTTTTCATTAAGATAAGCAATAGCTTAGATTGTAAATGCTATACAAGAATAAGATTTGCTATGATACTGCTTGAGAATTATTTAATGACGAAAACCTACTTTCAGAAACACAAAATCTTTGGATATGAAGACTTCTCTTGTTTTTTTACGTAAATCGAGTAGGTTTTCAGTAAAGGGATGAAATTAATTGATATCGATACTGGTTCAAATAATTTATATTTAATCTCCATCATTCATTTTAATTTAATCTAATTTTTACAATAAATGTAAATTAATTACTAAGATTGACTTTAATGATGAAAGAGAATTAATTTTTAATTCATTTAATTTTTCTCTATCTCTCTTAACGTTTTCATTTTTATTAATTTTGAAATACTAATTTATTTTAAAACACAAAATTATTATAAATTTTCTAAATTACAATCTGTTTATTTTTTAATTAATTTTTATTAAAATTTCTATCTCATATAGAATTATTTAGGTTTAAAATATTTATAATTAGAATTAATATAATTCATTACTAGTTAATAATTAATAAGTACTGGTAATTTATAATAAATGTGAACATATTATACTAAATTGAGATAGGATCATCAGATAGGGTAGTAAAATTACAAATGAGTTAGACAGAAAATAAAGTTTTTAACTTATATTGCAATCTGAATTTGAATTATTCAAACCTAACATTATTCGGGTAGAATTACAAATTTATTTCTTTTATTTTGTTTGATGAGTTTAATCTCCAATGTGTTGATATCCATCTCAATTTGTTTACACTCTACACAGTGCTTTAAAATTTATTATCTTTTAAATTTCAAATGATCCATAAGCTATATGCATTTATTAAATATTTATTAATTAATAATTAGTTATATTGATTCCCATTGTAAATATTTATAATTTAAATAACTTTTTATGATAAGAGAATAAAAAATTAAACAAAAATAAATTAAAATATAAATAGAATGTAATTTGTCAAAAAAAAATTAAAGTGTACAATGATTTTGTGTTTTAAAATAAATTAGAATTTCAAAATTAAAAAATGCTAAAAGAAAGAGATTGAAATTAAATGAGTTAAATATTAATTTTCTCTGTCAGTTCTCTTTTATTATTACAATCAATCTTAATAATTAATATATATGCATTTTAGCCGTTGGATTAAGTTAAAATGGAAGGTAGAGAATTGATGTAAGTCTTTTAAACTTACATTGATGTCAATTGATCCCCTTTCTTCATGAAATAATTAATTATCTAATTTCTTCTTTTATCTAAATATAGGTCTTGAGTTATTGATGGATAGTCAATTCATTTATTCTAAGTCTTTTATGATAAAAAAGAATGAAATGGAATGAAAAAGAATAATGTAATAATTATTTTATAATTTTATTTGATATATTTAGTAATGAAATAGATATTTTATTCCATGATTATGTTTATAATTTTAAATATTGTAGGAATGCAATAAAAAAAATGTGTCAATAACGATTATATACTTCAAAGAAAAATAAAGTTTAAAATTAAAATGATATTTATATGAAAGTTGGTATTGTTATTTTTTTATTTATAATTTTTTATAATTAAACATAGAAAATTATAATTATCAATATTATAATTAACAAATAATTTTCTATAATGAAATCATAAAAATTTAATTTACTGAACTTTTTTATATTAAATGATTTTTTTATTAAGAATATAAAAATATTTTTTAAAATTTTATTACTAAAAATATAATTATTAAAATATTTTAATAATACAATATTAAAAATAGGTGTTATTTTATTATTTATTAAAATGGTAATGTTTGAATTTATCAAAAACGTAAGGGATAAGGGTATAAAAAATTTATTCAATATATGATGAAATGACTATTCTATCAGTTTTACTGCGAAATAAAGATTTCAACATTTCATGAAATAAGCATTTCTTAAGGAATGATCATTTTCATTCTATAATATCAATCAAACAAACTTTGTTTATTTCATTCTTTTTCATCCCATTACATTCTATCATATTAAACATGACATAAATATTATATAAATTGAATCCAAAAAAATGTGTTAATAATGACAATACCCTTAAAATAAAAATAAAGTTTAAAAGTAAAATCATATTTATATAAACAATATTTTAAAATATTATTTAATTACAAAAATATCTTTATTAAAAATTAAGTGATTACCAATAATAAATGATAACCAATAATAATCATTAAAAATAAGTGATGATAGTAATAGTGGTTAGTGGTAATTATTGAGAATAGATGGTGACTTCAGTGATTGACAATGGTTATCGAGGATAAATGGTGATCAATAATAGTCATTAGGATCAATAATAATTAATGGTAATCATTGATAATAGTTAGTAGTTAAAAATAGCCACTGATAATAAGTGGTAGTAAGCGATAAATAGTGATGAATAGTAGTTATCAATAACAAGTGGTGGTAATAATAGTTACAAATAATGAATAGTGATCGACAGTGATTACTTGCAATAAATGGTGGTCAATGATAGTGAATAAGTGATTTTTAGCAGTGGTCACTAGTAATGTGATTACCAACTATAGGTAATGGATAGTGGTCGCTCATGGTGAGTGGTAGAATAGGTAAAATAATTTTTTTATATTAATTAAATATTTATATTTTATAAGCATGTAAGATACTCATATCTTCTATGAAAATATTTTGAAAAAAATATTAGGTTAAAAATATTCTTAGAAATATTCACATCTTAGGGAATATTTTTTAAAAATTTATACTAAATATGAGAATTTTACATTCTCTAAAAATATTATTAGGAATGTGAAATAAATATATTATAATATTATATGTTATTAGGCTAAGACTAATATTTAGAAACCTTCTCCCTTTGTTTGCTTGCAAAGGAAAAAAAATTAAGGGAAAAATAATAAGAAAAAACTTTCTTCTTTTCTTAATTGGAAGCGAACTAAAAATATTTTTTATAAAAAATAAGAGAAAAATTAAATTAAATTAAATTAAATGATAATTAATTTTTTTAAAAATAATAATTTAATTTTTAAGTTAAATAAATCTAAAAATAAAATTTTAATAAGATAATTTTTCATTTATTTTCTATTCACATCTGTCAAAATTTTTTTAATGAATCTCACTCTTTTCTTTTCCATTTTTGCCTACAACCAAATAAAAAATATTAATTTTTACTTCTATTCTTTTGTTATTTTTTCTTTTTCACCCGCTTTCTATGTGAACAATCAAAGGGTCAAGAAAATGAATACTTAAAATAAATGGATAAATTACTAGCCATCAAATGAAAAAAATACAAAATACCTCCTTCAATTTTAGGGTGGTAGGATTTTATTTTCTTATATTTTAAAAACTTGGAAATCACTCCTCTTAAATTATATAAAGTTTAAAATTAATACCCACTATCAACTTATTTTATCATTTTATTAAATTATATAATTTTTTAATGATATTTTCAAACAAAAATCATAATATCATAGTATTTTAGTTTACCTTATTATTTTTTCATAAATAATTTTTATGTTTTTATAATTAATAGGAATCAAATTAGATATATAAAGTTTTAATTAAATAATAAAACATAGATTGCAAAATTATATGAAAAAAATGATAAAATAAACTAGTATAATATAATATTTTGATGGTTGTTAAAAAGCTCATAAAAAATCTTATAATTTAATAAAATAGTTAATTAAATTAACAATAAGTATTAAATATAAGTTTTGTAAAATTTAAGTACGTCATTTTTATGTTTTTAAAGTAAAAGGAAATAAAATTCAATCACCGAGATATTTTACATTTTTCCTCCGCTAGATTCCCACTATCTCATTTGCATCGGCGCCAACTATGCATTAGATTGTCCTGTTTTTAAGCCTTCCATTTTTATTTTGCAAATTATATCAGGTAACTCTTGTGAGTTAGATGAATTTAATTTAATTAGTGAATTAATTGAAAATAAGTTAGATTCTTCCTCTAATTTAGATCGAATTATCAAAATAATAATTTATGAAGTTTGCTGATTGTAATCCTAAGGTTCTGTATAAATATCAATAAATATTTCTCATTTATTGTTATTTTCAATTTTTAAGAGAATTTTATGATTAGTATTAATTAATAATTTAACTTTTAAATATATTATAAATAACTTATAATTATTTTTAATTAATATTATCCTATAAGATTCTCTTAAAAATTGAAGATAGCAATAAATGAAGAGTATTTATTAATTTTTATGCATAAATTTTAGGGTTACGATTATTATTTGTCATAATTTATTAAAACTAATTTATATTGCTCAAAATATTATAATAATGTTTTAAAATAAAATTGACCAAGAGCAAATCATATTACTTTTTTAATTCATATCAAATAATCAAAATATTTTTTTAAACTTATTATATATTTTTATTTTTATAATAAAATTAATTTAGAATAACTAATTATGTTCATCCTTTAATCTACATGAAATAACTAAGTTTTAAATAAATGTAAATGAAAAATAATCACATTTTTACTTTAAACCAATAATAAAATAAAGTTAATTTAAAATAATTCATAGGTTAAAAAATTGATTTATTAAGAAAATCTTGTTTGAACATCATATCATTTTTCTAATTAACTCCCTCAATATATTGTACAGGGATGATCAACTTGGGTATCCAAGCCTTGAAGGGCGGTAGTACTCTAGCCCATATTATTAGCAACTCTAATATCGGCTTCGATTTGTTATTAAACATTAAATATATTAAATATTTTATTAAAATAAAAATAAAATATTAAATTTAATTTTATTATTAATTATATTGTTAAAATAAAAATAAAATACTTAATTTAATTAATTAAAAACATGTATTTAATAATAGCTGCCGTTATCATTAGCATTTGTCTTATTATTATAATCAAGACTTCATTTAGTTTGTGGGAGAGTATTTTTAGCAAGAAAATTTTATTGTATATATATTAATAAAATAATAATATATAATTTATATTGATGATTAAAAAAATAATATTTAAAAATTTAGAAATAAAGAAAAATAAATTTTATTTTGGAAAAAATTTATTTTTTTAATTTTTTTATATTCAATATTGAATAAATAAAACATTTCACCTCTATTTTAATATCTTATAATTATATTTTATAAAAAATATTTTTTAATAAAATAAAATGAGCATAAATATAAAGGAAGATTTTATAATATATGTTAATATATTATTAGATATAATTATATTTTAATTAAATTTAATATATTATATAATAATATAGTAATAACTAAATTTAATGATATATAAATATCAAGTGCATCGATTCTACACCATAATCTTCTCCCGAAAATGTAACCCACTGTTGACTTTATAAACCACGAACCCGACATCTAGTTGAAACCAACCAACCAAAATGGCATTCAATTAGTGACTAAAGATTGCAAGTACGGCAGGTCATCCAACCTGATTTAATTACTCAGTTATGCCTTGGGACTCCCCGCACCTGCCAATTAATCTTATACCCAACTCTAGTTCAACCATCTTTGACCATTAAAATATTGACTCAAATTCTTAATCACATAAATTTGTGTGAGGGTAAAATGGATATTAAACAAGATATATTTATGCACGTAAGTTTAATTATAACTTCAATTTCAATATTCCTTTATGTTACACGTTAACCGTAAAGATGTTTGAACATATAATATAATATAATATAATACTCAAGTGACTTGGTATTAATCCATTGCTTAACGGCTTATAATTTTAATATTCTCATGATTATATTTAATTTTTGAGTTTAAATTTAATCCATTAATAATATAAAATAATTTATATTATTATTGAATAAAAAAGAAATATATCATTAGAAATTAGTAAAAATTAAATTTTTTAATAATAATAATAAAAATAAAATTTTAATAGATTTTTATTGATATGAGAACGGGGAATAAGTGATTGTGTATTGTTTATTCACATTGGCAAGTGAATTAAATTTAAATTTTAAGCTTTAGTTATTCTTTAAATATAAACTTTATTTTCACTATTTAATATAAAAATTAAACTAAATCTATATTGGTAATTTTCAACAAATTAAAATCTAAAATTTCTAATTCACACATAAAGTTTTAATATATAGGATTATAATTTAACAATAGCTAAAGGGAAAATTAATGTTTTATGTGATACTATCGGTTAAATTATGAATATTTTTACGTTTTGCTTAGTCACTTAATTTACACATTTTTATGTCAATGTGACAAAATACTTTTCTATCAATTTTTCTTCCTATAAGCTTTCATAGAATAACTAGGACTAGGATATTTCGTCTAAACTACATCGTGTTATTTGTTTTGCCCTTTATTGATATGTAGTTTTTTAATTTTCAGCACATCACGATATTAAAAAAAGTTGATAAAAGCATGCACTGCACTCAATCTTAATCAAAAAACTGAAAAGGATAGTACATCGAGGTAATAGGGACCATACACTTAAATCCTCTCATATAATGTTTAAATTTCTTAATTTTAACTTATCACTTAGGGGCTTGCTAGCTTGCTTATTAATTAATAGTCTTAACTTAAGAGGATTTTTGAAGATGAAAAGAAAATTAATAAATAAATAGACATTTAAGAAAATTGTTGATATTATTTTCATATTTTTACACTTATTTTCTACAAATTCCAAGCTTTTTATATATGAGTGAAACCCAAAATTTTGAAACACAAAAATAAATAAGGAGTGTGTGATTAGCTTAGTGCAAAATATTCACAGTTGATTGGATTAGAGGAAGTGAGATTCATTAGTTTAAAAGAAGTAGAATAAATCTCAAAGTATTTTAAGCTTAAAAAAAATCTTGAATTCAAATTTTGGAGATTGCCTTTATTAATATGGATATATTGTTTGCTGTTTATGTCTTGAATATGGACAAACATATTCCAATCCATTTTTTTTTTTGGCCATAACCCCAATCCAATTTTTAGCTCAAACCTAACTTGGAATAAATAAGGGTTAGAAAATTGGATTGAGAGGTTAGGTTTAAAGGTCTAGAAATTTTAGACTTTATTTTATAAGTAACTTGAGCTTACATTAAGTCAGACCAATCTAATTTTATATTTATATATATTAAATATTTTATTATATTACATATTTAATATATATTATATGACAAAAATTTTAAACAAAAAAATTAGTATATATATAATGATTTTTACAATGATATTTTTCTTTATTATATACATTAAATATAAATATATTTTATATGTTTATAAGATTTAATTATAAAATATATATTAAAATTTTAAAATTGGATCTAAACCGGATTACTTTTGGACATTCCGATTACAAAAAGGGTTGATTTTGAAAATAAAAAATAAAAAAAAATTGGGTCAAACCAAATTTGAACTAAATAAAAATACATTAATTTTACATAAGTCTGACCTGAAGCCAATCCATTCTGGATTCTTTTCATCCCTAGTCTTAAATACGAATTAATCCTATCCTTGATAAAAGAAAAAATGTGAGGTTATACCTAGGTGTAAACAAATTATTTACTCCAAAGATGATTTAAAATAGACAAAATGACCAAGAAGGATAAGAAAATGGGGAGAAAATAGGAAAACAATATAGTACCATGGCATTATTTGGTGAACGGTATTTCAAATAGCTTTTAGCTTGTTTCATTGTGTTTCAAACTGATTGACTAATTTTTCATTCAAAAAATTATTTAGTGGGCAGCTATTTAAAACAGCTACTCCCTTCCCAAATGTCATTTTTGAAAATGCTGTAATATATAACGTTTTCATTTAGCATTTTCAATTATTATTTTTAAATAACAAAATTACTCTTGTTTTCATGCAATAATTGGAAGCTTTTCATCAAATCTCTTCCATCTTCACCTTAAACACCCTTTCTTTCATGTTTTTTGGATTTATTATTTTAAATAAATTAATTCCTATGAATATTATATTAATTTATTTTAAAAAAATTAATAACTATAAATATTATATTAATTTTTATATTTTTAATTTTATCTTTTTGTAAAAAAATTATATTATTTTTACATAAAAATTAAATAATTATAATTATTAATTAATTATAATTGTTAATTTTTTCAAAAATAAATAATAAAAATTATAATAATTTAATTTTAAAGAAATTTTTAATATATAATAATTTATAATAATATATTATTTATAAAAATTAATTTGTTAAATAATATATAAAATCTAACATATTAAAAATAAAAGAACACTTCAATAACTCATAAAATATATTCATATCCTTATTTGTCATTTTACATACAAATAACTAATTAAAAATAACTAATTTTACTAAATATTTTTATTCAAGCAATTAATTTATCAGTTGGTCAAATCAACTAATACAATTAACTATTAACTAATAATTAATTAAATCAACTAACCGCTACAACTATCAGCTGATTGTCAAATAAGCTTATTTCATTTCCGAACATGAAAAATCAGAATTTCAAAAGCCCAAATCCGTAATTTCAATCCGAAGAACCTTGTTTAAAACCATCGTTCCCCATTCCACTCTTCCACAAGCACCTTCCTCCGTATCAAACACTACCACACTACTCACATTTATTTCTATTACAGGCAAAGAAAACTAGACACCAGTAAATACTCTTTGTATTTTTGGGAGAGAAAGAGAGAGAAATGGCATCGGCCAAGCCGAAACGAAATTTCCCGGCCATAACCAGATGCAATGGAACGTCGTCGTACGGCTCCATCGCCGCCGATCTCGACGGCACGCTCTTGGTCTCCAGAAGTTCTTTCCCATACTTCATGCTCGTCGCCATTGAAGCCGGCAGCTTGCTCAGAGGCTTCGTTCTCCTCTTGTCTCTTCCGATCGTCATCTTCGCTTATCTCTTCATCTCTGAAGCCATCGGAATCCAAATCCTCATCTTCATCTCCTTCGCTGGCCTCAAAGTCCGTGACATTGAACTCGCCTCACGCGCCGTCCTTCCAAGGTAGTGAATCGGCCTTATTAGCTATTTTGTGAGTAATTTTTGTTTTCAACATGTTTTTAAATTATCATCTCCAGTGCTGTACTCTGCAATTTGTGGCAGAGCCATCGCTTCATGAAACATAACTGTTTAGGTGATTATAGTTTTAAGTGTTGAAAATTTAATGAAAACATGCAAACTTGTATATTTTTGAGAAGTTGATTTGAATATTTGACATAAATAGAAAATAATAAGGATTTCTGGAGCTGTGGTTCCTGTCAATATTTCTTCATTAGTCTGCAACAATCATAACTGCAACTGTTAAAATCATTGTGATTTTAAATCATGATTTTAATTATTATTATTGCATAGTCTTATAAAATTGAATTTGCTGTAATTTTGAACTGCAATAATCATAAATTTTTTTGTTTAGTTTTTTCATATATGCCATGTTTGCAGCATAATCCATGATTTTCATGTTAAGTGAGTGTTTGGTTGGGATGATTGTGTAGGGTTTATGCGGCGGATGTGAGGGAGGAGAGTTACGAGGTCTTTGATCGGTGCAAGAGGAAGGTGGTGGTGACGGCGAATCCGACGGTGATGGTGGAACCGTTCGTGAAGGATTTTCTGGGCGGAGACAAAGTTTTGGGGACGGAGATCGAGGTGAATCCGAAGACGAAGAAGGCTACCGGTTTTGTGAAGAAGCCGGGGGTGTTGGTGGGAAAGTGGAAGAGGCTAGCTATCGTAAAGGAGTTTGGTGAGGATTCGCCGGACCTTGGGATCGGAGACCGAGAGTCGGACCATGATTTCATGTCCATTTGCAAGGTTTATCTTCTGATTCCTTCTTGCATGTTGTCTGTTGCATATTACCATGGTTTTAAAATGCATACCATATATGGTAAGATGGAGTTACAAATTGAAAAAAATTATATGATTAATATTTTTTATTGAGCCTGTAATTAAAATGATAGAGTAAACCCTCTCTTCTTTTATTATCATTTATATCAATTTTATTTCTATGAATTATTAAATTATCCGATTTAATTTTTATTGTTGTTTATATGAAAAATAATTGGTTCAATTTTGTACCTCTAAAGATGAAATTTGACAAATAAATATTTTGCAAATAAAATTAATATAAAATACTTAATAAAAATAAAAATGAGAAAAAAATTAAGTTTATGTGAATACAAAAAGAAGCTTACCCAAAATTATGCATTTAAGTCATCACATCCACACATAATTCTATAGAGTTTTAGTTTGACTTGAAAATTTTCAAATTAAATTGATACAAATTTTATTTAAAGGATGAAATTAATATAAATTAAATTTTTTGAGAGTTAAAATAAGGTTTTAGTTAATATAAAAACACAAGTCTTGAAAAGTAATAAATCTTTTAGTAAATAAATAATATGATATTTCTCTCCAGATTGCTGTTATTGAGATAAAAAATTAATCAGAATCTTAATTTGAATATATTGTGTCATATCTTGACTTCTGAGAACTGGCTTGCTGAAATTCTACGGGGGTTTGAAGATGATAATTGATAAGAGCTATAAATTTATTGAATGAATAAATTAGAAAGAATTTCATTAAATGGTCTGTTGCGCTACAATTAATTCGCACCTCACCAATCACATCCATTGCGTGTGTGCGGTATAATAGCTGGCGTAGAGCATTAAGTTTCTCATTCTTATCAAATAATCCAACTTCCAAACTAAGAATTAATTAAAATGCCACCGAATCTGTTCTAATATTTAGTGTGTTCAGATTGGTTATAAATGTGCTACGGTGTGTTTCAATTTATTTCGAATTGTATTATATTTATTTATTTTAAGTTAATGAATTCTATGAAATTTAAAGTTTTTAAAATTTAAAATGATGAGGCGTTTAGAAATTATTATATTAAAATTATTTGATTATATTTGTTAATAAATAATAATTATAATTAAATAATTATAATTTAACAATTTTAAAATTTATTATATTACCTTAAATTTTAAAATTCTAACAGTAGGATAATAAGAATCTTTTATTTTTATTTTTTATCAATAACACTTAAAAAAGTAAAGTTCATCTTGTACGCTAGAAAAGATTCTGTGTATGCTGGATTGATTTTCCTAGATTTATCCTTTGAGTTAATGATCCAGAGGGATTTGAATGTGTTGTGAGTTGTGTGAGGATGACGGTGAATTGACTTAGCTTCTTACTCAATTAAGTCCTCGGGCGTGGGTGGGGGGAGTCCATTTAACTTCTAAAGCGGGCATGAGTATTCTTTTCAGTCCATTTAAAAGATTAGTAAATCGTAGTTCTAGAGGCCCAGTGGGACCCACTGTCTTCAACAACCTCAACCAACTGCCAGCTTATACATGCTGGTGGTCCATTCGTTGAGAAAAGCATTTTTCATTAAATGTTGTCACGGTTTGGTGGCCTTCCTTCCCACCGCCCACAAAGATAGCCTTATATCAAACTTACCCTCAAGAATTTTTTCCCGATAGAACAAAATTTTGAAAAGTAAAATGTAACATCGATATGGACTATGGGTATAATTGTATTTAACCCAGCAGTGACAAATTCTGTTATATGTCACATGGAATAGTGTTAGTACAAGCCAAGGTAGTGTAGTGGTTTATGGTTTAGTATCAAGAGATTTGAGCAATAAGTTAATAGTTTAATTTCAAACCTTAAAGAAAAAAATTGGTCCAAGTTGGACAACATAAATTAGCTATAGCAAAGAATAATTGTTATTATTTTAATTGCGCATGTTTTAAATATGGGAGGTAAAGTCTTTCTTATATTTGCTATACAATTATCTAATCAAATCACAGTATGTATATTAATTATTCCGGCAAACGTAAATTTTGCCCTAAATATAATTACATTGGTAACACATGGTATTTACACTAAAGTAATTAATATCTTAGTATTGAAGATATTGGCTTATTATGTTAATTATTTGATACCATAAATAAACAAACTGAATTAAGTAAAAAAATGTTTTTTTTTTACCAATATGTAATTTGTAGCATTTAGAAGATGACTCAAAGAAGAATGGATAGATTCGCTTTGTCAATCTAGTTTATTTATGGAAAAAGAAAAAATTTCAAGCTTAATCGGCACAATTCTTATCTTATGACGTTAGTTGCATAGTTCTAACTTGACTCCTAAAATCATAGCTTTGGTTCATTTATTCAAGTAATGTTTTTCATGGTTCTATGATTAATTTGACTTTGCATGATTATAAGTCTAAGAATTGCGTGATTATTAGTAATAGCATCCCATGTAATATACTCTTATATATTGCTGGCAAATTAAATTAACAGGAGGGCTACATGGTGCCTCCAAGCAAATCAGCTAGACCAGTAGCGCCGGACCGCCTCAGGAGCCGCCTGATCTTCCATGACGGCCGCCTAGTGCAGCGGCCTGACCCACTGAACGCCATCATCACCTACTTATGGCTCCCATTTGGTTTCATTCTGTCTATAATTCGTGTATACTTCAATCTGCCTCTCCCAGAACGCGTCGTTCGCTACACATATGAAATGCTAGGCATCAAGCTTGTGATCCGCGGCAAACGCCCACCTGCTCCATCTCGAGGCACCCCAGGTTATTCCTCAGCGTAACCTCGTAATTATACATTAAGTTTAGTGGAAACTGGCCTTTTTTTTATGTTTTCATATTTTAAAATGGAAATATATAGTAAAATGTGACAAAATAAACGTAATAAATAAGCATTATATTAATGTTGTTGTAAGAAATAAATTTTGATTAATGAGCATTATATTGGATTAAAATATTCTAAATGCTTCTTTTAAATGGTTAAATGCATGTTTTAATTTAGATAGATAAAGACATTTTATGTTACTACTTGTTGCACATTTTTAGGTATTATATTAACGATAGTCTCATTATCAATTAATATAATGTATAACTTTGTGCTTATCAAGTTTGATCTTTGGTTTCTTATAATAGGTGTGCGCGCTCATGCAAATTTGGTTATTTAACTATTTTTATTATTATTGAAGAGAACAAAAAGATCCACAAATTTTTGCAAGTCATGAGACGTTTTGCATCTATTTCTTGTTGTTAAGCAAATATCTAGTTTAAGTATTTAAATTATAGTTGTAGCTGCGATTTCAATTTTGTGGATAAATTCAAAAAGGTCCACAAATTTTTACTAGTCATGAGGCGCTTTGCTTCTATTTCTTGTTGTGAAGCAAATATCTAATTTAAGAATTTAAATTATAGCTGTGGTTGCAATTGCAATGCTGCTGCAATGCGGATAAATTCAAAAAAAAAAAAAAGGTTATTACGGTGCAAAATTTTAGAAAATTGTAAATGTAACGTGATTTGTAACCGCAATATTATTCTTAGGTCTAGTTTTAGAAGTAGCCCTTATTCTATTTTTATTGATAAAGAAGCTATTTACATGATCATTAAAATAACAATAAATATTTTAAAAGTTGGACTAAATATTAAAAAGATCATTCGATTTAAAATCAGTTCAAATAATGAATAAGCCCGTTGAGTTAATTAAATCGATTGAACCAACGGGTTCTATATATCTAATGTTTAGAACACTAATAATTAACAACTATCTATGCTTTTTATTTCCTTGTTTCAGGTAACCTTTATGTGTGTAACCACCGCACAGCCCTTGATCCAATTGTGATAGCCATCGCACTGGGACGCAAAGTCTCATGTGTCACATACAGCGTAAGCAAGCTCTCCAGATTCCTATCTCCAATTCCAGCCATTGCCTTAACACGCGATCGTGCGGCTGATGCTGCTCGAATCTCAGAGCTCCTGCAAAAAGGGGATCTGGTTGTGTGTCCAGAAGGCACCACGTGTCGCGAGCCCTTCCTGCTGCGATTCAGTGCTTTGTTCGCAGAGATGAGCGATAGGATCGTCCCCGTAGCTGTTAACTGCAGGCAAAGCATGTTCTATGGAACGACGGTAAGAGGGGTTAAGTTTTGGGATCCATATTTCTTCTTCATGAACCCTAGGCCCCAGTATGAGGTCACGTTCCTTGACCGGCTGCCGGAGGAGCTGACGTGTAAGGCCGGCGGCAAGTCGGCGATTGAGGTGGCTAATCACGTGCAGAGGGTGTTGGGTGATGTCCTGGAGTTTGAGTGCACTGGATTAACAAGGAAGGACAAGTACTTGTTGCTTGGAGGAAATGATGGGAAGGTGGAGTCTATGTACAGTGCCAAGAAGTGAATGAGTTGTAATTTGGTATTAAGTGGAAATGTGTTTGTTAGAAATTCCTATTTTTGTTGAACACATTGAGAATGGATAAACAATGTTATGGGAGGGTGTTTCTGAATACTGGTTACTAATACTGATTTTAGCTATAATCGCTTGGAATATTTGTGTAAACTTTACTTATTACATGTGCTAGCTTCGTTTAGATTTGAAGTTGTTGGGATCTTTGAACTTTTGCCAGGAAAAAGGTTCTCTTCTTTGTTCCCTAAATGTGGTCATATCCAACACTGGTTTGTTTGAATATCAATATTCTATACTCTTGCACCTTTTGGTTGATTGCTCGGTTTGACAGGGATATTCTACCTTCTATGTGTATTAGGACACATAGCTGGTTACATTTTTAACGTAGGAAAAAGCGAAGTCATAAGACTCATACATAAACTCAGTTTCAAATCCAAGATGCGTGAAAAGACAATTTTTTTGGAGTCATGAGATACCCTTAAACCAAAAGTCTTCGACACTCCTAATTATAATTTCGTTAACACATTTATATGTCTAGAAACAAGGATTAAATTAATTTTTTATTTAATATATTGCTTAATACGCGATGTAAGTAAGCTAAGAAAAGTTTTTTGCCATTTTCTTCGGTTCAGTAATAAGAGCTGTTTTTTTTTTAAAAAAAATTTTAGTCTGAAATTCTATTTTAAACATTAAGCATGTGTATCAGATAACTTCCTATTCTTTGCGTTATAAAAGAAAAAGGTAGTTGTGAAAATAATAAGTGTCACTCGTATTGTTAAAATATAAAGACTATAGTAGGGCTAAATTTGGGGATATATAGCTTAAAATCCTATGCTCGATCATTCAAATTGAAGGAACAATAAATTAACGAATATAATGGCTTGTTAAGTATTTCTGGCTCATGTGACATAGAATAGCGTTAGTACAAGCTGAGATGGTGGCTTCTTGTGAAGGAATATAATATATAGCTTAAACACCATGTTGTCATTGGATCGATATCCATGCCTATAGTGGCTTCGATAACAGAATTCCTTTGATTCGCGTATTGACCAGAGAACTTACAAAAATAAAAGGTGTCCATTGCCACTCCGATATTTAAATTAGTTCATAGTAGAATGAGTTTTAGTACTGATACAAGTAAAAAGTAAAGATGGGGAGGAATACTTATATATAATTTTGGTTGTGATGCCAAAAATTGGTACTATGAGATTCCTTTTCAAGATATTTTTGAGTTCTACATGTATTTGGTATGATATGAAATCAATGGTCATTATACATATGTCTTGAAGTAATTATTGCATTGGAAAGATAGTTTGATATTTGTATTTCAATGTGATACAATATCTTTGTAGTCAAAAGTACATTTCTTTTTTCATGATAAGATGAAGGACGTGCATATATTTGAAAACTTTCGAGCTCTTGGAAAAGTGCCTAAGTGAGGCTTGAATGTCATGTCTTATTGAGTATTAAAATTTTTTATTTAGAATATCTATATCAAGTTAAGAACATATGGGTAGCACTCCTTACATGTTTATGTGGTTTCATCTCTATTTACCCCTTTATAGTCATCCTAATTATTTGTTAGGCATCTTCGAAATTTGTTATTGTGTAGTTAATTAGAAGTTGATGGCACTTGGTATAGTTGCTTGGGTAAAACCAAGATCTATTATAATCTTCATTCTCTTGGCTCAATATATGACACATTGAACCCAATTAGTTCATTAAGCCAACAAAACCTAACAGGAGAAAAAGATATAATGCAGAAGCCATACTGATTATTTGGTAAGTACAATAAAGCAAGGAAATCAATGATCAAAAGAATGGGGCAAGTACGTGGGGTAGGGTTCAAATTTTGTTGGTATTGTTATACTTCCGATAAATATAGAAGGAGGGGGTTCAAATTCTTGCTATTTTTTCTTTCCCTTCTTCTCCTTCTTCTTTTATTAAAGAGAAATTATGATACACTATTTATATAATAATATATTAGTGTATTATTAAATTTGATGACATATCAAATTTATTTTTTAAAAAAAATTAAATTTAATTGTTATAAAATAATATATTAATATATTATTATATTAATGATGAACTATAATCAGCTCTTTTTAAGTGGACCGATAATTACGAGTGCCTCTATGGAAATTTCTAAAGAATGGATGACTCATCTCAAATATTCATATAAAAGAAATGAACAAGTAAACCCACGTATCGTTAACAATGTTTACTATTAGAATTCTATACACGATCAAAAGGCAACAAATACATTTGCAAGGGATGGGTTTAAAACTAGGGCTATGTTTTAACATATACTTAAAAAATTTAAATTTTATTTATTTTTGTAATTTTTCGCAAAAATATTTTTCTTTAAATCTTGTGATGCAACTTGTCATTTATATTTCTTACCTACAAAATTTCTACAAAGATACAATTAATCTTTTATAAAAAAAACTTAAATTTATATACAAATTAATTGTAACCATGATAAATTTTTTTTTATAATATATCCTTTGTAGGGCATTACTCTCAATCTTATTGCGACCACTAGACGAAAGTAATCCATGAATAAAAAAATGTATATATTATTAAATTTGGACCTTTGGATCAAGTTGTGTATGGCATTAACGGTGTATCTTATACTCTTCCTAAGACCTTGTGACAAGCTAGGCCAGCCACTGCCTTCACTCAGCCAAAGGACTGATGATCTTTGAATTCAACCTTCCACATGGCGGTGGCCCATCACCATCAATAGCCACATTGTATACGAAGTGATATATAGATATATTATTAAATATAATTTTTAACATATTATTATATAATATATTAAATTTAATTTTAAAATATAATTAGATTCAATTATACATTAACATATTATTATGTATGGTAATCTTCTACTAAAGTTGTTGCATTCTCATAAATTCAACAAATTATTCAATACATACATACATACATATAGTAGAAGGAGTCTTTCTGTATAAGTGTAAGATAAATAAATCATAACTATTAAATTTAGTATTGAAGGATTATAATTAAAATATAAAATTATACAATTTTTTTAAGTAATCATATGACTTTCAATTATATTATAATTCTAACCATTAATCCAAAATTTGGTGGTTATGATTCATCCTTCTCATCTTTTATATAAAATATTTATTTCACTTGATATGCCTCTCTCCCTCCCCCCACACATATATATAGGATTACTAACCTCAATATTCATGAGTGGAGACTAATTGACTTCTAAATCCCGCAAGTGCACGGTTTAAGTCGAGTTATAGTATAAAAGATTATCGTTCTCCACAGGGATTGTAGGTTGAGTACTAATTAATCTCAAGTAAAATTATCTAGGCAGATCAATTAATAGTGTGAATCAAGAATAAGTTGTAAAAACAGAGCTTAGCTATCAAAATAAGGTCTGATTCAATGGAATAAAAGCGTACTTAGCTTAAGGATCCCTTGTACACTTCATTATGGAATGAATTTACTTCTCTAACTTGGTTTACTGTTAATTATGATTGTTGGATTCCCAAAATTAAGCTATACCTCATTGCAAGGCTACTAGCTACTAACCAAAGATTAAGTGCCCAGAATTACTCTAGTAATCACTCATCTAGGTTGCATTAACTGGCTTAGAACCCATTCTTGGACATTTCATCCTGTGCAAAAGAATACAATCAGCTTAATTCCTAAGTCTAATTGATATTCCTAATGACCATGCAAGATCCGATTAATTAATTGGTCATTTCAACCTAAAATCAACTAATCCATAACACAAATCCAATATTCTGAATATATTGGCTTGTTCCAGACAAAACAGCAAGATCAAATCATAATTCAACAGTAAATCAAGCTAGATTATATAAAATTCAGTTCCATAACTCCATGAACAAGTTCACCTAAGCTAAGCACAAAGGTTTAGTGTGAAAACATCACAAGATCAGAAGAAAACAAGAAAACAGAGAAGGAAGTCAAACAGTCCATGAAGATCTACAAATTTCTTGCTTGAATCCACGCTAGATGATGCCTTTGGTGAGTATAGGTCTCTCCTAGGGCTTCTCCCAACAACTCTCCTTGTTAATTCTCAGTTTCTCCTCCTTCTCCTTCGCAAGATTTCGTGCAAAACTTATATTTTTGATGTACACAGGGTCCAACACGGCTCGTGTTGTACCCCGTGTTTCTCAGCGAAAGTTTGAGCAGCAAGAAACACGTTGTGTGACACGCCCCGTGTTCTCCGACGAATTGTCAAGCAGTAATGTACAGGGGTAGTACACGGCCCATGTTCTACTCCGTGTTCTTCAACGAAGACTGATCAGCATATTACACGGGGTGTGACACCACCCGTGTTCTTCAGAAGCGAATGGCAGAAATATACACGGGGTGTAATACGTCCCGTGTTCACTCCCGTGTTCTTCTCTAGATGACTCAATGAAGTCTCGAAGCCGTCCAGAATGAAACACGGCCATGAACACGGGGTTCAACATGGCCCGTGTTCTTTGCTGAGTGAACAATCTTGGTTCAATGCTTCATGATTTGAATGGTTTTGCCTCTGGATTCTTTTCTAATGCCCATATGTGTCATTTCATAACCTGAAAACAAAATATAGAGCATCTAAGTGTCCTTTTCAATCAATTTGCACAAAATACTAAGTAAATAAGTGGATGAAACACATAGAATTTAGGTGTATTTGTGCACTTATCACTAATAACCTTCATTTTTTTCTTGAACTGAAAAATCTTGCTATTAATTTATTGGTCATAAAATAATAAATGATATTTAAGTAATTTTAATAGAGAAATATTAATTTAAAATATTTATATCAATTTTACTTATTCTCTCTTATCTTTACAATAAA
The DNA here is from genome assembly GCA_020226215.1 of Sindora glabra. Lineage (NCBI taxonomy): Eukaryota > Viridiplantae > Streptophyta > Magnoliopsida > Fabales > Fabaceae > Sindora > Sindora glabra. The sequence continues at coordinate 56,157,358 of CM035235.1, read as the reverse complement.
TATATTTATTAATTTTATTATCTTTGGACTTAAGAATCTGAAAATTGGCAATCTTTTCATACATTATTATCTATTTATTTTATCGATAGTATTAAAAATTTTATATTAACAATATATTAAATTTAAATTCATCGATATATATTTGCAAAAAGGTTAATATGCTTATTTTTTATGACTAATTATTAAATCAGAGAAAGGATAATATCTGATATAATTAATGGTACAATATTATTTAATATTTTTCAATTTTTTATAATATTTTGAATTTAAATTGACGACATTATGTGCTTATTATGTAAGTTGCCATAACAGCTACATAAAAAAAATTAAGAAAAGTATAATAGTCAAAGACACATAAATAAAGTAGCATTCTCACATGTTAAAAATTCTAGTGCACGGGCTGCTTGTGCGGGGTGCTCTAAAAGGAAGAGATTATGATGCACTCTTGCAATTAATGCACTACCAAATTTTATTATTAAATTTTATTCATATTATATAATATTATACAAATAAATAAAATTTGATAATTTAGATTATTAGTACATTAATATAATTAATATATTATATTTATCACCACTCTTAAAACCAATGATAAAAAGATGGGAAAAAATCAGGTCGATACCAGTTGCTGTAATTTATTACAGCGAGGTACTCTAAGCACATTTTTTTTCATTTAAGTGCATCTACAAACATCAAATAACACACTTGAAACGTGTCTCGAAAAGAACAAAATCCAAAAATAGAAACTGATGAATCGCATTCCATTATCACAAAGTCCCAGTGAAGCAACCTAACAAATTGAATGAAAATACGGCAGAAATCGCCAGAAAGTTGTAGTGGATGAACTCATCCAACACTATACCATTAGAAGTTAGCATTTCCAACCTTCAACAACTTTCAATCAATTCAAAACAGCAACTTCCCATGAATCTACACGTTAAAATGGGTCATCAACTGATAAACCCTACATCCTTTTAAATGTTTTGCGTATATGGATTATCTTTGCATTAACTTTATGGAAAATATTACTAATTGCGTGTGTGTGTGTGTATTTATATATATAGTATGTATGTTGAAATGAAACTCCAAAAGTTAGAACGATAAATATGCATTTCACTATTTTATTGTATGTTAATGTCACTAATCCCACATAATCTTCATGTTACTGTCACTATTTTATTGGTTGCTTAACTAATCAAGATGTTATTGTTACTAATCTTCATGTCCCTATTTATATAATAAATAGAAACATGGAAGTATACATGTTCTTTTATTTTTTGGCATCTTGTTCACATGCAAGCAAACAGAAACATCTTACTCTTCCAACACCAAATAGAAACATGCAATTTATATCACAAATAGAAACATGGAAGCATTGCATGTTAAAAATGTTCATGTTTTATATTTTTTAGCATCATGTTACATTGACTAATATGTTGTCTTTGGATGATGTTACTATTTGTTCTGAAAATAGTAACATGTTATTTTTTTTATCGGTTTTGTTGTTAATCATACTTGATTTATTAACATTTGTTTAATGTTATTGTTTCACATGTAAATAGTAATACATTATTTTTGTCAAAAATTTATTGTTAATCAGACTTCATTTTATCTATTTGTTGTATTTTTTTTTGTTAGTAGTACTATTTTAGACCAAATAGAAATATGTCATTACAAGAAAATAACATATTACTATTTATTCTTAAAATAGTAATATGTATAAATAGTAATATGTTATTTTTTATCAATTTTATTATTAATTATGCTTAATTTATCAATTTATTCTTAATTTTTGTTTAATGTTACTATTTCCAGATAAAATAATAGCATGTTGTTTGATGTTATTGTTTCACATGCAAACAATAACGTTATTTTTATGAAAGTTTCATTATTAATTATACTTCATTTTATATATTTGTTGTATTTTTGGGTTAGTGTTACTATTTCAAACTAAATAGAAATATGTCACTGGAAGAAAACAACTTATTACTATTTGTTCAGAAAATAGTAACATGTTATTTTATTAATTTATCCTCATTTTTATTAGTTTAGTTCTTAATCATACTTGATGTGTCAATTTATTTGAACAGAAAGACAACAAAATATCCAAACAAACAGAAGTAACTGAAGAAGCAACTACAAGATTCTAGTAGTATAGGTCCAATTTGTTGACATGTATAAAGCAAATTAATAATCTTCAATTCAATAAGAACCACAAGAGGATGCTACAAAAAAATCATTTTTAGATTCTCCTCAATGCAATAATGACAAAGAAGTTTGATCGCAGTATGTGTCAAAAGAGCAATCAAGAAATACAGATAATAATTGCCACCTTCTCATCCAAGCACGAACAATTTTTAATTAAGGTCAAACATCTGAGCATTAAGAAATACAAGCAGTATGTGCTAGAATAGCGATTAAGAAATACAAACAGTAATTGCCACCTTCTCATACCAACACGAACAATTCCTAATTAGGGGTGAATGTCTGAACATCATACCTATGTCAGTGAAACTTATTTTTTGAATAAAAGATGGAGACATCCCTATAGACACAACACCTGACAAGAGGCCATAATCGAATTTAAACACTAGATAATTCTGTGGCCAAGGAAACCTTACAAAATTAATGAAATTCAATACACTCTAAAGGACAATAGGAGGAACATCAGAAACTAATGTTCAGGATATCTCACCCTTTGTAACACTGATGCTGCTGGTGACCCTGTTTGTACCAAATAAGACTTAGACACTGGCTTGGTCCTACCTCAAATATGTAGAAGACATAGATGATATAATAGAATATTGGTAGTCCGGAAACATACATGAGTAACTAATAAGTTCCATTACAAAGGACATACCACCAAATGTCACCGATTGTATCATGCTATTGCTAGTAAGTTACAGTTGTCAAACTTGTATTACTTCATGTCATTTTCTTTGATACAGTTTTCATTCATTTCTATTCATTTAATTAAATGTTTTTACCACTTTTCTTGCATGTTTTTCACAGTTTTGGTTAATGTTATTGTTTAGAGACTAAACAGTTACGTGTTATTATCCATTTTTTTGGTAGTTACGTGTAAACAGTAACTTTACATTTTTTGCCAGTTTGGTTGTTAGTGTGACTTCATTTGTTCATTTATTTTGAGTTTTTTATTCGTGTTATTGTCTGGATACTAAATAACAATATATTATTGTTTGTTCTGCAAAAAGTAATATATTATTTTTTGAAAGTTTTATTAATAATTAGATTACATTTGTCTCATTATTTTAAATTTTAGGTTATTAATAAGACTTGATTGAAATATTTATTTATTTTGAGTTTTTTGGTCTATGTTACTCTTTGGAAACCAAACAACAACATGTTATTATTTGTTTGTAAATAGTAATATGTTATTATTTGATAATTTTATTATTAATGACACTTCATTTATCTATTTACTTTGGGTTTTGGTTCATGTTACCATCTTAATACCAAACCTAAATAGCAACATGTTACTATTTGTTCTGCAAATAGTAACATATTGTTATTTGCAAGTTTTTTTGTAAATAATACTTGATTCATTTACTTACTTTGAGCTTTTTATTCATATTATTATTTGTTCTGTAAATAGTAATATGTTATTTTTTTAGTAAATTTTTTGTTAATAACATCAAAAGGGCCTTTTTTTTTACTACATCTTTAAATGCAAATTCCATTGAAAATTGATATAACAATATGTACATTATATTATCGATAATATTAGCTGTGTGAGACAACGAATATGCTTAATGGACATCAAATTGAAAGAGTTCCAAAATGCTTTAAATGGGACTTGAAACTCCTCACATATTAACTGAAGGATAAAGTGGCCAGCCAGCCAGCTTTAGGTAATGTTTGGAAAATGTCGTTTTCTTTACCCTTGTTACTATTATGCTATAACTTAATCTTTCTCTTCATGTTACTATCTGTCACTAAAATAGAAACATATTAACTACTTACACTAGCAAGCAACCACTCTTACATTTTAGATCATCAACAAAGAGCTTCAATCAATAATAGATGAAATAAAGCTCCTTTATAACATTAACACATAAATAACACAAGAATTACAATTACTTGAATACCATGAACAAACAAAAATATAGATCACACCCTCCCAATTGGAGGAATCTGTAACTGATGACGACACGAGAGTGACTCAATACATAATTCAACCATAAGTAATAAAATTGGATCAATTTGTAAATATTGCATTATCCCATAAAGAACATCAAGAACAAGATAAAAATAAAGTACAAAAACTGATGGATCAGCTCTTTAATGAAAATACAAGAATAAATGAACTAACCAATGAATTGAAGTCTCTAACAAAGAAACTTCAGAGCTTAGAGTAACAACTATAACAAAACAAATAAATAATCACAAACCTCACACATGAAAACTCAAGACTCCAAATGTAACTATTTGACACAACAAAATAGATAAAAAATCTCAAAATGATCATCGAAACCTTGGAGAATGCAAATGTTAGTCTTGAAAATTAAAATAAATAGCTGAATGTACAACTCATAGAAATGACTATGCAAGTGGTTGGACAGCAAAATGTAAAAATCATAGAAGCTAAAGAATAAAATAAGACTAACCATACTCAAAGATTGATGATCAAAGGCATTAAATCAAAAATAAGAAAAGCAAAACATGACATGGACTACACATACTCAAGCTAACATAAAAAATCCACAAAACAACAATAAACAAGACAGCAACAACACCTACTGAAGAAGACACTAACAAAGGCAAAAAGGCTTATCTTGGAAGAAATAATAGTCAAAATGGCTAAAAAGAATCAGACCAAAAAGCCACTAAAGTTATAAATTGGTTAGCCATAAAATACTTGCCCTAAGATCTTAGGAAAAAAATAATCCAAATAAGAAAAATAAGACACATAATGTAAGTCATCTCTTATTTACTCACTAATTCCTTTAATTAAATTAACATTATTGTCAGGTGCCTCAACTTATTTATACACCATATCATCATTTACAAGAATATTGTTTGGATATCTCCTTCAGTAGAACATGTTCATAACATTATATGAGTTACTGGATGTGCTCGTAGAAAAGGCAATAACAAATAATATACATATGCTCCTCTAAAATTTTATAATATTACTATTTTATCTAATTCTTTTTATGTTAATGTTATTGTTTTGAGTCAAAACAATAACATGGTAGCACTGAATATTTTCAGGCTAAAAAATATGATGTTACTATTTGGAGTTCAAATAGTAATATGCAACTACTCGTGCTATTATTTATCATCATATTACTAGTGTTTTTCTGCTCTTCTTCTTTTATTTATCACCATGCAACTACTCGTGCTATTATTTATTTAACAAAAACTAATTCTTCAATTTTAGGTCATAAATAGCCATGCGTCCCTGCTCAGCATAACTGGCACATCCACTAACAACAAAATATTTATATTTGATAGCTCATGTTGCGTAAGATCTTAAATCCATTCCTTAAATCTGACATACAAAAAATAATTTGATATTGACTCAAGTTCAAACTATACTATTACTTTTATATGATTAGCCCACTTCAATTATATAAGGATATGAGGAAGTCCAAATTTGATGAAAAGGTAAAGGAAGCAATGATTGTAAATATTGTTTTATTCCTAATGAATTCGATGGGCATCAATGATTGCACCAACTCCAATCATTCAATGGACCCATTATAACTCAATGAGCCCCAGAAGTAAAGGGGTTGTAGATCCATACTTTTGTGATATCAAGATGGTGATGAATAATATTTATATTATGATCAAATACTAACTATTATTCTTAGTTGATGTTATTGTTTAGTTTGGAAAACAATAACACATTTTCTTGTAGTTTCATAGTTAACCATACTTAATTTGTCTATCTATTTTATTTTCTAATTGATGTTATTATTTTCAAACTAAATAGTAACATCTCAAACTAACAAAAATAACATGTTACTTTTTGGTATGAAGATAATAACATGTTTTTGTCTACGAGAAAACATATCAAATGTGATGTTAATGTATGATATATTATTTTGCTTGATGTTACTATTTTATGTGAAAATAAGAACACATTATTTTATTGTAATTTTATTATTAATCATATTTCATTTATTCGTTTATTTTGATTTTTTGATTGTGAGAACAATAAAATAATATGTTATTGTTCATTCTAAAAATAGTAATATGTTATTTTTTGTCGATTTTCTTCTTAATGATGCTTGATTTTTGAATTTATTTTTAGCTTTCATTTGATGTTACTATTTACAAACCATACAGTAACATATTCTTTTTTTCACTTAATATCTTATGTTACTTGTTTATTTAACAATAGAAGGACTATTATGAATAAAAGAAGAATGAAATCCTTCACAAGAATAAGATAGATATAGGAGTAGAACCAACTATTACAGAGCCATATTTTGATCTCATATCATATGAAAGGTCACCACAACAAGAACTTGCATCGTAAGTAACAACTTCTTTACTAATCCAAAAATACCTTAATTAGGAGCTACTAAACTAACTCATTTTACAAATTTACAATTTCAGGCAAGATGCAAAATTTTTGTCTGCAAAAAAATAGAAGATATATATAACAATAAAGAATTTAAAGAACAATTTCCACTAAAATATTTGAGAAAATGCAGGGCAAAATTAATGAATAAATTCCTCAAGGATTTCAATCCTTTCAACTAAAGACGATTCTTATGTATATATGTAACATTTTCCTTGTAGATCGAAGTAAATTATGTGTAACATTTAATTACATGTAACATCTTAGATTCAATTGTATATAACATTCAATTATATGTAAAATTCAATCATAAATGTTAATAAAAATTCAACATATTCTTCCTTCCAAAATCTTTTAACATTCAGAATTCATTTACCCTATGTTTATGAACTTCTTACTTGACGTTACTGTTTTGAATCAAAACAGTAACATGCAATTGTGTATTACTTTTCATTGATGTTACTACTAAAACTAATAAAAATTCAACATATTCTTCTTCCTAGCTTTTAATTAACAATCACAATTCATTTATCTTATATTTATGAACTTTTGCCTTAATGTTATTATTTTCGATTAAAATAGTAACATGCAAGTAATTAGGTATATTTTTCGTTGATCTTACTACTAGAACTAATAAAAATTCAGCATATTCTTCTTTCTAACTTCTTTTAACAATCACAATTCATTTATCCTATGTTTATGAACTTCTACCTTAATGTTACTGCTTTTTATCAAAACAATAACATGCGAGTAATTAGGTAGTTTTTAGTTTTTAACTAAATAGAAACATGTCAACTATTAATACTAACCAATAATCACTTATATTACTTATATTACCTTATATTTATGAACTTCTACCTTGATATTATTGTTTTAAATCAAAACAGTAACATGCAATTATATATTACTTTTCATTGATATTACTATTAAAACTAATAAAAATTTAGCACATTCTTCTTCCTAACTTCTTTTAACATTCATAATTCATTTGCCTTATATTTATGAACTCCTACCTTGATGTTACTGTTTTCAATCAAAATAGTAACATGCAAATAATTGGGTAGTTTTTTATTTTTAACTAAATAGAAACATGCCAACTACTAATACTAACCAATAATCACTTATATTACTATATTTGAATCATACTACTATTCTTTTTACATAGGAAAAGAATCATAAAGAATGCAATTGTGCCATAGAAAAAACTACATTCAAGCTGGCTCCTTACAACTCTTTTTATTGTGATGTCCTAGTTTGCCACATCTTTCACACCTAATTTTCTTAACACACTCACCCTCGACCTAATCCTCATCATCTTAGGTCTGCCTGCTTGTCTTTTTGAAATTGGACGTAAGATAGTTGTTTCATCACCCACATGAACCTCCTGCTTCAGTATTGTAGGAACGGAGTGTATGACTTGTTCATAAATCTTCCTATACATGCTCACATGGAAATAATTCTCATTCAAAGAAATCTCACATCTTTTTATAGCGACAACTGCATGAATACAAGGAAAGTCATCCAGTTGCCACTGGTAACGAGTGCAACTAAGCTGGGAAACATCCATACACACAATTGGATTTGCTAAAACTTCAACAATAGTTTCTGATGACCTCCTAACAACCCAACCTCTATACTTCCTTAAGTGTAATTCTAACCTTGATAACCAAATTGGACAAATAACACTATTCCAGCATGTTAATTCTAACCTTCATTTAGCAATCCATTCCATCAGTTTTGAATGAATATTATCAACCATATTTGTGATTGGTAACTTCCTCACATCACGAATCCAAGAATTGTAATATTCAGCTGTATTTGATGTCATCTCACCGTAACGACAACTAAGGTTGAAAGTATTCAACCAACATTCAAGTGCAAGTCCTGTCAAAAATTTTCAGTAATCCGACCTCCTTCACATTTGAAAACTTCCAAATTCTCAATGAATGCACCTACTATTAGGGAATATATACATATTGCGAATAAATGAACTATATGCTCCCTGAAGGAATTTGAAAATGTAGCACTACTGAATTTGTCCCTCAAATTCTATTTTAAATGATGCAAATAAAAAAAGTAAAGTGTCATTGGAAAAACCTTTAGCATTGCTTCGAGCGATCCTAAATTACAATCGAAAATAAAAGTTACACATTAGTCTACATCAAGCATAGTGGAAAATTGTGAAAGAAATCAAAACAAATTTTCTTAATTTTCATAATCAACCACAATAAAAGCTAAAGGAAATAACCCTAAAATGGAATAGTCGCACTAAACAGAAATATAAGCCATTAAAACAAGAACAACATTTGCATCATAATCCATGTTACTATTTGCATGGAAACGGTAGCATCAACAAAAGAAAACATAATAAATACACAAATAAATTCTCATTAATAGCAAAAATCATGAAAAACAATAATACTTCTTCTACGTTATTGTTTCATCTCCTAACAATAATATCAATCTAATAGTCAAATGAGTACATCTAATTATCAATCCAATTGACACAAACTACGAATAAATAGTCAAAACAAATCTCGTTAATAACAAAACTATAAGAAAACAATGACAATGCTTAGATGTTACTATTTATTTTTCAAATAGTAACATTAATAAAACATAGAATAAAACATCTAAAATAAAGGGACATTCTAGATGAAAATACTAATAAAAGAAAGGAAAAAATATAAGGCCTTCCATGTTACTGTTTCGAGACTAAATAGTAACAAAGGATGCCATGTTACTATTTGGACTTCAAATAGTAACACACACCAATTAAACGAGCTAACAACCCTTTCCATGTTACTACTTCATGTTACCATTTCATCTCTTAATAGTAACACCAATCCGACAACCAAATGAGTATATCTAATTATCAATCTAACTAACAAAAACTCTTATTAATAACAAAAATATTAGAAAACAACACGAATTTTTGCATGTTAATGTTTACTCTTCAAATAGTAACTTTAATAAAACTCAAAATAAAACATCTCAATAAAGGGACATTGTTAGGATTCGGATCAATATAAGCAGCGAAATTTTAAAATTTTGATCTAAAACCTTTTTAGGATCCATGCAAAAGTCATAAACCAGTATTAGAGTTTTACCTTATTTGTGCTCGTGTTCTTTCTGAATGAATCCTTAAGAGACCGAGATGAATCAAACGTCAGTCGGAAGGTATAATGTCTCTACGGTATCCATACAGAGTGAACAACAACTTCTCCCTTCCATGAAGCTGCTAGGATTCATTTGTCTCACTAGGATTAGGTTTGGACATTTTCTAGAGTGATTTTGGGTTTGATTGAAGCCAATGTGTTTTTTTGTAATGTGCTACCTTCAAGTCCTTTTATAGAACTAAGGCATATCACAATCTTAGTCCCACTAGGATAATGCTTCAAAAATTCTAATCACACTAAATAACTATCACCTTATCCTTATCCTAGAGAAAGTGAAGAGAGATAGGACTTATCTATTAATTATCTAATATTTAATAACGTAATTATTTAATATTACTTTAATATCAAATAATATCACATAATATATAATATATATTACGTGAATAAATATATATTATCTTAATAATATATATATATATACACGAAAATAAGTCCAATTAATTGAATTTTAATTTAACTAAAATTTAATTAATTATTATCTCATTCCTATTCCTTTTGTGTGACCCTGTAGGTTCTTATTGCGTTAATAATGACTCATTTTGAATCATAGATAGTGAGCGGTATCTAGCAATACATCACTACCACTCAAGTAGTAAGAATGTCTATGATTCAACATCTACTTAATATATGATCAATATTTTGCATCATAATTCTTTTTGTAACAATATCCAAATCGAATTGAAGGTATGGAGTGTGTCATCCTTGTCAATGTTTAATTTATGTTTCTTAATACTCAATTTATGTTTCTTAATACTAAGTAGACTTAAAAGAAATGATCAATATCACATATTGATCTAATTGAGCATGGCTATGCATTTTTAAGTCTCACGTAATCAAAGGGCCCAAGGATATTTCTCTTTTATACAAAAGTAACAAAATCTCATGTACATCACTTACTTCCCTTTATATGATTTGTGACATATCCAATCAATGTCCTACTCGTCATCTTGATTAAATGTGACATAGGACAATATCAAAGTGAGTAACTCCTCATGTAGGGAATCGTAGTGACTTTAGGTCAAACGACTATGCACATTTGTAATCATATAAGAATAACTAATGACACATTTATCCATACAGTATTCTCATAATGGGTCAGTCCAGTACATTGTTCACTAACAATGTACTCATGTATTGACTTGATATCACATATCCATGATTCATAATCATCAGTCACTATACATGCTAGTTTCGATTTATTATTACTATCATTTTCATAATAATACTTGACTAGAGGCATTTTAGGAACAATTAATCTATTCTAATGATAATTATTATATTTAAGTTATAATTTGTGCAAAATAAAATAAAATAAAATATATCCATACAGTATTCTAAGGATAATGACACGTTTATCCATATAGTATTCTCATAGTGGGTCAGTCCAGTACATTATTCACTAACAATATACTCATGTATTGACTTGATATCATATATCCATGATTCATAATCATCAGTCACTATACATGCTAGTCTCGATGTATTATTACTATTATTTTCATAATAATACTTGACTAGAGGCATTTTAGGAATAGTAAAACTATTCTAAGAATAATTATTATATTTAAGTTATAATTTGTGCAAAATAAAATAAAATAAAATAAAATATAATAATTATATTGCCAAAATAAAACGTAATACATTATATAATATTGCAATCATCTCTATTATTGGCTCCTCGGACACATATCAACAGACATTCCAAGTGAAAATGACAATAAAAGAAAGGAAAAAATACAAAGCCTTCCATGTTATTATTTCGAGACAAACAATAACAAGGGATGTCATGTTATTATTTAGCTTCTAAATAGTAACACCAATTAAAGGGGCCAAATAGAATCGTTCTTGATTGAAAAATAATTCACCTTTATTTTCATCCTTATCGATAGCTAATAGGATAACCTCCTTAAGCCTAGACTTTAAAAAAGTCCTATCAATAAACAAAAGAGGTCTATAAAATATAAATACTTCAATGCAAGCACGAAATAAAATGAACATCCTTTTAAATCCCCTATAACTCTCATTCACGTCCACCATAATGCAACTATCAGGATTCACTTCCTTTATAACATATACATACTAATATTATTTGAAGGAGTCATCAAAGTCTCCAAATACTATACCCCTTACTTTCTCCACTGCAACGCCATGCCTTGTAATAGAGAATTGCCAATCCATAATTGTTTGAAAATGATTTACAATTTCACTGGCTTTCAATGATAGGGATCTCCTAACTAAATCCATGACAAATTCAAAGATCAATTTAGAACTTATCCTCTTTAAAGTTAAATTATTCAACATAAGACTACAAGTGTGATAATTCACTAACTTCTTAATATAGAAAAAATCATTCACCTTGGACACTGAAGTAGTGACAACCCATTCAAAACCTTCCTTATGCTTCTTTGAGCATACAACTGCCACTTTTATTTTTTTTTATTCCTAACATAATAAAAAAAACTCTCTCAATCGAATACTTACACAATACGTTCTTAAACTTAACAACACCACTAAAGAACCTCTAACTAACGTGGCTGATTGCACCTAATCATGAATCAGACAATAAAACCCTTTCACTATTTGAAGAACATAAACTTGGAACTAAAGTCGCATCACACTCCGTAACATAAAAAATAGTAACCTATCTCTTCAAATAAAAACACCATCACAACATAAATATGATGCAAAACTCAAACTAATATTAACACTCATAGTCAAATATTTCAAGTCCAAAGCTCTAACCAAGTCAATCATATTTTCCAGTTCTAACCTATTCCTCAGCAAACAAACAGGATGACCAGGAAAAGAATATAAAATTATCGGCAAATAGATCCTTAAAATTTAAACACATCATCTGAACTAAATCATCATAATTTATACTAGTGTTAATCTTCAATGCCACAATTTCAACTCTACACTTATATACAAGCAATATGCACTGTTCCATTGATAGAGAAATCACAATTACCTAATAACAATGCAATCGAAAAAAAAGTGGTGATCCCCACAGGCAATGACAATGGAAAAACAAAGGAGATTAATCAAAGGTACATACAAAACAAGAGTCGAGATCCAAAACACACATACAAGGTTTAAAGCTGAACACAAAATAGAAATTCTTGCATAAAAGGAATAAGAATGGTGCCTAATTAAAAAAAGGATATTTTGGGAATAAAAAAAGTCATAATTCATCAAACTAGCACCTATTTGAAGTAAAGATCAATACTAACACTTCTTTGAAAGAAAGTTTATGAAATGGTACTAGAATGTAATTTACTGTAAAAAGATTGTACCACAAGATTAAGCCAAGCTTTTAAACTTTGCTTTGCATTGTAACTATCTATATTTGTAAACGT